>OX442314.1:25839117-26394428 GCA_949358305.1 Strigamia acuminata | reverse complement strand
CACTTTTATCGATCAAATCCGGATAAAATATATTAAACTTATATCCCTGCACGACTTTCGGCGGCGGATTCTCCATGTCGTAATGCGTCTGATTGTACTTATTCCACTCGAAACCCGTGTGCACCCGATTGTAATACCTCGGCTTACGAGGCCGATACTTGTCCGACCAAACGTACGACTGCTGATTCACGGCCGCCTCCACCGAAAACAACGCCTCGTCTTCTTCATCCTCCAACTTACTAGCGAACGAACAAATTTCATCGCTTTCACCAACCAATCGTTTACGGGCCAACCTCAGTCTCTCCGCATCCTCGCTCGGCTCGACCGCATACGTGCCCCGTTCGAGCGAATCGACCAAAATCAACTCGGGACTGTATCGTCCGTCGTCCGCCTCCGCTTCCGAATGCACTTCGGGCTCGTCCTTCTCGTCCTCCGACGAATAATCGGTTTCCCGTTCGGTTTTTTCTTCCACAACTCCCTGTTCTTTTCTGAGTTGATCCAACTTTGTGCGCAGATTCGTCCTGTGTCGATCGCCCAGCTTGGCCCGCGCGATGTGCGCCTTCAGCTGCGACGACAGCGACTCCCAATAGCCGACGTCGACGCCCTCTTCGCCGCACTGGATCTTGCGCGTCACTTGCTCGCTCATAACCACGAGTTGCGCGTGCGTTTTCTGCTTGAAAATCGCCGCCACGTCCGCTCCAACCGCGCCGTGCACGCCCTCTCTCCGCCCGCACCCTTCCTTGACTTTGCGCAGCTTCGCCAGCTCGTCCTCGACTATCACCGTGACATCCGTCCAATATTCCAAGTTTTTCCCGTCCTCGAGCTCGATGTACACCTTAATATCCACGAGTAGGTCCTCCAAGTCGTCCACGTTGAGTCCGTTCAAGTATTTGTACGGCTCGTGCATCTCCACGCTTAATTCCTCGTCCTCGGTGTTGACGTACTTGGCGAGCAAGTCGATCGGTTTGGCCCGCCCGTCCTGGATGCGGATCTTCGACCGCAACCGCGCCTGCTCCAGCTGGAAAACGTCTTCGCGGGTCTCCCACTTCTCGAACTGCTCGGCGTCCTTGAGCCGCAGCGATTGCTGCAATTCCTCGTCCTTCCGCGCCCGTTCGTCTTCCCGTTGCAGCCGCTCCTTCTTCACCTTGGCCAGCTCGGCGCGGTTTTCCTCCCGCTTCGTTTTGTTTCTCGCCTCGACCGCTTCGGCGCGCATGTTGGTCAAGCCCTCCTTCTCGAGTTTCTTCGTCCACACGAACGTTTTGTGCAGGTTGGCGTCGCCGAACGGGTTGTCGTCGTTCGTGTAGCTCTGGTAGTCCTCGTCCCAGCCCATTCGCTGCTTCCGTCGCTTTTCTTTCGCCTCTTTCTTCAGGATTCGCCGCGACCGTTTCTCCTCGGCCGTTTCCATTGATTTCATTAAATCTTTTTGCGTTTTCTTGTCGGCGGCGAGCGGCGCGGTTTTCGCGGCTCGTTCGGGCGAGGTTGACGGAGTGCGGGGTCGCGAATGCTTTTTGCGACGATTTTGTTTCGGGGAGGATCCGGAAGCGGATGAGTCGGATGGATCGGAGAAATGTGTTACGCGTTTCTTCGCCTCGCGCTTCTTTTTCGTGTGACGGCTGCGACCTTCGCGGCGGTTTTCTTTCTCGGCGTTCATGTTGGACGGCAGAGTTTGGTTGGAATGGTGTTGGGTAGTGTTAACTTTTATTTAAAGCGCGTCAATTTCCGGGGAAACGTACGCATGACGTCGCAATCGCCTATTGGTCGAAGCTAGTGATCCGTGATTGGTCATTTGGTATTGGTAGTGAGTACTGATTGCGAAATCCATGAAGTGTCATGAAGTCTCAGAAATGTGAAGAAATTCCAGAAATCTCACAAATTGTCTTGGAAGTTGTAGTAAAATCGAGCAAAATCTTCAATGAAATTTTCAAATCCCCAGCAAATTCCTAAAATGTTTAGTTATAATTCGAAATCTTTGTTTATCGGTTTATCAATCGATTAAATTATCACGCATAAATTTTTGTAATCGCAGCCAATCCCATAACACAAGTAAATAAAGAAATTACCTAATACGTTTTTTTTTGGAAAATTGATTTTCTGTAGCTTTCTTAAATCGCTGCCAGAATGCGCTGCTGTCGGCACTGACTGCTGTATCAGTGCCAAAAAATGCAAATAAGTCAATTTTTCACATTAAAATATAAAAACAAAATATATGAGCAGTTAGGGAATATAATATAATTATAAATATAATTATATATTATATATATATATACAATAATATAGAAGTGATATTATTTTTTAATGGACTTGATTAATTTTATTAGTTTTATTAATTAATTTCAAATGAGCTCTATTGAATGTTTTATTTTCTCTCTTACAAAGTCGAGGTATATATTCCGGTTATAATTTAAGACAGGCTCTCTGCGCTTATTTCATCAAGAAACTTGAAGGCAGAGGGGTAAGTTTGTTTCAAAGAAATATTTTAAACAAAACTCAATTAAAAAAAAAAAAAAAAAAAAAATTGTAGTCACAGTCAGCCCGATCTGCATGTGTTTGTTTTGGTGGCGTTTTTCACCGAACGGTAATTACACTATAGCTATGATTGATTCATTCGTGATACTTGACAAAAGTTGTCATTTTTAATTATTTATAGAACGACATTTGCTCACGATGTTTTTTCAATCCGTACGTATTTTATCCGCCATTTTATCAGTTTTAGAATTTAAAAAATTCATTTGCAAAATTACAGGCAACATATTTCGAATTAGTTAACTCTATGACTGGTGAGACTTCGCTCAAGCAAAGGTTAACGGATTCACTCGAATTGTGCTCAGAACGCGAGGACAAAGTTATGGAGAATATAGAAAAAATGTTTCAACGTGAAACTATTATTCCATTTATACTTGTAGGTAAATTATTATGTTGGGCTTTCCACACTTCGTAACTTATTTCTGTGAAATGTTTATTTGATTTTAGAAGAACAAACTTCCGATGGACGTCTTTCTGAAACAGATACTGCTCTAATAAACGATTGCTATCAAGAAATACGGAAACTGGTTACTCGTAATACGATTTTTAATTCCGTAGTTTGAAATTTAAATTTATAAAAACAAACATTAGAATAAACGTTGATCTTTTGTTTCTATAATTTTGTCACAAAATACAAATCATCTCCATGACTCGAACTTAACGTTTATTGATAAATAAACAGAACTTATTTATTCAACGAGAACAAACTCTTGCTACAGTAGAGTCAGTGCAAATCAGGACCCAAGTGACAGATAACAGCAACTAATAACTTATACAAACACAACGAAGAGAAATACAATTTTCACGCAGTAAAAATAGCTATTAATTCCTAGAATAATGTAGGATTATTACCCCGTTTAATTTAATCAGGAAATAAAAACACGTAGGGGTTAAAACGTGAGCGATATGACGAAACCTTCCAAAATGGCGCCCGTCAATTGAGGATGACTCGGTAATAATAATAAAGATTCTAGTGTTGATGAATATTTAATTGCATGATTTTTGAAGCGAGTGCTACATAATTTAAATGTTGAATTTTATAATGATATTAAGTATTTTTGATCTTGATTTTGAGTTATTTATTAATTATAGCTGAATTTATATAAAATTGTTAAAAATATTTGAAGAATAATTTTGTAAATGGTTGTAAAGACCTAGTGAACTAATCAAATGCAGTCTTACATATAAAAAGATTATTAATTGTTTGAGGGTTAAATTTAATACTTAATTAGTAAATAAACTGACTACGAATAATAAATAAATAAGAACGTTGGTTTAAAAATTGCCGATAAAGGATAAACACAATAAATAAGAAATTAAAAATTTTTATTTGAATAGTCTTGCAATAAGTCACCCAAGTGGTCATTCAACCTCTTCACATTTTTGTTTGTTTTCTGCTTTTTCTTTCTCTTCAACACCGCCAGATGTTTCTTCGGAGCACTCCCCTGCAGTGACGCCAGACCTTTTCCTTCCAAATATTTCTCAACTCTCTCTTCAGTTAAATCCGCAACAGACACACTTCCCCACAACTGTTTCAACTCCTCTTCCACCTCAAACGCACAACTCGTGTCGTTATAATACAAAACCTTCTTCTTATCCACAGGACGCGTCATCGTGATAACTTGATCCCCGAGTAATTTCACGCATTTCTCGGCATTCGACATCGACTCCTGAATTTCCTCCAAAAATATTCCCCCCAAACCTTTCTCGTCGTAACTCTGCAACAGCTTCAACAGCCCTTTGCTGTTCTTCACATCAAAAGGCGGTTTGTACACGTAAGTTCCTCCCGACGGAGAGAAATCTATCTTCGGATTGCTCGTCAACGCTTCGGTGGCCAGCCAGTGCTTCATGTTCGAACTCAGCTCCGACTGATTCGTTTCAATCAGGATTTCATCCAACGAAAGTGGATCGTAGCTCCTAGCAAGATGGCGTTCTTTCATGTGTCTAACGACTCTAGCCAAAACCCCAGACTTGAATTGCGAAGTGGCTTGGATTGATGAAGATGCTGCCGGTGTCTTGACGCATTTCGGTTTGCTTTGAGAAGGCGCAGCAATTCTTTTCTTCTTCCCAACGACTGGATTTGCCATTGCTCGTTTCTTAAACATTTCTCGTTCTTTCAATAAGGCCGGATCCATTTTGCTAGGAGTAGAAGCAGTGTTTCAATCAACTTCAGTTGTTTCTATGAGACTTGTAGCCATCTCTCTCATTTATATATGTTTTCTCAACGTGCACGTAAGCTCAACGTGTAACTGTTACGCATTTGGAACGTTTGTTCTACTTATAGCTGTACCAGTTCTTCTCGTAACGCATGCGCAACGTAATCTTATGGCTTTTTGCATAGTTGTCAATATTGGGTAAGCTGTTTGATCACTTTTGATTATTTCTGCTTAACAATAAAATATTCACTGTTCTCATACCGTACAATCCTATGTGTAGGCGTGCTTCTTTCTTTCATCGTTCTCAATCAGTTTAAATCCAGTTACATCGACTTCTAAAAGTAATTTCAACTATTTCCAAAAACAAATTCGAGTTGCATCCGTAGCATATGGTGCTAAAACTCGGGAATTAAAACACATGTATTACTAGTACATGAACATTCTGAAAAGTAATTGAAGGAAATATTTACGAACCTCCAATAGTGTTTCAATTTCGGCTTGTGGTTTTGATTCAATGTCACTCAATGGGATTCTTGGGATGAAATTGGCCGTCATACAATTATTTTTACCCATTTTAATTTTGCTCCTAATCTAGGGCGATTACAATTTACACCACCATTTTTTACTGAAATGTTGAACCTAACCTAACCTAACCTAACCTAACCTAGTGCTTTTAGTTGCCTGCCCTAAGGGTATTTAAAGGCATGCACTAGATTATTCTTGGCTGTTTTGCGTACCCTGATTATTGACACTATACACTTGTTGCTGGATAACTTTTTGGTTGATTCAATTATGTTGTGCGTCAATTTCATTCAATTTCATTGACGCACAGTTTTGCATTTGCTGGTTGCTCTGCGTGCAACGACACAAGAGCTAGATGGTATTCAATTACTGGCTCTAATCGTAAAGACTCTCGCTATGCCTGGTTTAGGTCCACGTAGAGTCAGTTGGCGATGGAGGTGAAGACAGGTTTCGTTGCCTCCGTCGAGACGTTTCTACCCTGAAGATGTTACGAGAATTTCCCGCCCAAGGTAAAACCCATTCCTTTTTATATCTTATTGGTGACGTGGTGTATAGTGCTCTGGCCTGGTCCACGACCATTCTTTGACACTTTTTCATTACACACTCACGGATCCTAAGTATACTGGCCGTGACTGTACCTTGCTGATACTTCCGGTAGACTGGTATAAATACTCTTGACTGGTTCGCTAGTCATGAGTGCGCCATCTTTTAGTGAAAGGTGGTTAACCAGCGTTCTGGCCTTTCATGCGGCGGCTAATTTACCTTTCCCGTCTCACACACCTTCCAGCGTTCGCCGTCTATTCCGAGTACAAGGGTGTCTAAGTATACTGGCTCCTGTACAACTTCTTCCCTCCATGGTACAATTTGCTCACCTTGTTGAGCAACGTGGAGTTGCTGTTGTTCTTCCACCATTAATATTGCCTTTCTGATCTGGCCATGGAATAGTGATCAGAAGGGGTTATTTGTGACGGGACCCTCATGTCCAGTGTCCAAAGGACCACAAGTGTAATCACCTGTATTGAAGACCGTGTTGCTCCTGCTCGTGGAATGAGAGTATGAACCCACCTTTGATGGCTTGGGAAGCCATCTTGGCGCGTTTATCGTTAGTTAATCCACACAAACCAACGCTTTATGTTTTGTGAGGTAATCCAAGGTAATTACAACTGATGTAAATACCTCAAAGTCCTGTCAGCATAATAATATTGCTTAGTGTTTGTGTAAACTCATTAGAATAAGGATAAAGTTAGACAACTTGCCTACTTATGTGTAATAGTTTTATTTGGTCCAAGTTTGGTCGCAATTTTCATTTAAAAAAGCAATTTCATCTGCAACACCAACAACACCTGCTGGACAATGTCCATGCGTCATACCGTTTGACGTAAATATAAAATTTGTAATAAAAAAAAGAACTTATATTAATTTTTTCTTTTTACAGACAAAAGAAAACGGCGAAGCATATAATTTTACCAATGCTGTACTGGCTGCAATCAATGATGATCAAGGAATGGAGGTGGATGACGACTGACGAGTAAAGAAAAGGTAATATTATTGTAAACTTATTAAAGCTGACTCCAAATAAACAAAATGGCGGACCCGCTGGTCCGCGACGCACACACTAGCTTGTTAAGTTCAAAGTGATCTTTATTACAAATTATTACATTTAAATATGAGACTGGTCAGCCCTGATTGGCTGACCACAAGGAACAGCCCCCAATTGGCTGTCTACCCCCAAAACGTCTATCGGACATATTCGCGTATGTCCGCCCGCCCTCTGGCGACCGTTGTCGCCTGTCGAAACCCCAAAACTCCACACTCGGTCATCCGACTAAATGTCGGCGCCCCCGCCGACACCTGTTAACTCGTCTTCGGCTCCCGATGCTGCGTCGTCCTCGAATGTCCACTTCTTCATCTGGTCGATTGGTGCGGTCGTTTTGTATCGAGGCGGGTTTTCAAGACTCGTAACCTCGTACACCGTGCTCGAAATCCGCCGACTTACTCGCAAAGGTCCCCGGTACAGATTACTGAGTTTTCCCGCTTTGCCTTGTATTGCGATCGCTTTCCTTCGTACGACGACCACATCTCCGACCTCGTATGTCCGACTTGGTCCTCGATGTCTATCGAACGCCTTTTTCTGCTTGATCTGGTTTTCTGTAAGTGTTTCGTACGCTTCGTTCCTTACGTCCTCGATTTCCGTCTCGTTTTCATCGTTTTCCTCGACTACTATCGCTGATAATCTTGGCTCGATGATCGTCCTCGGCTGGAATCCATACAACACCTCCAATGGTGTTTTCTTGGTCGATTGGTTGATTCTTGAGTTGATCGCGATTTCAACCTTGTCAATCCCTTTGCTCCAATCGCTCCCGTCGTCCTTCGTCGTTTGGCTCGCCAACATTGGAACTATCGTTCGGTTCATCCTTTCCACTTGTCCGTTCGCTCTCGGATTTTCTGTCGAAGTCAGCACGTGTCGAATCTCGAGTTCCGTGCACATCTCTGCAAATAATGCGTTGGTGAACGCAGTTCCTCGATCTGTAATAATCCGCGTCGGGATCCACATTCGTGCACACAGCTTCCGAATCTCTTTGCACGTAGTCGTTGCGTTCGTTGATTTCACTGGCATCAGAAAGACCAATTTCGAAAAATTGCATACCGCCACCAGAATGTGTCGATATCCAATGCCGCTCTTCGGAAAGGGGCCCACATGATCCAGGTGAACAGTGTGGAATGGCACCCTTTGTCTCTCGATAATATTCAACTCGCCGGCCCGTTTTCCTCCTGGTTCCTTCCTCATCAAACACTCGACACACGTTCCTACGGCTGCCTTTACGTAACTTCGCATCCTGGGGAACCAAAACCTCTTCCGAATCGCCTCAATTGTTGCGTCGACTCCTGGATGCGCGTGTCCAATATGTACTTCGTTCGTGATCTGTCTCCGCATCATCTTGGGCAAATACAATACATCCCTTCGCCGTCCATTTGCCGTCAATTCGAAATAAACGTGTCCCTTCTTGATTCTGTATCCTCGGCTCTTGTGCTGCATTCGTTCGTTCAATAAACTTTTATCTTCTATCAACAGCGCGTCCTTCAACTCTTTACACTCGGGATCGCTTTCCTGCGCAGCCACGAGCCAGTCGCCTTCTGTAAATTTAATTTGGTTAACTTTGAACCGTCGTTCCATCTCCGTTTCCTCGCCGCTCGCTGGTTCCGCGTTCCTACTCAGGGCGTCGACGTGGCCCATGAGTAATCCTGGTCGATGTATTGCTTTGAAATTATATTCCGAAAGCGCCAACACCCATCTCCCGATTCGTGGCGTCAACTCCCGTTTCTTCAACCCGTACCGTACCGCCTCGCAATCTGTCACCACCGTAAACTCTGAGCCGTACAAATACATCCGAAATTTCAATACTGCCCAAACTACCGCCATCAACTCGAGCTCCGTTGAATGATATCGCTTCTCGCATTCGGTCGTCGTTCTACTCGCGTAGATAATCGGGTGCAGATCGTTTCCTTCGCCTCGCTGCATCAACACTGCTCCGATCCCGTCTTGTGATGCGTCCGTATGCACCTCGCACGGTCGTGTGTTATCGTAGATCTTCAACACGGGCTCCGCAATCAATTCTCCAATTAACCCCTGAAACGCCGCTTCACACTCAGTCGTCCACACAAACGTTTCGTTCTTGCGAGTTAATTTCGTCAGCGCTCTCGTTTTTGTCGCATATCCTGCGATGAATCGTCGGAAATACCCACACAATCCCAAAAAGCTCCTTACGCCTCGTACGTCTTTTGGCTTCGCAAAATTCTTGATCGCGCTTGTCTTCTCGAATCCTGGTCGCAGGCCGTCTTTCGTCAGTCGTAGCCCGAGAAACTGTACTTCTTCGCAGAGGAAGTGGCACTTGCTCAACTTCAACGTGAGCTTCGATCTTCTCACCTCGATTAAGATCTTTCGCATCTTCTCGATTAACTCCGCGTTCGTTTTCGCACCCGATAGAAGATCGTCCATATATCTGCGCAGTACTTCGTATGGCAAATGTCCGAACGCCAACTCCATCACTCGATTGAAAACAAACGGCGCGTTTATCAACCCAAACGGCATCCGTACAAACTGGTATTTGCCGTTCATTGTCGAAAATGCTGTCTTCTCTTGCGCTCCGGCCGTTAATTCGATCTGGTAGTAACCCGACGCCAAATCGAACACTAGGAAGACTCGCCATTCGTGCGTCCCGTCGAGTAACTCATCCATCCTGGGGCACGGAAAGTGTTCCTTCACCGTTATTTCGTTGAGCGACCTGAAATCAATACAAATTCTCCATTCGCCAGTTTTCTTGCGCACCATCACGATCGGACTGTTGAATGGACTCTTTGATCGCGTCACGAATCCTGCTCCTTCCAACTCGGCGACCATTTTGTCGATTTCTTTCTGTTGCGCCGCCGAATACTGGTATCGCCGCAAATTCGTTGGCCTTGTCGTTGTAACTTCGATTTCCATCTTGAGATCTGGGAAACATCCGACCTCCTCCAAACTCGTAGCGAAGCAGTCTCGAAATTCGTCGTTGATCATCGTCAGCACAATTTCCGTCTCTTCTGGCGTCACCGATTTGCCCAAATTAATTTCGTCGGCCGTTATTCGCATCCTCGGACTCGCCTCGGTCGTCGCGACTTTCTTGACTTGTACTTGGTGCAACGACGGTTCTTCTTCGGTGATTTCAACGTGTCCAAGCTTTCGACCTCGTGTGACTCGTACTTCTTCCGGTCCATCGTTGATTATTGGCATTATTGCCCGCTCGTTCTTTACTTCGATCAAGCCTTCCGGTACTTCTAATCGATCCGTCACCGCGCGTTCGTTTTCTACGTAAAACAACCCGTCTGATTGATTCTTCGCTCGTACCGTCACCAAACTTATCGAGTGGGCTGGCACCACTTTGTTCTCGTCGATCACGAGCGCTCGCGGCTTTGCTGCAGTGATTTTCGGCTTGATTCTGGTAATTCCTGCTTCGTCTTGCATCCCTTCCCTCGGTCTGAACGTTACGTATCCTCCATCGGACTGCATCGTGATCGTTGGGTGTTTCAAGAATGGCTTCCCTATCCAGACTTCCGTCGGCATCCTGGCGTCGTCGACCACGTAGAACTCGACATCCGCCAATTTCACGTTTGCGCTTTCTACATCACATCTCGTTCGCCCGCGGTAGCGACTTGCGTCTTGATTAAATCCCTCGATCACGAATTCGTAGTCCGGCTCCTCGATTTTCGTACGTTTCGCAAACGTCTTACTAATTAGACACACGGCGCTTTGCGTATCGATTCCCGCGCTGCATTTCTTTCCATCGACCCACATCATGGTCTCGAATTCTGGCTGCATCTCCTCGGCTTCGATCTTGTAAATCTTCTTCGTCTTAACGTCCAACTTGTCCTTCGATGGCTGCTTCCGCTCTTTCTTTGGCTCTGGGCACGTGTTCGCCATGTGCCCAAATCCGCTACAATTAAAACATTTTGTCCCGTTTGGGCACGCGTTCGATAAATGCCCTGACTCGTGACATTTAAAACACTTCAACTCGTTTGGACAGTCCTCCTTTCGGTGCCCCTTCTCGCCGCATTTGTAACACTTGATCATCGCGTTCCCGGTTGGCTTCGCTGTAGATGTCTTCACTTTTGTTTCGACGATCGCGACTTTGGTCCGCGCTTCCACGCTTCGCATCGTTCGGACGATTTCGGTGATATGTTGGTACTGGAGAAAATACATTGGCGCCGTGGCGGTCTTGAGTTTTAGCCCGTCTAACAAATATTCCTGTGCGTCCCCGATCGTCATTCCCAACTTTTCGCACGTGGCCCATTTCCGTCGTAAATAGGTTTCGGCCGTCTCGTCGTTCTTCTGCGGTGCCCGAATCAACCTTTCTTTCTCGTCGTATGTTAGTCGTTGATCCGGAAAATTCTTCTTCAACTCGGCCTCCCACGCGTCAAATTTCCGTATCGTCGTTCCGGAATTTTCGTGCCATACCCTCGCCGGACCATCCAACGCCGCCGCCGCCGTCGTTACTTTGGTTGCGTTCGTCCACTTGTATTCTTTCGCGTATTCGTGAACGTCCGCTAACCACTGCGTCGTTGTCCGCAACTCGTTCTGGTTTCCCGAAAATCGTGGCAGTTTCGGCGCGTTTTTCACTTCCTTCGGCTCTTTTGGCGCCTCTGGTTTCGTCTGCATCGCTAGCATCGTCGCCATCATTTGCTTCATCATCTCTTGTACTTGATCCGCACTAAATCCGCCGTTCGTCATCGCTTGTACCGGTGGGTTTTCTTCTATCTCCGGATCGTTGTCTTCTACTTTCTCTTCGTCTTTCTCTTCTTCTTCTTCGTCGTCTTCTTCGTCTACGATCCCTAGTTCCGTAGCTACAGCTGCTCGTAATGCGGTCAACATTTTGCATTTTATCCTCGGCGATGCAATGTTCCGCTCTGCTAATAGTGGTTTCAGATCTTTTACTCTTAACATCTCCCACTCAACTCCGCTTGGAAATTCTCCACGCTCGATCTTCTCTACGACTGCTTTGATCTCGGCCATTTCTTCTTCGTAATTCGGCTAACCCTCGTAACACGTGTTTATCCCAGCGAATCGTCTCTTGATTCCCGAACCGTCCACGCGCTATTTGCTACCCGAATTTCGCTTCTGCCGCCGAAAACAATCGCCTTCTACTTTCGTCTACTTTCGTCTACTTTATCGTCGCATCGAATTCGTCTGTCCCACTTCTGATGTAAACTTATTAAAGCTGACTCCAAATAAACAAAATGGCGGACCCGCTGGTCCGCGACGCACACACTAGCTTGTTAAGTTCAAAGTGATCTTTATTACAAATTATTACATTTAAATATGAGACTGGTCAGCCCTGATTGGCTGACCACAAGGAACAGCCCCCAATTGGCTGTCTACCCCCAAAACGTCTATCGGACATATTCGCGTATGTCCGCCCGCCCTCTGGCGACCGTTGTCGCCTGTCGAAACCCCAAAACTCCACATTATGTTCTATTTACTTTGTCAGCGCAAGAATTATCGTGTTCTTATCGTTATTAGTACGCCATTAAGCTTAGTTTAGTCATTAATAAATGACATTGTTATGTTTTGATAAACCTGTCGTCAGTTTCGCTCATTCCTATATTTAATTCATCAATCAATCTATTAATTACAAGCTGTTATATTTAAATATTGTTACGAAGTCAGATTCTCCTTATTATTTTAATTGCCACGGTTTTACTCAGGCTAACAAGAGTGAAGAACTTCCCAGTTCTTCCCTCTTGTTGTGACGCAGACGCATTCCTTTCAAGGCTGAAAGTCGAGCCCAGTGCAATGTATGGATGGTCGTCCGCCTCCATAGAGCCGCTTAGCAAGCTGTTCCCCTTGGTCTTCCATACCAAGGCCTAATAATAGTGTTCAATTAAACTAGTCTCCGTTATTTGTAATCTACGGCCGTGGTGTATATCCTTTTCGCGGATTGGCTTCCGCGAAATCCGCATTTTGGGGGTGACTATTCTGGGAATTCCGGGTGGACCATACTCTTCCGAAAAATGTCCGGGGTGGTGTTGGGAGTGTCGATAGACTGTTTTGTGTCAAGGTTGCCAATTTTCATGTAAGTATTGGAAGGTTCATTTCTGTGCATTCTCATATATTTTTTTCACAGGAGCAACGAGGCGCGATGAAGGGGGATCAAGCGAGAGTGAATAAAATAAACTCGTTTTTGTCTCAAATGCGCGTTTGCGTTTGTAAATTTGGTTGTCTTGCAACGCGGTGGCGCGTTTGAGTTTCGTGTTGCGATACAAACACGCACGGGTGCGTATTGGAGTCGTAAACGACTTTCTGTCGCAATGCGATCGCGTATTTGACAAATTTCTGCAGATTTTTGCCAATATTTGACAATTTTCAGACAAATTTCAATTAATTTTAGAAATTTTTGAGAGATTTCAATAAAAGTTTGAGGAATTTCTTATGCTGACGCTAAAATGCCAAAAGGAGTCTTAACTCAGAAGAGCACTTTTCCGACCACTTAGGTGTCGGAAAAGCACTTCCAAAGGTCGCAAAATGTGCTCTACGCGTTTTTTGACACTAGAACGGTCGAAAACGAGTCTAAAACTGCTAAGCTGGCGCCTGTAACTTGGCGCATTCGCTGGGTCGCTCAAAAATGAGATTCGAGCGAACCGAAACCTATGAGAGAAACGCGCCGGCGGAAATATTCGTTTTTACCAATGAATACTTAATAAATCTTCATGGGAATTTAATCCCAATCTACTGTAGGCTTAGGAACCTTGAATACCAAATAAAAACAAAGGAGCAAAGGCGGGAAACAAAGAACAAGGGCCCGACGCCCGTAAATCACCAAAATGGCTATCTGCCAGACACGCTAGTGGCCTTGAGCCACTTCTAACTTCGTTTTCGAGGTTGTGGGTCTCGAAAACGACTAAACCGAGTGGTGGGAACGATTCCCGAGGTCTTTTTAGTCAATGTCGCCCAAAACCCGAATCAACAAGCTAACTTTCAACGAGAAACGAAGACTGGAGCCGAATGCGGTGATAAGCGCTCATTCCAGACTCGTGTAAGCGATCTCCGCTTAAAGCCAGTTGCTCTGAGCAGACGACGCAATCGCTTACCAAGGAAAAAGACGGGTTTATGGGCTCAAAACCCGACGAAACACTTAAACAGGATCCAGAAATTACCAAGCGAGTTGGTAAGCTAAACTAAAACTGTAAAATAAGTTGGGGACTTGGTAAAATGCGAGTCTCTCAAACTTTTGTTGCGTCCTGCTCGCAACACGCGCGATGTACGCGCGTGGCCGCGTGTTGAACGTGCGCACTACGCGCAAGAACCGTACAAACCGAGGTAAAACGAATTAAACACATATCTAATGCAAAAACAATTATTAAATACATCATTCTTGTTGCTGTTTGCAAACTTGCAAAACTTGCACCGAATTTGGGCAATTTTTTACAAATTTCAGCAGATTTTTGTCTATATTTGACAAATTTCAGCAGATTTTTGTCTATATTTGACAAATTTCAGCAGATTTCCTCAATCCTCAAACATTTGCTGATATTTCTCAAACATTTTCTAAAATTAATTGAAATCTGTCTGAAATTTGTCTTGAATGTGTCAAATATTGTCAAAAATCCGTGGAAATTTGTCAAATACTGGCAAAAATCCATGTAAATTTGTCAAAAATTGCCATAATTCGGTGCAAATTGTGTTAGATATTGGAAAAATTTATTTTAACGCTTCCAACGCGCCAGTAAATCGCGCGTGCACACGCGTGGATTTTTCGTCATAGTTGGATGCGCGCAAACCTCACGTAACTTGCGCCAAAATTTGGCAATTTTTGACAAATTTCAGCAGATTTTTGCCAGTATTTGACAAATTTCCACTGATTTTTGACAATATTTGACCCAACAACTGCGCCACGTTCCAGGCGCCGGTTTAGGCATTTTAGACCCGTTTTAGACCGTTTTAGATGGCGAAAACGTTCTCTCCATCATTTTCTACCCCTGGGTGAGGTTTTCAGCGTTCATGATTGATGAAAAAGCTGTTTTCTAACTAGCTGTCCCATTGCTAGTTTTGGCGTCAGGTTTTAGCAACCTTCCGATCCGACTCTGTCGTCTGCACGACCTCCAAGACCGTTTTAGGGTTAATTTGAGTCAAATAATTCATTCTGGGGGTTGTTTTGGGTTTTTTACAAGTGTGTTTTTGTAGTTTTTATTGGTTTCAAACATTGTCAATTCTTTATACAAGTGTAACTTTCATTTCTCTGTATTTTGAGAACTTTGCATTGCAGCAAAGTTCATTTCTTGCCCCTTAATTATTGTGTAATTGTTGGTTTTCAAGCCCGTTTTTTAACAATAACTTTATTTGAAGTGCCTATTGTTTCAGGCACGTGCTTCCACGTGCCTTTTATTGTTGAGCAATTTCTTGGGCAGTTGCGCTCCTGTTGCTAGCATTGCCGCGCGTTCTCCGCGCGCGTACTCGCGTTTCGCATCACACACATTCGGATTCGATGGCCTATCGCGGCGGCACATTGTGTGGCATAGCGCGGCAGGTTGCAATTGCTAATGCTACGGTCGACGGCGATTCGCATGCGCTATCCGCTGCATCAAACCCCAAATACCGATCAAAAATCGCAGAAAACACTAATCCCGACCCAAAAACCGCCAAAATTACCCTCAACACACGCCAACAACCTTCCACCACTTAAATTACACCGGAAAAAAACAATTTCAAACCGAAAAATCAACAAAAAAGGCCAAAAAAATATTGCAAACAAAGAGAAAAGATCAATTATCGAGGCAAATCCCCACCACAAAACAACGCATCGCCGGTATACACTTAAGCGTACAGTGCACAACACTACTGTTTATTTTCAATGATCCAATAAATAAAATTTGAAACAAAGTTGAGTGGAATTGTACGTTTCTTGTATATTAAAGTTTTTATTTTGTTTGTTTACACTTAATTTTTTTTTTCCATCATAGAATGGCGACTCGATACTTTTGTAGCTCGAATTCACTTCGTAAACGTGGTCGGTGTTCATCACGCGTCAATGCGCTCGTGCAATAGTATAGGCGCGCATACGATTTGATGCGCGCAAAACTTGCAAAACTTGCACGGAATTTGGGCAATTTTTGACAAATTTCAGCAGATTTTTGCCTGTATTTGACAAATTTCAGAAGATTTTTGCCTATATTTGACAAATTTCAGAAGATTTCCTCAATCCTCAAACATTTGCTGAAATTTCTCATAAAATTTCTAAAATTAATTGAAATTTGTCTGAAATTTGTCTGGAATTTGTCAAATATTGTCAAAAATCCGTGGAAATTTGTCAAATACTGGCAAAAATCCATGTAAATTTGTCAAAAATTGCCATAATTCGGTGCAAATTGTGTTAGATATTGGAAAAATTTATTTTAACGCTTCCAACGCGCCAGTAAATCGCGCGTGCACACGCATGGATTTTTTGTCATAGTTGGATGCGCGCAAACCTCACGTAACTTGCGCCAAAATTTGGCAATTTTTGACAAATTTCAGCAGATTTTTGCCAGTATTTGACAAATTTCCACTGATTTTTGACAATATTTGACCCAACAACTGCGCCACGTTCCAGGCGCCGGTTTAGGCATTTTAGACCCGTTTTAGACCGTTTTAGATGGCGAAAACGTTCTCTCCATCATTTTCTACCCCTGGGTGAGGTTTTCAGCGTTCATAATTGATGAAAAAGCTGTTTTCTAACTAGCTGTCCCATTGCTAGTTTTGGCGTCAGGTTTTAGCAACCTTCCGATCCGACTCTGTCGTCTGCACGACCTCCAAGACTGTTTTAGGGTTAATTTGAGTCAAATAATTCATTCTGGGTGTTGTTTTGGGTTTTTTACAAGTGTGTTTTTGTAGTTTTTATTGGTTTCAAACATTGTCAATTCTTTATACAAGTGTAACTTTCATTTCTCTGTATTTTGAGAACTTTGCATTGCAGCAAAGTTCATTTCTTGCCCCTTAATTATTGTGTAATTGTTGGTTTTCAAGCCCGTTTTTTAACAATAACTTTATTTGAAGTGCCTATTGTTTCAGGCACGTGCTTCCACGTGCCTTTTATTGTTGAGCAATTTCTTGGGCAGTTGCGCTCCTGTTGCTAGCATTGCCGCGCGTTCTCCGCGCGCGTACTCGCGCGTTTCGCATCACACACATTCGGGTTCAATGGCCTATCGCGGCGGCACATTGTGTGGCATAGCGCGGCACGTTGCAATTACGTGACGTGGCACGTTGCTGTTACGTGACGCGATAGCCAGTATTTAAGCAGGGGATTCCATCATCGTTTACACAAATGCGCATTGCAACGTGGAGGCGCATTCGAGTCCTTTTCCCAAGCGTTGAAAAAGGACAAAACTCGTATTCGATTCGAAAGCGAATCGAATACGATTTTTGTCCTTTTTCAACGCAAAATTGTATTCGATTCGCTTTCGAATCGAATACGAGTTTTGCCCTTCTTCAACGCGAAATCGTATTCGACTCGCTTTCGAGTCGAATGCGAATTTTTCCCTTCTTCAACGCGAAATCGTATTCGACTCGTTTTCGAGTCGAGTACGAGTTTTGCCCTTCTTCAACGCGAAATCGTATTCGACTCGTTTTCGAGTCGAATACGAGTTTTGCCCTTCTTCAACGCGAAATCGTATTCGACTCGTTTTCGAGTCGAGTACGAGTTTTGCCCTTCTTCAACGCGAAATCGTATTCGACTCGTTTTCGAGTCGAATACGAGATAGTCGATGACCCGTTCCCGGACTTTGACTCGTACGACTCGTATTCGAGATGTATTCGAGATGTATTCGAGATGTATTCGAATCGTATTCGAGTCGCATTCGAGATGGTCGATGATTTCCACTCGCTCGTATACGCGTTGTATACGAGCTCGTATTTTGATCGTAATCGTAAACGAATCGTTTACAAGTCGTATACAAGTTGTATACGACGTGTATACACCTCGTATACGAACGAAGTTTGTGAAAACACAATTTCCAAATAAGACGTATGTGACTACTATGTGTTTTCATGTCGTAGTAAGTATCCGGTGGATTTTCCAAACTTCGTTCGTATACGAGGTGTATACACGTCGTATACAACTTGTATACGACTTGTAAACGATTCGTTTACGATTACGATCAAAATACGAGCTCGTATACAACGCGTATACGAGCGAGTGGAAATCATCGACCATCTCGAATGCGACTCGAATACGATTCGAATACATCTCGAATACATCTCGAATACGAGTCGTATACGAGATGGTCGATTTTTGTTTCCCGGACTTTGATTCGTATTCGAGTTGTTACGAGTTCGTATTTTGATCGTATTCGTATTCGAATCGAATTCGAATCGTATTCGAATCGAATACGAATCGAATTCGAGTCGTATTCGAGATGGTCGATGATTTCCACTCGCTCGTATACGCGTTGTATACGAGCTCGTATTTTGATCGTAATCGTAAACGAATCGTTTACAAGTCGTATACAAGTTGTATACGACGTGTATACACCTCGTATACGAACGAAGTTTGTGAAAACACAATTTCCAAATAAGACGTATGTGACTACTATGTGTTTTCATGTCGTAGTAAGTATCCGGTGGATTTTCCAAACTTCGTTCGTATACGAGGTGTATACACGTCGTATACAACTTGTATACGACTTGTAAACGATTCGTTTACGATTACGATCAAAATACGAGCTCGTATACAACGCGTATACGAGCGAGTGGAAATCATCGACCATCTCGAATGCGACTCGAATACGATTCGAATACATCCCGAATACATCTCGAATACGAGTCGTATACGAGATGGTCGATTTTTGTTTCCCGGACTTTGATTCGTATTCGAGTTGTTACGAGTTCGTATTTTGATCGTATTCGTATTCGAATCGAATTCGAATCGAATACGAATCGAATTCGAGTCGTATTCGAGATGGTCGATGATTTCCACTCGCTCGTATACGCGTTGTATACGAGCTCGTATTTTGATCGTAATCGTAAACGAATCGTTTACAAGTCGTATACAAGTTGTATACGACGTGTATACACCTCGTATACGAACGAAGTTTGTGAAAACACAATTTCCAAATAAGACGTATGTGACTACTATGTGTTTTCATGTCGTAGTAAGTATCCGGTGGATTTTCCAAACTTCGTTCGTATACGAGGTGTATACACGTCGTATACAACTTGTATACGACTTGTAAACGATTCGTTTACGATTACGATCAAAATACGAGCTCGTATACAACGCGTATACGAGCGAGTGGAAATCATCGACCATCTCGAATGCGACTCGAATACGATTCGAATACATCTCGAATACATCTCGAATACATCTCGAATACGAGTCGTACGAGTCAAAGTCCGGGAACGGGTCATCGACTATCTCGTATTCGACTCGAAAACGAGTCGAATACGATTTCGCGTTGAAGAAGGGCAAAACTCGTACTCGACTCGAAAACGAGTCGAATACGATTTCGCGTTGAAGAAGGGCAAAACTCGTATTCGACTCGAAAACGAGTCGAATACGATTTCGCGTTGAAGAAGGGCAAAACTCGTACTCGACTCGAAAACGAGTCGAATACGATTTCGCGTTGAAGAAGGGCAAAACTCGTATTCGACTCGAAAACGAGTCGAATACGATTTCGCGTTGAAGAAGGGCAAAACTCGTACTCGACTCGAAAACGAGTCGAATACGATTTCGCGTTGAAGAAGGGCAAAACTCGTACTCGACTCGAAAACGAGTCGAATACGATTTCGCGTTGAAGAAGGGCAAAACTCGTATTCGACTCGAAAACGAGTCGAATACGATTTCGCGTTGAAGAAGGGCAAAACTCGTACTCGACTCGAAAACGAGTCGAATACGATTTCGCGTTGAAGAAGGGAAAAATTCGCATTCGACTCGAAAGCGAGTCGAATACGATTTCGTGTTGAAGAAGGGCAAAACTCGTATTCGATTCGAAAGCGAATCGAATACAATTTTGCGTTGAAAAAGGACAAAAATCGTATTCGATTCGCTTTCGAATCGAATACGAGTTTTGTCCTTTTTCAACGCTTGGGAAAAGGACTCGAATGCGCCTCCACGTTGCAATGCGCATTTGTGTAAACGATGATGGAATCCCCTGCTTAAATACTGGCTATCGCGTCACGTAACAGCAACGTGCCACGTCACGTAATTGCAACGTGCCGCGCTATGCCACACAATGTGCCGCCGCGATAGGCCATTGAACCCGAATGTGTGTGATGCGAAACGCGCGAGTACGCGCGCGGAGAACGCGCGGCAATGCTAGCAACAGGAGCGCAACTGCCCAAGAAATTGCTCAACAATAAAAGGCACGTGGAAGCACGTGCCTGAAACAATAGGCACTTCAAATAAAGTTATTGTTAAAAAACGGGCTTGAAAACCAACAATTACACAATAATTAAGGGGCAAGAAATGAACTTTGCTGCAATGCAAAGTTCTCAAAATACAGAGAAATGAAAGTTACACTTGTATAAAGAATTGACAATGTTTGAAACCAATAAAAACTACAAAAACACACTTGTAAAAAACCCAAAACAACACCCAGAATGAATTATTTGACTCAAATTAACCCTAAAACAGTCTTGGAGGTCGTGCAGACGACAGAGTCGGATCGGAAGGTTGCTAAAACCTGACGCCAAAACTAGCAATGGGACAGCTAGTTAGAAAACAGCTTTTTCATCAATTATGAACGCTGAAAACCTCACCCAGGGGTAGAAAATGATGGAGAGAACGTTTTCGCCATCTAAAACGGTCTAAAACGGGTCTAAAATGCCTAAACCGGCGCCTGGAACGTGGCGCAGTTGTTGGGTCAAATATTGTCAAAAATCAGTGGAAATTTGTCAAATACTGGCAAAAATCTGCTGAAATTTGTCAAAAATTGCCAAATTTTGGCGCAAGTTACGTGAGGTTTGCGCGCATCCAACTATGACAAAAAATCCATGCGTGTGCACGCGCGATTTACTGGCGCGTTGGAAGCGTTAAAATAAATTTTTCCAATATCTAACACAATTTGCACCGAATTATGGCAATTTTTGACAAATTTACATGGATTTTTGCCAGTATTTGACAAATTTCCACGGATTTTTGACAATATTTGACAAATTCCAGACAAATTTCAGACAAATTTCAATTAATTTTAGAAATTTTATGAGAAATTTCAGCAAATGTTTGAGGATTGAGGAAATCTTCTGAAATTTGTCAAATATAGGCAAAAATCTTCTGAAATTTGTCAAATACAGGCAAAAATCTGCTGAAATTTGTCAAAAATTGCCCAAATTCCGTGCAAGTTTTGCAAGTTTTGCGCGCATCAAATCGTATGCGCGCCTATACTATTGCACGAGCGCATTGACGCGTGATGAACACCGACCACGTTTACGAAGTGAATTCGAGCTACAAAAGTATCGAGTCGCCATTCTATGATGGAAAAAAAAAATTAAGTGTAAACAAACAAAATAAAAACTTTAATATACAAGAAACGTACAATTCCACTCAACTTTGTTTCAAATTTTATTTATTGGATCATTGAAAATAAACAGTAGTGTTGTGCACTGTACGCTTAAGTGTATACCGGCGATGCGTTGTTTTGTGGTGGGGATTTGCCTCGATAATTGATCTTTTCTCTTTGTTTGCAATATTTTTTTGGCCTTTTTTGTTGATTTTTCGGTTTGAAATTGTTTTTTTCCGGTGTAATTTAAGTGGTGGAAGGTTGTTGGCGTGTGTTGAGGGTAATTTTGGCGGTTTTTGGGTCGGGATTAGTGTTTTCTGCGATTTTTGATCGGTATTTGGGGTTTGATGCAGCGGATAGCGCATGCGAATCGCCGTCGACCGTAGCATTAGCAATTGCAACCTGCCGCGCTATGCCACACAATGTGCCGCCGCGATAGGCCATCGAATCCGAATGTGTGTGATGCGAAACGCGAGTACGCGCGCGGAGAACGCGCGGCAATGCTAGCAACAGGAGCGCAACTGCCCAAGAAATTGCTCAACAATAAAAGGCACGTGGAAGCACGTGCCTGAAACAATAGGCACTTCAAATAAAGTTATTGTTAAAAAACGGGCTTGAAAACCAACAATTACACAATAATTAAGGGGCAAGAAATGAACTTTGCTGCAATGCAAAGTTCTCAAAATACAGAGAAATGAAAGTTACACTTGTATAAAGAATTGACAATGTTTGAAACCAATAAAAACTACAAAAACACACTTGTAAAAAACCCAAAACAACCCCCAGAATGAATTATTTGACTCAAATTAACCCTAAAACGGTCTTGGAGGTCGTGCAGACGACAGAGTCGGATCGGAAGGTTGCTAAAACCTGACGCCAAAACTAGCAATGGGACAGCTAGTTAGAAAACAGCTTTTTCATCAATCATGAACGCTGAAAACCTCACCCAGGGGTAGAAAATGATGGAGAGAACGTTTTCGCCATCTAAAACGGTCTAAAACGGGTCTAAAATGCCTAAACCGGCACCTGGAACGTGGCGCAGTTGTTGGGTCAAATATTGTCAAAAATCAGTGGAAATTTGTCAAATACTGGCAAAAATCTGCTGAAATTTGTCAAAAATTGCCAAATTTTGGCGCAAGTTACGTGAGGTTTGCGCGCATCCAACTATGACGAAAAATCCATGCGTGTGCACGCGCGATTTACTGGCGCGTTGGAAGCGTTAAAATAAATTTTTCCAATATCTAACACAATTTGCACCGAATTATGGCAATTTTTGACAAATTTACATGGATTTTTGCCAGTATTTGACAAATTTCCACGGATTTTTGACAATATTTGACAAATTCCAGACAAATTTCAGACAAATTTCAATTAATTTTTGAAATTTTATGAGAAATTTCAGCAAATGTTTGAGGATTGAGGAAATCTTCTGAAATTTGTCAAATATAGGCAAAAATCTTCTGAAATTTGTCAAATACAGGCAAAAATCTGCTGAAATTTGTCAAAAATTGCCCAAATTCCGTGCAAGTTTTGCAAGTTTTGCGCGCATCAAATCGTATGCGCGCCTATACTATTGCACGAGCGCATTGACGCGTGATGAACACCGACCACGTTTACGAAGTGAATTCGAGCTACAAAAGTATCGAGTCGCCATTCTATGATGGAAAAAAAAAATTAAGTGTAAACAAACAAAATAAAAACTTTAATATACAAGAAACGTACAATTCCACTCAACTTTGTTTCAAATTTTATTTATTGGATCATTGAAAATAAACAGTAGTGTTGTGCACTGTACGCTTAAGTGTATACCGGCGATGCGTTGTTTTGTGGTGGGGATTTGCCTCGATAATTGATCTTTTCTCTTTGTTTGCAATA
Source organism: Strigamia acuminata (assembly GCA_949358305.1). Taxonomy (NCBI): domain Eukaryota; kingdom Metazoa; phylum Arthropoda; class Chilopoda; order Geophilomorpha; family Linotaeniidae; genus Strigamia; species Strigamia acuminata. The sequence continues at coordinate 26,371,353 of OX442314.1, read as the reverse complement.
TTTTTTTGGCCTTTTTTGTTGATTTTTCGGTTTGAAATTGTTTTTTTCCGGTGTAATTTAAGTGGTGGAAGGTTGTTGGCGTGTGTTGAGGGTAATTTTGGCGGTTTTTGGGTCGGGATTAGTGTTTTCTGCGATTTTTTATCGGTATTTGGGGTTTGATGCAGCGGATAGCGCATGCGAAACGCCGTCGACCGTAGCATTAGCAATTGCAACGTGCCGCGCTATGCCACACAATGTGCCGCCGCGATATGCCATCGAATCCGAATGTGTGTGATGCGAAACGCGAGTACGCGCGCGGAGAACGCGCGGCAATGCTAGCAACAGGAGCGCAACTGCCCAAGAAATTGCTCAACAATAAAAGGCACGTGCCTGAAACAATAGGCACTTCAAATAAAGTTATTGTTAAAAAATGGGCCTGAAAACCAACAATTACACAATAATTAAGGGGCAAGAAATGAACTTTGCTGCAATGCAAAGTTCTCAAAATACAGAGAAATGAAAGTTACGCTTGTATAAAGAATTGACAATGTTTGAAACCAATAAAAACTACAAAAACACACTTGTAAAAAACCCAAAACAACCCCCAGAATGAATTATTTGACTCAAATTAACCCTAAAACGGTCTTGGAGGTCGTGCAGACGACAGAGTCGGATCGGAAGGTTGCTAAAACCTGACGCCAAAACTAGCAATGGGACAGCTAGTTAGAAAACAGCTTTTTCATCAATCATGAACGCTGAAAACCTCACCCAGGGGTAGAAAATGATGGAGAGAACGTTTTCGCCATCTAAAACGGTCTAAAACGGGTCTAAAATGCCTAAACCGGCGCCTGGAACGTGGCGCAGTTGTTGGGTCAAATATTGTCAAAAATCAGTGGAAATTTGTCAAATACTGGCAAAAATCTGCTGAAATTTGTCAAAAATTGCCAAATTTTGGCGCAAGTTACGTGAGGTTTGCGCGCATCCAACTATGACGAAAAATCCATGCGTGTGCACGCGCGATTTACTGGCGCGTTGGAAGCGTTAAAATAAATTTTTCCAATATCTAACACAATTTGCACCGAATTATGGCAATTTTTGACAAATTTACATGGATTTTTGCCAGTATTTGACAAATTTCCACGGATTTTTGACAATATTTGACAAATTCCAGACAAATTTCAGACAAATTTCAATTAATTTTTGAAATTTTATGAGAAATTTCAGCAAATGTTTGAGGATTGAGGAAATCTTCTGAAATTTGTCAAATATAGGCAAAAATCTTCTGAAATTTGTCAAATACAGGCAAAAATCTGCTGAAATTTGTCAAAAATTGCCCAAATTCCGTGCAAGTTTTGCAAGTTTTGCGCGCATCAAATCGTATGCGCGCCTATACTATTGCACGAGCGCATTGACGCGTGATGAACACCGACCACGTTTACGAAGTGAATTCGAGCTACAAAAGTATCGAGTCGCCATTCTATGATGGAAAAAAAAAATTAAGTGTAAACAAACAAAATAAAAACTTTAATATACAAGAAACGTACAATTCCACTCAACTTTGTTTCAAATTTTATTTATTGGATCATTGAAAATAAACAGTAGTGTTGTGCACTGTACGCTTAAGTGTATACCGGCGATGCGTTGTTTTGTGGTGGGGATTTGCCTCGATAATTGATCTTTTCTCTTTGTTTGCAATATTTTTTTGGCCTTTTTTGTTGATTTTTCGGTTTGAAATTGTTTTTTTCCGGTGTAATTTAAGTGGTGGAAGGTTGTTGGCGTGTGTTGAGGGTAATTTTGGCGGTTTTTGGGTCGGGATTAGTGTTTTCTGCGATTTTTTATCGGTATTTGGGGTTTGATGCAGCGGATAGCGCATGCGAATCGCCGTCGACCGTAGCATTAGCAATTGCAACGTGCCGCGCTATGCCACACAATGTGCCGCCGCGATATGCCATCGAATCCGAATGTGTGTGATGCGAAACGCGAGTACGCGCGCGGAGAACGCGCGGCAATGCTAGCAACAGGAGCGCAACTGCCCAAGAAATTGCTCAACAATAAAAGGCACGTGCCTGAAACAATAGGCACTTCAAATAAAGTTATTGTTAAAAAACGGGCTTGAAAACCAACAATTACACAATAATTAAGGGGCAAGAAATGAACTTTGCTGCAATGCAAAGTTCTCAAAATACAGAGAAATGAAAGTTACACTTGTATAAAGAATTGACAATGTTTGAAACCAATAAAAACTACAAAAACACACTTGTAAAAAACCCAAAACAACCCCCAGAATGAATTATTTGACTCAAATTAACCCTAAAACGGTCTTGGAGGTCGTGCAGACGACAGAGTCGGATCGGAAGGTTGCTAAAACCTGACGCCAAAACTAGCAATGGGACAGCTAGTTAGAAAACAGCTTTTTCATCAATCATGAACGCTGAAAACCTCACCCAGGGGTAGAAAATGATGGAGAGAACGTTTTCGCCATCTAAAACGGTCTAAAACGGGTCTAAAATGCCTAAACCGGCGCCTGGAACGTGGCGCAGTTGTTGGGTCAAATATTGTCAAAAATCAGTGGAAATTTGTCAAATACTGGCAAAAATCTGCTGAAATTTGTCAAAAATTGCCAAATTTTGGCGCAAGTTACGTGAGGTTTGCGCGCATCCAACTATGACGAAAAATCCATGCGTGTGCACGCGCGATTTACTGGCGCGTTGGAAGCGTTAAAATAAATTTTTCCAATATCTAACACAATTTGCACCGAATTATGGCAATTTTTGACAAATTTACATGGATTTTTGCCAGTATTTGACAAATTTCCACGGATTTTTGACAATATTTGACAAATTCCAGACAAATTTCAGACAAATTTCAATTAATTTTTGAAATTTTATGAGAAATTTCAGCAAATGTTTGAGGATTGAGGAAATCTTCTGAAATTTGTCAAATATAGGCAAAAATCTTCTGAAATTTGTCAAATACAGGCAAAAATCTGCTGAAATTTGTCAAAAATTGCCCAAATTCCGTGCAAGTTTTGCAAGTTTTGCGCGCATCAAATCGTATGCGCGCCTATACTATTGCACGAGCGCATTGACGCGTGATGAACACCGACCACGTTTACGAAGTGAATTCGAGCTACAAAAGTATCGAGTCGCCATTCTATGATGGAAAAAAAAAATTAAGTGTAAACAAACAAAATAAAAACTTTAATATACAAGAAACGTACAATTCCACTCAACTTTGTTTCAAATTTTATTTATTGGATCATTGAAAATAAACAGTAGTGTTGTGCACTGTACGCTTAAGTGTATACCGGCGATGCGTTGTTTTGTGGTGGGGATTTGCCTCGATAATTGATCTTTTCTCTTTGTTTGCAATATTTTTTTGGCCTTTTTTGTTGATTTTTCGGTTTGAAATTGTTTTTTTCCGGTGTAATTTAAGTGGTGGAAGGTTGTTGGCGTGTGTTGAGGGTAATTTTGGCGGTTTTTGGGTCGGGATTAGTGTTTTCTGCGATTTTTGATCGGTATTTGGGGTTTGATGCAGCGGATAGCGCATGCGAATCGCCGTCGACCGTAGCATTAGCAAGTGCGCGCGCAAGTTAAATGTGTACAGGACTGTGAGAAAATAAAACGTGTGTGGAAAAGTAAATGTTCTTTGGTGATCGCCATGAGTTCGTACTTTGTCGTGGGCGCGAAATGTGTGTGATATATATGCTACTATGCGTGATGTAGCGCCGTCAGCGCGTTTCAGCACGCGATGTAGCGCCTTGAGCGCGTCCAAATGCGTACAGGTGTTCGACAGATGTGCCAGGGCTTCACGTGCATACACGAAACATAAACATGAAGAAAACAGAAAAAACCGTTGTGTGTGATGTGTATAAAGACACATTACACAAAGAATACTACTCTTCATACAAAAAGCAATAAACTTTATACATATTGCAATAAACTTACAAAATGGTAAAAATAAAATACTGGAAAACATGGCCTTGAATAATAGTGGAAAACATGGCATACTGCCTTGAATAATAGTGAAAAACATGGCGTACTGCCTTGAATACCCCCTTGAATACGTCGCACCGCATCATCTCGCCTCACTTCCCGTCTTGGAAATAAATAAATGCCCCGGCGTTTATTCGAGGCAATGTCCAACTTGGGCTTTCATTCGCGCCTCACATCCCGCCTTGGTAATAAATAAACGCCCCGGCGTTTATTCGAGGCACATCACCCACACCTCCCCGGCGTTCAAACGAGTAGCTGCGCGTATTTGACCCCGGTTTTTATTTTTTCAAATTGTCGTGTGTTTTCAAAGTTCTTAATTTGTTCAAAAACAAACAAAATGGCTATTTGTTGATTTTTAATTGATTTTATCGATTTCTGTTCGTTTTTTGCTGGTTTTTAATCGATTTTTCTGTATTTTTGATCAATTTTTGCCAATTGTAATCGTTATTTGTCATTCTGAATTGATTATTGTCAGGTTTCAGTCGATTTTTGTCGATTTCTGATCAATGTTTATACATTTTTTATCATTTTGTGTAGATTTCTGTTGAATTTTAATCATATTTCTTCGTTTTTATTCAATTTTTGTCCCATGCTCCGCGATCAGTTCGAATAATTGACACCATACTGTGCTTTTACTCATATTCAAGATGGCGTCGCAAACTCAAGGTCGAATTCCGCTGAATTCATTTATTGCGACTGTTTGCGCTCCATACATGCGAAAAGGATTATGGGAAAAATCCTCAATGCAGGTCATTTTGGTGTCAAATGAGCGAGGAAAGCTGGAGATAAGGAAAATTGGTGAAATTTCAAAAAAAAGCTAAACAATCAAAATTTACATGAAGCTCAATTTTTCTAACTGGAAATGCATGTATCGTCAATTTCGGGATATTTTAGGGGTGAAATTGACTGGGAAGGGACCCCCACATTCCCCATGCGTCAACGCGCGCGTTGACGAAATTCAAATCCAGGTTTTCACACAGCCCCACGTTATTTTCGGGTTCCAATTGCCGTATTGCCGTATTGCCTCAAATAAACGCCGGGGCGTTTATTAATTTTCATTAATTTTCCAGACCGGAAATGAGGCGAGGTGATGCGGTACGATGCAAAATTGCGAGATGTAGTTTGCTTTATTTGTTAAAACAAATTAGGCGTCACTAATTCACCTGTATTAGGGTTTCAATGTGTGAAATTTCAAAATTTATCGGTTCCGTCAAAACGCCATTGAAAAGTTACATTTTTATAACGTTTCAATGATGAAAACGGCCATTTTTGATGAAAAACAGCCATTTTTTATAGAAAAAACGACGAAGAAAGCCATTTTCACTATGAAAAATGGCTGAAAATGACCATTTTGACGAAAAACGGCCATTTTTACTACGAAAAATGGCTAAAAATGCCACTTGAGTGAGTGCAAGTACATTTGGTGATGTACTATCGCGAGCGCGCGCGTTTTTGTGCAGTACAATGTGCTGATTAAACCAACAGCATTATAGAGTGATTACATTGTTCATTTGTGTTTTTAAGTTACAAAATGGTACAAAATCATAAAATAAACTTGTAAAGTGCAATTTCTGCGGATTGATCAAAATCCGCAAAATCCGCCGCAAAATTGCGAACAGGGGATCAGCATATAGGCAGCCGTAATGTTAAAAATGGGGTCCCTTTCGCACTCCGCAAAATCCGCATGCGCGCCATAAGGTTAAGCACTCCAGAAGCGTGTGTCGCACGCGTCGGCGCGCCGCTAAAAACATATCCTTTTCGCGGATTGGCTTCCGCGAAATCCGCATTTTGGGGGTGACTATTCTGGGAATTCCGGGTGGACCATACTCTTCCGAAAAATGTCCGGGGTGGTGTTGGGAGTGTCGATAGACTGTTTTGTGTCAAGGTTGCCAATTTTCATGTAAGTATTGGAAGGTTCATTTCTGTGCATTCTCATATATTTTTTTCACAGGAGCAACGAGGCGCGATGAAGGGGGATCAAGCGAGAGTGAATAAAATAAACTCGTTTTTGTCTCAAATGCGCGTTTGCGTTTGTAAATTTGGTTGTCTTGCAACGCGGTGGCGCGTTTGAGTTTCGTGTTGCGATACAAACACGCACGGGTGCGTATTGGAGTCGTAAACGACTTTCTGTCGCAATGCGATCGCGTATTTGACAAATTTCTGCAGATTTTTGCCAATATTTGACAATTTTCAGACAAATTTCAATTAATTTTAGAAATTTTTGAGAGATTTCAATAAAAGTTTGAGGAATTTCTTATGCTGACGCTAAAATGCCAAAAGGAGTCTTAACTCAGAAGAGCACTTTTCCGACCACTTAGGTGTCGGAAAAGCACTTCCAAAGGTCGCAAAATGTGCTCTACGCGTTTTTTGACACTAGAACGGTCGAAAACGAGTCTAAAACTGCTAAGCTGGCGCCTGTAACTTGGCGCATTCGCTGGGTCGCTCAAAAATGAGATTCGAGCGAACCGAAACCTATGAGAGAAACGCGCCGGCGGAAATATTCGTTTTTACCAATGAATACTTAATAAATCTTCATGGGAATTTAATCCCAATCTACTGTAGGCTTAGGAACCTTGAATACCAAATAAAAACAAAGGAGCAAAGGCGGGAAACAAAGAACAAGGGCCCGACGCCCGTAAATCACCAAAATGGCTATCTGCCAGACACGCTAGTGGCCTTGAGCCACTTCTAACTTCGTTTTCGAGGTTGTGGGTCTCGAAAACGACTAAACCGAGTGGTGGGAACGATTCCCGAGGTCTTTTTAGTCAATGTCGCCCAAAACCCGAATCAACAAGCTAACTTTCAACGAGAAACGAAGACTGGAGCCGAATGCGGTGATAAGCGCTCATTCCAGACTCGTGTAAGCGATCTCCGCTTAAAGCCAGTTGCTCTGAGCAGACGACGCAATCGCTTACCAAGGAAAAAGACGGGTTTATGGGCTCAAAACCCGACGAAACACTTAAACAGGATCCAGAAATTACCAAGCGAGTTGGTAAGCTAAACTAAAACTGTAAAATAAGTTGGGGACTTGGTAAAATGCGAGTCTCTCAAACTTTTGTTGCGTCCTGCTCGCAACACGCGCGATGTACGCGCGTGGCCGCGTGTTGAACGTGCGCACTACGCGCAAGAACCGTACAAACCGAGGTAAAACGAATTAAACACATATCTAATGCAAAAACAATTATTAAATACATCATTCTTGTTGCTGTTTGCAAACTTGCAAAACTTGCACCGAATTTGGGCAATTTTTTACAAATTTCAGCAGATTTTTGTCTATATTTGACAAATTTCAGCAGATTTTTGTCTATATTTGACAAATTTCAGCAGATTTCCTCAATCCTCAAACATTTGCTGATATTTCTCAAACATTTTCTAAAATTAATTGAAATCTGTCTGAAATTTGTCTTGAATGTGTCAAATATTGTCAAAAATCCGTGGAAATTTGTCAAATACTGGCAAAAATCCATGTAAATTTGTCAAAAATTGCCATAATTCGGTGCAAATTGTGTTAGATATTGGAAAAATTTATTTTAACGCTTCCAACGCGCCAGTAAATCGCGCGTGCACACGCGTGGATTTTTCGTCATAGTTGGATGCGCGCAAACCTCACGTAACTTGCGCCAAAATTTGGCAATTTTTGACAAATTTCAGCAGATTTTTGCCAGTATTTGACAAATTTCCACTGATTTTTGACAATATTTGACCCAACAACTGCGCCACGTTCCAGGCGCCGGTTTAGGCATTTTAGACCCGTTTTAGACCGTTTTAGATGGCGAAAACGTTCTCTCCATCATTTTCTACCCCTGGGTGAGGTTTTCAGCGTTCATGATTGATGAAAAAGCTGTTTTCTAACTAGCTGTCCCATTGCTAGTTTTGGCGTCAGGTTTTAGCAACCTTCCGATCCGACTCTGTCGTCTGCACGACCTCCAAGACCGTTTTAGGGTTAATTTGAGTCAAATAATTCATTCTGGGGGTTGTTTTGGGTTTTTTACAAGTGTGTTTTTGTAGTTTTTATTGGTTTCAAACATTGTCAATTCTTTATACAAGTGTAACTTTCATTTCTCTGTATTTTGAGAACTTTGCATTGCAGCAAAGTTCATTTCTTGCCCCTTAATTATTGTGTAATTGTTGGTTTTCAAGCCCGTTTTTTAACAATAACTTTATTTGAAGTGCCTATTGTTTCAGGCACGTGCTTCCACGTGCCTTTTATTGTTGAGCAATTTCTTGGGCAGTTGCGCTCCTGTTGCTAGCATTGCCGCGCGTTCTCCGCGCGCGTACTCGCGTTTCGCATCACACACATTCGGATTCGATGGCCTATCGCGGCGGCACATTGTGTGGCATAGCGCGGCAGGTTGCAATTGCTAATGCTACGGTCGACGGCGATTCGCATGCGCTATCCGCTGCATCAAACCCCAAATACCGATCAAAAATCGCAGAAAACACTAATCCCGACCCAAAAACCGCCAAAATTACCCTCAACACACGCCAACAACCTTCCACCACTTAAATTACACCGGAAAAAAACAATTTCAAACCGAAAAATCAACAAAAAAGGCCAAAAAAATATTGCAAACAAAGAGAAAAGATCAATTATCGAGGCAAATCCCCACCACAAAACAACGCATCGCCGGTATACACTTAAGCGTACAGTGCACAACACTACTGTTTATTTTCAATGATCCAATAAATAAAATTTGAAACAAAGTTGAGTGGAATTGTACGTTTCTTGTATATTAAAGTTTTTATTTTGTTTGTTTACACTTAATTTTTTTTTTCCATCATAGAATGGCGACTCGATACTTTTGTAGCTCGAATTCACTTCGTAAACGTGGTCGGTGTTCATCACGCGTCAATGCGCTCGTGCAATAGTATAGGCGCGCATACGATTTGATGCGCGCAAAACTTGCAAAACTTGCACGGAATTTGGGCAATTTTTGACAAATTTCAGCAGATTTTTGCCTGTATTTGACAAATTTCAGAAGATTTTTGCCTATATTTGACAAATTTCAGAAGATTTCCTCAATCCTCAAACATTTGCTGAAATTTCTCATAAAATTTCTAAAATTAATTGAAATTTGTCTGAAATTTGTCTGGAATTTGTCAAATATTGTCAAAAATCCGTGGAAATTTGTCAAATACTGGCAAAAATCCATGTAAATTTGTCAAAAATTGCCATAATTCGGTGCAAATTGTGTTAGATATTGGAAAAATTTATTTTAACGCTTCCAACGCGCCAGTAAATCGCGCGTGCACACGCATGGATTTTTTGTCATAGTTGGATGCGCGCAAACCTCACGTAACTTGCGCCAAAATTTGGCAATTTTTGACAAATTTCAGCAGATTTTTGCCAGTATTTGACAAATTTCCACTGATTTTTGACAATATTTGACCCAACAACTGCGCCACGTTCCAGGCGCCGGTTTAGGCATTTTAGACCCGTTTTAGACCGTTTTAGATGGCGAAAACGTTCTCTCCATCATTTTCTACCCCTGGGTGAGGTTTTCAGCGTTCATAATTGATGAAAAAGCTGTTTTCTAACTAGCTGTCCCATTGCTAGTTTTGGCGTCAGGTTTTAGCAACCTTCCGATCCGACTCTGTCGTCTGCACGACCTCCAAGACTGTTTTAGGGTTAATTTGAGTCAAATAATTCATTCTGGGTGTTGTTTTGGGTTTTTTACAAGTGTGTTTTTGTAGTTTTTATTGGTTTCAAACATTGTCAATTCTTTATACAAGTGTAACTTTCATTTCTCTGTATTTTGAGAACTTTGCATTGCAGCAAAGTTCATTTCTTGCCCCTTAATTATTGTGTAATTGTTGGTTTTCAAGCCCGTTTTTTAACAATAACTTTATTTGAAGTGCCTATTGTTTCAGGCACGTGCTTCCACGTGCCTTTTATTGTTGAGCAATTTCTTGGGCAGTTGCGCTCCTGTTGCTAGCATTGCCGCGCGTTCTCCGCGCGCGTACTCGCGCGTTTCGCATCACACACATTCGGGTTCAATGGCCTATCGCGGCGGCACATTGTGTGGCATAGCGCGGCACGTTGCAATTACGTGACGTGGCACGTTGCTGTTACGTGACGCGATAGCCAGTATTTAAGCAGGGGATTCCATCATCGTTTACACAAATGCGCATTGCAACGTGGAGGCGCATTCGAGTCCTTTTCCCAAGCGTTGAAAAAGGACAAAACTCGTATTCGATTCGAAAGCGAATCGAATACGATTTTTGTCCTTTTTCAACGCAAAATTGTATTCGATTCGCTTTCGAATCGAATACGAGTTTTGCCCTTCTTCAACGCGAAATCGTATTCGACTCGCTTTCGAGTCGAATGCGAATTTTTCCCTTCTTCAACGCGAAATCGTATTCGACTCGTTTTCGAGTCGAGTACGAGTTTTGCCCTTCTTCAACGCGAAATCGTATTCGACTCGTTTTCGAGTCGAATACGAGTTTTGCCCTTCTTCAACGCGAAATCGTATTCGACTCGTTTTCGAGTCGAGTACGAGTTTTGCCCTTCTTCAACGCGAAATCGTATTCGACTCGTTTTCGAGTCGAGTACGAGTTTTGCCCTTCTTCAACGCGAAATCGTATTCGACTCGTTTTCGAGTCGAATACGAGTTTTGCCCTTCTTCAACGCGAAATCGTATTCGACTCGTTTTCGAGTCGAGTACGAGTTTTGCCCTTCTTCAACGCGAAATCGTATTCGACTCGTTTTCGAGTCGAATACGAGTTTTGCCCTTCTTCAACGCGAAATCGTATTCGACTCGTTTTCGAGTCGAGTACGAGTTTTGCCCTTCTTCAACGCGAAATCGTATTCGACTCGTTTTCGAGTCGAATACGAGATAGTCGATGACCCGTTCCCGGACTTTGACTCGTACGACTCGTATTCGAGATGTATTCGAGATGTATTCGAGATGTATTCGAATCGTATTCGAGTCGCATTCGAGATGGTCGATGATTTCCACTCGCTCGTATACGCGTTGTATACGAGCTCGTATTTTGATCGTAATCGTAAACGAATCGTTTACAAGTCGTATACAAGTTGTATACGACGTGTATACACCTCGTATACGAACGAAGTTTGGAAAATCCACCGGATACTTACTACGACATGAAAACACATAGTAGTCACATACGTCTTATTTGGAAATTGTGTTTTCACAAACTTCGTTCGTATACGAGGTGTATACACGTCGTATACAACTTGTATACGACTTGTAAACGATTCGTTTACGATTACGATCAAAATACGAGCTCGTATACAACGCGTATACGAGCGAGTGGAAATCATCGACCATCTCGAATACGACTCGAATTCGATTCGTATTCGATTCGAATTCGATTCGAATACGAATACGATCAAAATACGAACTCGTAACAACTCGAATACGAATCAAAGTCCGGGAAACAAAAATCGACCATCTCGTATACGACTCGTATTCGAGATGTATTCGGGATGTATTCGAATCGTATTCGAGTCGCATTCGAGATGGTCGATGATTTCCACTCGCTCGTATACGCGTTGTATACGAGCTCGTATTTTGATCGTAATCGTAAACGAATCGTTTACAAGTCGTATACAAGTTGTATACGACGTGTATACACCTCGTATACGAACGAAGTTTGGAAAATCCACCGGATACTTACTACGACATGAAAACACATAGTAGTCACATACGTCTTATTTGGAAATTGTGTTTTCACAAACTTCGTTCGTATACGAGGTGTATACACGTCGTATACAACTTGTATACGACTTGTAAACGATTCGTTTACGATTACGATCAAAATACGAGCTCGTATACAACGCGTATACGAGCGAGTGGAAATCATCGACCATCTCGAATACGACTCGAATTCGATTCGTATTCGATTCGAATACGATTCGAATTCGATTCGAATACGAATACGATCAAAATACGAACTCGTAACAACTCGAATACGAATCAAAGTCCGGGAAACAAAAATCGACCATCTCGTATACGACTCGTATTCGAGATGTATTCGAGATGTATTCGAATCGTATTCGAGTCGCATTCGAGATGGTCGATGATTTCCACTCGCTCGTATACGCGTTGTATACGAGCTCGTATTTTGATCGTAATCGTAAACGAATCGTTTACAAGTCGTATACAAGTTGTATACGACGTGTATACACCTCGTATACGAACGAAGTTTGGAAAATCCACCGGATACTTACTACGACATGAAAACACATAGTAGTCACATACGTCTTATTTGGAAATTGTGTTTTCACAAACTTCGTTCGTATACGAGGTGTATACACGTCGTATACAACTTGTATACGACTTGTAAACGATTCGTTTACGATTACGATCAAAATACGAGCTCGTATACAACGCGTATACGAGCGAGTGGAAATCATCGACCATCTCGAATGCGACTCGAATACGATTCGAATACATCTCGAATACATCTCGAATACATCTCGAATACGAGTCGTACGAGTCAAAGTCCGGGAACGGGTCATCGACTATCTCGTATTCGACTCGAAAACGAGTCGAATACGATTTCGCGTTGAAGAAGGGCAAAACTCGTACTCGACTCGAAAACGAGTCGAATACGATTTCGCGTTGAAGAAGGGCAAAACTCGTATTCGACTCGAAAACGAGTCGAATACGATTTCGCGTTGAAGAAGGGCAAAACTCGTACTCGACTCGAAAACGAGTCGAATACGATTTCGCGTTGAAGAAGGGAAAAATTCGCATTCGACTCGAAAGCGAGTCGAATACGATTTCGCGTTGAAGAAGGGCAAAACTCGTATTCGATTCGAAAGCGAATCGAATACAATTTTGCGTTGAAAAAGGACAAAAATCGTATTCGATTCGCTTTCGAATCGAATACGAGTTTTGTCCTTTTTCAACGCTTGGGAAAAGGACTCGAATGCGCCTCCACGTTGCAATGCGCATTTGTGTAAACGATGATGGAATCCCCTGCTTAAATACTGGCTATCGCGTCACGTAACAGCAACGTGCCACGTCACGTAATTGCAACGTGCCGCGCTATGCCACACAATGTGCCGCCGCGATAGGCCATTGAACCCGAATGTGTGTGATGCGAAACGCGCGAGTACGCGCGCGGAGAACGCGCGGCAATGCTAGCAACAGGAGCGCAACTGCCCAAGAAATTGCTCAACAATAAAAGGCACGTGGAAGCACGTGCCTGAAACAATAGGCACTTCAAATAAAGTTATTGTTAAAAAACGGGCTTGAAAACCAACAATTACACAATAATTAAGGGGCAAGAAATGAACTTTGCTGCAATGCAAAGTTCTCAAAATACAGAGAAATGAAAGTTACACTTGTATAAAGAATTGACAATGTTTGAAACCAATAAAAACTACAAAAACACACTTGTAAAAAACCCAAAACAACACCCAGAATGAATTATTTGACTCAAATTAACCCTAAAACAGTCTTGGAGGTCGTGCAGACGACAGAGTCGGATCGGAAGGTTGCTAAAACCTGACGCCAAAACTAGCAATGGGACAGCTAGTTAGAAAACAGCTTTTTCATCAATTATGAACGCTGAAAACCTCACCCAGGGGTAGAAAATGATGGAGAGAACGTTTTCGCCATCTAAAACGGTCTAAAACGGGTCTAAAATGCCTAAACCGGCGCCTGGAACGTGGCGCAGTTGTTGGGTCAAATATTGTCAAAAATCAGTGGAAATTTGTCAAATACTGGCAAAAATCTGCTGAAATTTGTCAAAAATTGCCAAATTTTGGCGCAAGTTACGTGAGGTTTGCGCGCATCCAACTATGACAAAAAATCCATGCGTGTGCACGCGCGATTTACTGGCGCGTTGGAAGCGTTAAAATAAATTTTTCCAATATCTAACACAATTTGCACCGAATTATGGCAATTTTTGACAAATTTACATGGATTTTTGCCAGTATTTGACAAATTTCCACGGATTTTTGACAATATTTGACAAATTCCAGACAAATTTCAGACAAATTTCAATTAATTTTAGAAATTTTATGAGAAATTTCAGCAAATGTTTGAGGATTGAGGAAATCTTCTGAAATTTGTCAAATATAGGCAAAAATCTTCTGAAATTTGTCAAATACAGGCAAAAATCTGCTGAAATTTGTCAAAAATTGCCCAAATTCCGTGCAAGTTTTGCAAGTTTTGCGCGCATCAAATCGTATGCGCGCCTATACTATTGCACGAGCGCATTGACGCGTGATGAACACCGACCACGTTTACGAAGTGAATTCGAGCTACAAAAGTATCGAGTCGCCATTCTATGATGGAAAAAAAAAATTAAGTGTAAACAAACAAAATAAAAACTTTAATATACAAGAAACGTACAATTCCACTCAACTTTGTTTCAAATTTTATTTATTGGATCATTGAAAATAAACAGTAGTGTTGTGCACTGTACGCTTAAGTGTATACCGGCGATGCGTTGTTTTGTGGTGGGGATTTGCCTCGATAATTGATCTTTTCTCTTTGTTTGCAATATTTTTTTGGCCTTTTTTGTTGATTTTTCGGTTTGAAATTGTTTTTTTCCGGTGTAATTTAAGTGGTGGAAGGTTGTTGGCGTGTGTTGAGGGTAATTTTGGCGGTTTTTGGGTCGGGATTAGTGTTTTCTGCGATTTTTGATCGGTATTTGGGGTTTGATGCAGCGGATAGCGCATGCGAATCGCCGTCGACCGTAGCATTAGCAATTGCAACCTGCCGCGCTATGCCACACAATGTGCCGCCGCGATAGGCCATCGAATCCGAATGTGTGTGATGCGAAACGCGAGTACGCGCGCGGAGAACGCGCGGCAATGCTAGCAACAGGAGCGCAACTGCCCAAGAAATTGCTCAACAATAAAAGGCACGTGGAAGCACGTGCCTGAAACAATAGGCACTTCAAATAAAGTTATTGTTAAAAAACGGGCTTGAAAACCAACAATTACACAATAATTAAGGGGCAAGAAATGAACTTTGCTGCAATGCAAAGTTCTCAAAATACAGAGAAATGAAAGTTACACTTGTATAAAGAATTGACAATGTTTGAAACCAATAAAAACTACAAAAACACACTTGTAAAAAACCCAAAACAACCCCCAGAATGAATTATTTGACTCAAATTAACCCTAAAACGGTCTTGGAGGTCGTGCAGACGACAGAGTCGGATCGGAAGGTTGCTAAAACCTGACGCCAAAACTAGCAATGGGACAGCTAGTTAGAAAACAGCTTTTTCATCAATCATGAACGCTGAAAACCTCACCCAGGGGTAGAAAATGATGGAGAGAACGTTTTCGCCATCTAAAACGGTCTAAAACGGGTCTAAAATGCCTAAACCGGCGCCTGGAACGTGGCGCAGTTGTTGGGTCAAATATTGTCAAAAATCAGTGGAAATTTGTCAAATACTGGCAAAAATCTGCTGAAATTTGTCAAAAATTGCCAAATTTTGGCGCAAGTTACGTGAGGTTTGCGCGCATCCAACTATGACGAAAAATCCACGCGTGTGCACGCGCGATTTACTGGCGCGTTGGAAGCGTTAAAATAAATTTTTCCAATATCTAACACAATTTGCACCGAATTATGGCAATTTTTGACAAATTTACATGGATTTTTGCCAGTATTTGACAAATTTCCACGGATTTTTGACAATATTTGACACATTCAAGACAAATTTCAGACAGATTTCAATTAATTTTAGAAAATGTTTGAGAAATATCAGCAAATGTTTGAGGATTGAGGAAATCTGCTGAAATTTGTCAAATATAGACAAAAATCTGCTGAAATTTGTCAAATATAGACAAAAATCTGCTGAAATTTGTAAAAAATTGCCCAAATTCGGTGCAAGTTTTGCAAGTTTGCAAACAGCAACAAGAATGATGTATTTAATAATTGTTTTTGCATTAGATATGTGTTTAATTCGTTTTACCTCGGTTTGTACGGTTCTTGCGCGTAGTGCGCACGTTCAACACGCGGCCACGCGCGTACATCGCGCGTGTTGCGAGCAGGACGCAACAAAAGTTTGAGAGACTCGCATTTTACCAAGTCCCCAACTTATTTTACAGTTTTAGTTTAGCTTACCAACTCGCTTGGTAATTTCTGGATCCTGTTTAAGTGTTTCGTCGGGTTTTGAGCCCATAAACCCGTCTTTTTCCTTGGTAAGCGATTGCGTCGTCTGCTCAGAGCAACTGGCTTTAAGCGGAGATCGCTTACACGAGTCTGGAATGAGCGCTTATCACCGCATTCGGCTCCAGTCTTCGTTTCTCGTTGAAAGTTAGCTTGTTGATTCGGGTTTTGGGCGACATTGACTAAAAAGACCTCGGGAATCGTTCCCACCACTCGGTTTAGTCGTTTTCGAGACCCACAACCTCGAAAACGAAGTTAGAAGTGGCTCAAGGCCACTAGCGTGTCTGGCAGATAGCCATTTTGGTGATTTACGGGCGTCGGGCCCTTGTTCTTTGTTTCCCGCCTTTGCTCCTTTGTTTTTATTTGGTATTCAAGGTTCCTAAGCCTACAGTAGATTGGGATTAAATTCCCATGAAGATTTATTAAGTATTCATTGGTAAAAACGAATATTTCCGCCGGCGCGTTTCTCTCATAGGTTTCGGTTCGCTCGAATCTCATTTTTGAGCGACCCAGCGAATGCGCCAAGTTACAGGCGCCAGCTTAGCAGTTTTAGACTCGTTTTCGACCGTTCTAGTGTCAAAAAACGCGTAGAGCACATTTTGCGACCTTTGGAAGTGCTTTTCCGACACCTAAGTGGTCGGAAAAGTGCTCTTCTGAGTTAAGACTCCTTTTGGCATTTTAGCGTCAGCATAAGAAATTCCTCAAACTTTTATTGAAATCTCTCAAAAATTTCTAAAATTAATTGAAATTTGTCTGAAAATTGTCAAATATTGGCAAAAATCTGCAGAAATTTGTCAAATACGCGATCGCATTGCGACAGAAAGTCGTTTACGACTCCAATACGCACCCGTGCGTGTTTGTATCGCAACACGAAACTCAAACGCGCCACCGCGTTGCAAGACAACCAAATTTACAAACGCAAACGCGCATTTGAGACAAAAACGAGTTTATTTTATTCACTCTCGCTTGATCCCCCTTCATCGCGCCTCGTTGCTCCTGTGAAAAAAATATATGAGAATGCACAGAAATGAACCTTCCAATACTTACATGAAAATTGGCAACCTTGACACAAAACAGTCTATCGACACTCCCAACACCACCCCGGACATTTTTCGGAAGAGTATGGTCCACCCGGAATTCCCAGAATAGTCACCCCCAAAATGCGGATTTCGCGGAAGCCAATCCGCGAAAAGGATATGTTTTTAGCGGCGCGCCGACGCGTGCGACACACGCTTCTGGAGTGCTTAACCTTATGGCGCGCATGCGGATTTTGCGGAGTGCGAAAGGGACCCCATTTTTAACATTACGGCTGCCTATATGCTGATCCCCTGTTCGCAATTTTGCGGCGGATTTTGCGGATTTTGATCAATCCGCAGAAATTGCACTTTACAAGTTTATTTTATGATTTTGTACCATTTTGTAACTTAAAAACACAAATGAACAATGTAATCACTCTATAATGCTGTTGGTTTAATCAGCACATTGTACTGCACAAAAACGCGCGCGCTCGCGATAGTACATCACCAAATGTACTTGCACTCACTCAAGTGGCATTTTTAGCCATTTTTCGTAGTAAAAATGGCCGTTTTTCGTCAAAATGGTCATTTTCAGCCATTTTTCATAGTGAAAATGGCTTTCTTCGTCGTTTTTTCTATAAAAAATGGCTGTTTTTCATCAAAAATGGCCGTTTTCATCATTGAAACGTTATAAAAATGTAACTTTTCAATGGCGTTTTGACGGAACCGATAAATTTTGAAATTTCACACATTGAAACCCTAATACAGGTGAATTAGTGACGCCTAATTTGTTTTAACAAATAAAGCAAACTACATCTCGCAATTTTGCATCGTACCGCATCACCTCGCCTCATTTCCGGTCTGGAAAATTAATGAAAATTAATAAACGCCCCGGCGTTTATTTGAGGCAATACGGCAATACGGCAATTGGAACCCGAAAATAACGTGGGGCTGTGTGAAAACCTGGATTTGAATTTCGTCAACGCGCGCGTTGACGCATGGGGAATGTGGGGGTCCCTTCCCAGTCAATTTCACCCCTAAAATATCCCGAAATTGACGATACATGCATTTCCAGTTAGAAAAATTGAGCTTCATGTAAATTTTGATTGTTTAGCTTTTTTTTGAAATTTCACCAATTTTCCTTATCTCCAGCTTTCCTCGCTCATTTGACACCAAAATGACCTGCATTGAGGATTTTTCCCATAATCCTTTTCGCATGTATGGAGCGCAAACAGTCGCAATAAATGAATTCAGCGGAATTCGACCTTGAGTTTGCGACGCCATCTTGAATATGAGTAAAAGCACAGTATGGTGTCAATTATTCGAACTGATCGCGGAGCATGGGACAAAAATTGAATAAAAACGAAGAAATATGATTAAAATTCAACAGAAATCTACACAAAATGATAAAAAATGTATAAACATTGATCAGAAATCGACAAAAATCGACTGAAACCTGACAATAATCAATTCAGAATGACAAATAACGATTACAATTGGCAAAAATTGATCAAAAATACAGAAAAATCGATTAAAAACCAGCAAAAAACGAACAGAAATCGATAAAATCAATTAAAAATCAACAAATAGCCATTTTGTTTGTTTTTGAACAAATTAAGAACTTTGAAAACACACGACAATTTGAAAAAATAAAAACCGGGGTCAAATACGCGCAGCTACTCGTTTGAACGCCGGGGAGGTGTGGGTGATGTGCCTCGAATAAACGCCGGGGCGTTTATTTATTACCAAGGCGGGATGTGAGGCGCGAATGAAAGCCCAAGTTGGACATTGCCTCGAATAAACGCCGGGGCATTTATTTATTTCCAAGACGGGAAGTGAGGCGAGATGATGCGGTGCGACGTATTCAAGGGGGTATTCAAGGCAGTACGCCATGTTTTTCACTATTATTCAAGGCAGTATGCCATGTTTTCCACTATTATTCAAGGCCATGTTTTCCAGTATTTTATTTTTACCATTTTGTAAGTTTATTGCAATATGTATAAAGTTTATTGCTTTTTGTATGAAGAGTAGTATTCTTTGTGTAATGTGTCTTTATACACATCACACACAACGGTTTTTTCTGTTTTCTTCATGTTTATGTTTCGTGTATGCACGTGAAGCCCTGGCACATCTGTCGAACACCTGTACGCATTTGGACGCGCTCAAGGCGCTACATCGCGTGCTGAAACGCGCTGACGGCGCTACATCACGCATAGTAGCATATATATCACACACATTTCGCGCCCACGACAAAGTACGAACTCATGGCGATCACCAAAGAACATTTACTTTTCCACACACGTTTTATTTTCTCACAGTCCTGTACACATTTAACTTGCGCGCGCACTTGCTAATGCTACGGTCGACGGCGATTCGCATGCGCTATCCGCTGCATCAAACCCCAAATACCGATCAAAAATCGCAGAAAACACTAATCCCGACCCAAAAACCGCCAAAATTACCCTCAACACACGCCAACAACCTTCCACCACTTAAATTACACCGGAAAAAAACAATTTCAAACCGAAAAATCAACAAAAAAGGCCAAAAAAATATTGCAAACAAAGAGAAAAGATCAATTATCGAGGCAAATCCCCACCACAAAACAACGCATCGCCGGTATACACTTAAGCGTACAGTGCACAACACTACTGTTTATTTTCAATGATCCAATAAATAAAATTTGAAACAAAGTTGAGTGGAATTGTACGTTTCTTGTATATTAAAGTTTTTATTTTGTTTGTTTACACTTAATTTTTTTTTTCCATCATAGAATGGCGACTCGATACTTTTGTAGCTCGAATTCACTTCGTAAACGTGGTCGGTGTTCATCACGCGTCAATGCGCTCGTGCAATAGTATAGGCGCGCATACGATTTGATGCGCGCAAAACTTGCAAAACTTGCACGGAATTTGGGCAATTTTTGACAAATTTCAGCAGATTTTTGCCTGTATTTGACAAATTTCAGAAGATTTTTGCCTATATTTGACAAATTTCAGAAGATTTCCTCAATCCTCAAACATTTGCTGAAATTTCTCATAAAATTTCAAAAATTAATTGAAATTTGTCTGAAATTTGTCTGGAATTTGTCAAATATTGTCAAAAATCCGTGGAAATTTGTCAAATACTGGCAAAAATCCATGTAAATTTGTCAAAAATTGCCATAATTCGGTGCAAATTGTGTTAGATATTGGAAAAATTTATTTTAACGCTTCCAACGCGCCAGTAAATCGCGCGTGCACACGCATGGATTTTTCGTCATAGTTGGATGCGCGCAAACCTCACGTAACTTGCGCCAAAATTTGGCAATTTTTGACAAATTTCAGCAGATTTTTGCCAGTATTTGACAAATTTCCACTGATTTTTGACAATATTTGACCCAACAACTGCGCCACGTTCCAGGCGCCGGTTTAGGCATTTTAGACCCGTTTTAGACCGTTTTAGATGGCGAAAACGTTCTCTCCATCATTTTCTACCCCTGGGTGAGGTTTTCAGCGTTCATGATTGATGAAAAAGCTGTTTTCTAACTAGCTGTCCCATTGCTAGTTTTGGCGTCAGGTTTTAGCAACCTTCCGATCCGACTCTGTCGTCTGCACGACCTCCAAGACCGTTTTAGGGTTAATTTGAGTCAAATAATTCATTCTGGGGGTTGTTTTGGGTTTTTTACAAGTGTGTTTTTGTAGTTTTTATTGGTTTCAAACATTGTCAATTCTTTATACAAGTGTAACTTTCATTTCTCTGTATTTTGAGAACTTTGCATTGCAGCAAAGTTCATTTCTTGCCCCTTAATTATTGTGTAATTGTTGGTTTTCAAGCCCGTTTTTTAACAATAACTTTATTTGAAGTGCCTATTGTTTCAGGCACGTGCCTTTTATTGTTGAGCAATTTCTTGGGCAGTTGCGCTCCTGTTGCTAGCATTGCCGCGCGTTCTCCGCGCGCGTACTCGCGTTTCGCATCACACACATTCGGATTCGATGGCATATCGCGGCGGCACATTGTGTGGCATAGCGCGGCACGTTGCAATTGCTAATGCTACGGTCGACGGCGATTCGCATGCGCTATCCGCTGCATCAAACCCCAAATACCGATAAAAAATCGCAGAAAACACTAATCCCGACCCAAAAACCGCCAAAATTACCCTCAACACACGCCAACAACCTTCCACCACTTAAATTACACCGGAAAAAAACAATTTCAAACCGAAAAATCAACAAAAAAGGCCAAAAAAATATTGCAAACAAAGAGAAAAGATCAATTATCGAGGCAAATCCCCACCACAAAACAACGCATCGCCGGTATACACTTAAGCGTACAGTGCACAACACTACTGTTTATTTTCAATGATCCAATAAATAAAATTTGAAACAAAGTTGAGTGGAATTGTACGTTTCTTGTATATTAAAGTTTTTATTTTGTTTGTTTACACTTAATTTTTTTTTTCCATCATAGAATGGCGACTCGATACTTTTGTAGCTCGAATTCACTTCGTAAACGTGGTCGGTGTTCATCACGCGTCAATGCGCTCGTGCAATAGTATAGGCGCGCATACGATTTGATGCGCGCAAAACTTGCAAAACTTGCACGGAATTTGGGCAATTTTTGACAAATTTCAGCAGATTTTTGCCTGTATTTGACAAATTTCAGAAGATTTTTGCCTATATTTGACAAATTTCAGAAGATTTCCTCAATCCTCAAACATTTGCTGAAATTTCTCATAAAATTTCTAAAATTAATTGAAATTTGTCTGAAATTTGTCTGGAATTTGTCAAATATTGTCAAAAATCCGTGGAAATTTGTCAAATACTGGCAAAAATCCATGTAAATTTGTCAAAAATTGCCATAATTCGGTGCAAATTGTGTTAGATATTGGAAAAATTTATTTTAACGCTTCCAACGCGCCAGTAAATCGCGCGTGCACACGCATGGATTTTTTGTCATAGTTGGATGCGCGCAAACCTCACGTAACTTGCGCCAAAATTTGGCAATTTTTGACAAATTTCAGCAGATTTTTGCCAGTATTTGACAAATTTCCACTGATTTTTGACAATATTTGACCCAACAACTGCGCCACGTTCCAGGCGCCGGTTTAGGCATTTTAGACCCGTTTTAGACCGTTTTAGATGGCGAAAACGTTCTCTCCATCATTTTCTACCCCTGGGTGAGGTTTTCAGCGTTCATAATTGATGAAAAAGCTGTTTTCTAACTAGCTGTCCCATTGCTAGTTTTGGCGTCAGGTTTTAGCAACCTTCCGATCCGACTCTGTCGTCTGCACGACCTCCAAGACTGTTTTAGGGTTAATTTGAGTCAAATAATTCATTCTGGGTGTTGTTTTGGGTTTTTTACAAGTGTGTTTTTGTAGTTTTTATTGGTTTCAAACATTGTCAATTCTTTATACAAGTGTAACTTTCATTTCTCTGTATTTTGAGAACTTTGCATTGCAGCAAAGTTCATTTCTTGCCCCTTAATTATTGTGTAATTGTTGGTTTTCAAGCCCGTTTTTTAACAATAACTTTATTTGAAGTGCCTATTGTTTCAGGCACGTGCTTCCACGTGCCTTTTATTGTTGAGCAATTTCTTGGGCAGTTGCGCTCCTGTTGCTAGCATTGCCGCGCGTTCTCCGCGCGCGTACTCGCGTTTCGCATCACACACATTCGGATTCGATGGCCTATCGCGGCGGCACATTGTGTGGCATAGCGCGGCAGGTTGCAATTGCTAATGCTACGGTCGACGGCGATTCGCATGCGCTATCCGCTGCATCAAACCCCAAATACCGATCAAAAATCGCAGAAAACACTAATCCCGACCCAAAAACCGCCAAAATTACCCTCAACACACGCCAACAACCTTCCACCACTTAAATTACACCGGAAAAAAACAATTTCAAACCGAAAAATCAACAAAAAAGGCCAAAAAAATATTGCAAACAAAGAGAAAAGATCAATTATCGAGGCAAATCCCCACCACAAAACAACGCATCGCCGGTATACACTTAAGCGTACAGTGCACAACACTACTGTTTATTTTCAATGATCCAATAAATAAAATTTGAAACAAAGTTGAGTGGAATTGTACGTTTCTTGTATATTAAAGTTTTTATTTTGTTTGTTTACACTTAATTTTTTTTTTCCATCATAGAATGGCGACTCGATACTTTTGTAGCTCGAATTCACTTCGTAAACGTGGTCGGTGTTCATCACGCGTCAATGCGCTCGTGCAATAGTATAGGCGCGCATACGATTTGATGCGCGCAAAACTTGCAAAACTTGCACGGAATTTGGGCAATTTTTGACAAATTTCAGCAGATTTTTGCCTGTATTTGACAAATTTCAGAAGATTTTTGCCTATATTTGACAAATTTCAGAAGATTTCCTCAATCCTCAAACATTTGCTGAAATTTCTCATAAAATTTCTAAAATTAATTGAAATTTGTCTGAAATTTGTCTGGAATTTGTCAAATATTGTCAAAAATCCGTGGAAATTTGTCAAATACTGGCAAAAATCCATGTAAATTTGTCAAAAATTGCCATAATTCGGTGCAAATTGTGTTAGATATTGGAAAAATTTATTTTAACGCTTCCAACGCGCCAGTAAATCGCGCGTGCACACGCATGGATTTTTTGTCATAGTTGGATGCGCGCAAACCTCACGTAACTTGCGCCAAAATTTGGCAATTTTTGACAAATTTCAGCAGATTTTTGCCAGTATTTGACAAATTTCCACTGATTTTTGACAATATTTGACCCAACAACTGCGCCACGTTCCAGGCGCCGGTTTAGGCATTTTAGACCCGTTTTAGACCGTTTTAGATGGCGAAAACGTTCTCTCCATCATTTTCTACCCCTGGGTGAGGTTTTCAGCGTTCATAATTGATGAAAAAGCTGTTTTCTAACTAGCTGTCCCATTGCTAGTTTTGGCGTCAGGTTTTAGCAACCTTCCGATCCGACTCTGTCGTCTGCACGACCTCCAAGACTGTTTTAGGGTTAATTTGAGTCAAATAATTCATTCTGGGTGTTGTTTTGGGTTTTTTACAAGTGTGTTTTTGTAGTTTTTATTGGTTTCAAACATTGTCAATTCTTTATACAAGTGTAACTTTCATTTCTCTGTATTTTGAGAACTTTGCATTGCAGCAAAGTTCATTTCTTGCCCCTTAATTATTGTGTAATTGTTGGTTTTCAAGCCCGTTTTTTAACAATAACTTTATTTGAAGTGCCTATTGTTTCAGGCACGTGCTTCCACGTGCCTTTTATTGTTGAGCAATTTCTTGGGCAGTTGCGCTCCTGTTGCTAGCATTGCCGCGCGTTCTCCGCGCGCGTACTCGCGCGTTTCGCATCACACACATTCGGGTTCAATGGCCTATCGCGGCGGCACATTGTGTGGCATAGCGCGGCACGTTGCAATTACGTGACGTGGCACGTTGCTGTTACGTGACGCGATAGCCAGTATTTAAGCAGGGGATTCCATCATCGTTTACACAAATGCGCATTGCAACGTGGAGGCGCATTCGAGTCCTTTTCCCAAGCGTTGAAAAAGGACAAAACTCGTATTCGATTCGAAAGCGAATCGAATACGATTTTTGTCCTTTTTCAACGCAAAATTGTATTCGATTCGCTTTCGAATCGAATACGAGTTTTGCCCTTCTTCAACGCGAAATCGTATTCGACTCGCTTTCGAGTCGAATGCGAATTTTTCCCTTCTTCAACGCGAAATCGTATTCGACTCGTTTTCGAGTCGAGTACGAGTTTTGCCCTTCTTCAACGCGAAATCGTATTCGACTCGTTTTCGAGTCGAATACGAGTTTTGCCCTTCTTCAACGCGAAATCGTATTCGACTCGTTTTCGAGTCGAGTACGAGTTTTGCCCTTCTTCAACGCGAAATCGTATTCGACTCGTTTTCGAGTCGAGTACGAGTTTTGCCCTTCTTCAACGCGAAATCGTATTCGACTCGTTTTCGAGTCGAATACGAGTTTTGCCCTTCTTCAACGCGAAATCGTATTCGACTCGTTTTCGAGTCGAGTACGAGTTTTGCCCTTCTTCAACGCGAAATCGTATTCGACTCGTTTTCGAGTCGAGTACGAGTTTTGCCCTTCTTCAACGCGAAATCGTATTCGACTCGTTTTCGAGTCGAATACGAGTTTTGCCCTTCTTCAACGCGAAATCGTATTCGACTCGTTTTCGAGTCGAGTACGAGTTTTGCCCTTCTTCAACGCGAAATCGTATTCGACTCGTTTTCGAGTCGAGTACGAGTTTTGCCCTTCTTCAACGCGAAATCGTATTCGACTCGTTTTCGAGTCGAATACGAGTTTTGCCCTTCTTCAACGCGAAATCGTATTCGACTCGTTTTCGAGTCGAGTACGAGTTTTGCCCTTCTTCAACGCGAAATCGTATTCGACTCGTTTTCGAGTCGAATACGAGTTTTGCCCTTCTTCAACGCGAAATCGTATTCGACTCGTTTTCGAGTCGAGTACGAGTTTTGCCCTTCTTCAACGCGAAATCGTATTCGACTCGTTTTCGAGTCGAATACGAGATAGTCGATGACCCGTTCCCGGACTTTGACTCGTACGACTCGTATTCGAGATGTATTCGAGATGTATTCGAGATGTATTCGAATCGTATTCGAGTCGCATTCGAGATGGTCGATGATTTCCACTCGCTCGTATACGCGTTGTATACGAGCTCGTATTTTGATCGTAATCGTAAACGAATCGTTTACAAGTCGTATACAAGTTGTATACGACGTGTATACACCTCGTATACGAACGAAGTTTGGAAAATCCACCGGATACTTACTACGACATGAAAACACATAGTAGTCACATACGTCTTATTTGGAAATTGTGTTTTCACAAACTTCGTTCGTATACGAGGTGTATACACGTCGTATACAACTTGTATACGACTTGTAAACGATTCGTTTACGATTACGATCAAAATACGAGCTCGTATACAACGCGTATACGAGCGAGTGGAAATCATCGACCATCTCGAATACGACTCGAATTCGATTCGTATTCGATTCGAATTCGATTCGAATACGAATACGATCAAAATACGAACTCGTAACAACTCGAATACGAATCAAAGTCCGGGAAACAAAAATCGACCATCTCGTATACGACTCGTATTCGAGATGTATTCGGGATGTATTCGAATCGTATTCGAGTCGCATTCGAGATGGTCGATGATTTCCACTCGCTCGTATACGCGTTGTATACGAGCTCGTATTTTGATCGTAATCGTAAACGAATCGTTTACAAGTCGTATACAAGTTGTATACGACGTGTATACACCTCGTATACGAACGAAGTTTGGAAAATCCACCGGATACTTACTACGACATGAAAACACATAGTAGTCACATACGTCTTATTTGGAAATTGTGTTTTCACAAACTTCGTTCGTATACGAGGTGTATACACGTCGTATACAACTTGTATACGACTTGTAAACGATTCGTTTACGATTACGATCAAAATACGAGCTCGTATACAACGCGTATACGAGCGAGTGGAAATCATCGACCATCTCGAATACGACTCGAATTCGATTCGTATTCGATTCGAATACGATTCGAATTCGATTCGAATACGAATACGATCAAAATACGAACTCGTAACAACTCGAATACGAATCAAAGTCCGGGAAACAAAAATCGACCATCTCGTATACGACTCGTATTCGAGATGTATTCGAGATGTATTCGAATCGTATTCGAGTCGCATTCGAGATGGTCGATGATTTCCACTCGCTCGTATACGCGTTGTATACGAGCTCGTATTTTGATCGTAATCGTAAACGAATCGTTTACAAGTCGTATACAAGTTGTATACGACGTGTATACACCTCGTATACGAACGAAGTTTGGAAAATCCACCGGATACTTACTACGACATGAAAACACATAGTAGTCACATACGTCTTATTTGGAAATTGTGTTTTCACAAACTTCGTTCGTATACGAGGTGTATACACGTCGTATACAACTTGTATACGACTTGTAAACGATTCGTTTACGATTACGATCAAAATACGAGCTCGTATACAACGCGTATACGAGCGAGTGGAAATCATCGACCATCTCGAATGCGACTCGAATACGATTCGAATACATCTCGAATACATCTCGAATACATCTCGAATACGAGTCGTACGAGTCAAAGTCCGGGAACGGGTCATCGACTATCTCGTATTCGACTCGAAAACGAGTCGAATACGATTTCGCGTTGAAGAAGGGCAAAACTCGTACTCGACTCGAAAACGAGTCGAATACGATTTCGCGTTGAAGAAGGGCAAAACTCGTATTCGACTCGAAAACGAGTCGAATACGATTTCGCGTTGAAGAAGGGCAAAACTCGTACTCGACTCGAAAACGAGTCGAATACGATTTCGCGTTGAAGAAGGGCAAAACTCGTATTCGACTCGAAAACGAGTCGAATACGATTTCGCGTTGAAGAAGGGCAAAACTCGTACTCGACTCGAAAACGAGTCGAATACGATTTCGCGTTGAAGAAGGGCAAAACTCGTACTCGACTCGAAAACGAGTCGAATACGATTTCGCGTTGAAGAAGGGCAAAACTCGTATTCGACTCGAAAACGAGTCGAATACGATTTCGCGTTGAAGAAGGGCAAAACTCGTACTCGACTCGAAAACGAGTCGAATACGATTTCGCGTTGAAGAAGGGAAAAATTCGCATTCGACTCGAAAGCGAGTCGAATACGATTTCGCGTTGAAGAAGGGCAAAACTCGTATTCGATTCGAAAGCGAATCGAATACAATTTTGCGTTGAAAAAGGACAAAAATCGTATTCGATTCGCTTTCGAATCGAATACGAGTTTTGTCCTTTTTCAACGCTTGGGAAAAGGACTCGAATGCGCCTCCACGTTGCAATGCGCATTTGTGTAAACGATGATGGAATCCCCTGCTTAAATACTGGCTATCGCGTCACGTAACAGCAACGTGCCACGTCACGTAATTGCAACGTGCCGCGCTATGCCACACAATGTGCCGCCGCGATAGGCCATTGAACCCGAATGTGTGTGATGCGAAACGCGCGAGTACGCGCGCGGAGAACGCGCGGCAATGCTAGCAACAGGAGCGCAACTGCCCAAGAAATTGCTCAACAATAAAAGGCACGTGGAAGCACGTGCCTGAAACAATAGGCACTTCAAATAAAGTTATTGTTAAAAAACGGGCTTGAAAACCAACAATTACACAATAATTAAGGGGCAAGAAATGAACTTTGCTGCAATGCAAAGTTCTCAAAATACAGAGAAATGAAAGTTACACTTGTATAAAGAATTGACAATGTTTGAAACCAATAAAAACTACAAAAACACACTTGTAAAAAACCCAAAACAACACCCAGAATGAATTATTTGACTCAAATTAACCCTAAAACAGTCTTGGAGGTCGTGCAGACGACAGAGTCGGATCGGAAGGTTGCTAAAACCTGACGCCAAAACTAGCAATGGGACAGCTAGTTAGAAAACAGCTTTTTCATCAATTATGAACGCTGAAAACCTCACCCAGGGGTAGAAAATGATGGAGAGAACGTTTTCGCCATCTAAAACGGTCTAAAACGGGTCTAAAATGCCTAAACCGGCGCCTGGAACGTGGCGCAGTTGTTGGGTCAAATATTGTCAAAAATCAGTGGAAATTTGTCAAATACTGGCAAAAATCTGCTGAAATTTGTCAAAAATTGCCAAATTTTGGCGCAAGTTACGTGAGGTTTGCGCGCATCCAACTATGACAAAAAATCCATGCGTGTGCACGCGCGATTTACTGGCGCGTTGGAAGCGTTAAAATAAATTTTTCCAATATCTAACACAATTTGCACCGAATTATGGCAATTTTTGACAAATTTACATGGATTTTTGCCAGTATTTGACAAATTTCCACGGATTTTTGACAATATTTGACAAATTCCAGACAAATTTCAGACAAATTTCAATTAATTTTAGAAATTTTATGAGAAATTTCAGCAAATGTTTGAGGATTGAGGAAATCTTCTGAAATTTGTCAAATATAGGCAAAAATCTTCTGAAATTTGTCAAATACAGGCAAAAATCTGCTGAAATTTGTCAAAAATTGCCCAAATTCCGTGCAAGTTTTGCAAGTTTTGCGCGCATCAAATCGTATGCGCGCCTATACTATTGCACGAGCGCATTGACGCGTGATGAACACCGACCACGTTTACGAAGTGAATTCGAGCTACAAAAGTATCGAGTCGCCATTCTATGATGGAAAAAAAAAATTAAGTGTAAACAAACAAAATAAAAACTTTAATATACAAGAAACGTACAATTCCACTCAACTTTGTTTCAAATTTTATTTATTGGATCATTGAAAATAAACAGTAGTGTTGTGCACTGTACGCTTAAGTGTATACCGGCGATGCGTTGTTTTGTGGTGGGGATTTGCCTCGATAATTGATCTTTTCTCTTTGTTTGCAATATTTTTTTGGCCTTTTTTGTTGATTTTTCGGTTTGAAATTGTTTTTTTCCGGTGTAATTTAAGTGGTGGAAGGTTGTTGGCGTGTGTTGAGGGTAATTTTGGCGGTTTTTGGGTCGGGATTAGTGTTTTCTGCGATTTTTGATCGGTATTTGGGGTTTGATGCAGCGGATAGCGCATGCGAATCGCCGTCGACCGTAGCATTAGCAATTGCAACCTGCCGCGCTATGCCACACAATGTGCCGCCGCGATAGGCCATCGAATCCGAATGTGTGTGATGCGAAACGCGAGTACGCGCGCGGAGAACGCGCGGCAATGCTAGCAACAGGAGCGCAACTGCCCAAGAAATTGCTCAACAATAAAAGGCACGTGGAAGCACGTGCCTGAAACAATAGGCACTTCAAATAAAGTTATTGTTAAAAAACGGGCTTGAAAACCAACAATTACACAATAATTAAGGGGCAAGAAATGAACTTTGCTGCAATGCAAAGTTCTCAAAATACAGAGAAATGAAAGTTACACTTGTATAAAGAATTGACAATGTTTGAAACCAATAAAAACTACAAAAACACACTTGTAAAAAACCCAAAACAACCCCCAGAATGAATTATTTGACTCAAATTAACCCTAAAACGGTCTTGGAGGTCGTGCAGACGACAGAGTCGGATCGGAAGGTTGCTAAAACCTGACGCCAAAACTAGCAATGGGACAGCTAGTTAGAAAACAGCTTTTTCATCAATCATGAACGCTGAAAACCTCACCCAGGGGTAGAAAATGATGGAGAGAACGTTTTCGCCATCTAAAACGGTCTAAAACGGGTCTAAAATGCCTAAACCGGCGCCTGGAACGTGGCGCAGTTGTTGGGTCAAATATTGTCAAAAATCAGTGGAAATTTGTCAAATACTGGCAAAAATCTGCTGAAATTTGTCAAAAATTGCCAAATTTTGGCGCAAGTTACGTGAGGTTTGCGCGCATCCAACTATGACGAAAAATCCACGCGTGTGCACGCGCGATTTACTGGCGCGTTGGAAGCGTTAAAATAAATTTTTCCAATATCTAACACAATTTGCACCGAATTATGGCAATTTTTGACAAATTTACATGGATTTTTGCCAGTATTTGACAAATTTCCACGGATTTTTGACAATATTTGACACATTCAAGACAAATTTCAGACAGATTTCAATTAATTTTAGAAAATGTTTGAGAAATATCAGCAAATGTTTGAGGATTGAGGAAATCTGCTGAAATTTGTCAAATATAGACAAAAATCTGCTGAAATTTGTCAAATATAGACAAAAATCTGCTGAAATTTGTAAAAAATTGCCCAAATTCGGTGCAAGTTTTGCAAGTTTGCAAACAGCAACAAGAATGATGTATTTAATAATTGTTTTTGCATTAGATATGTGTTTAATTCGTTTTACCTCGGTTTGTACGGTTCTTGCGCGTAGTGCGCACGTTCAACACGCGGCCACGCGCGTACATCGCGCGTGTTGCGAGCAGGACGCAACAAAAGTTTGAGAGACTCGCATTTTACCAAGTCCCCAACTTATTTTACAGTTTTAGTTTAGCTTACCAACTCGCTTGGTAATTTCTGGATCCTGTTTAAGTGTTTCGTCGGGTTTTGAGCCCATAAACCCGTCTTTTTCCTTGGTAAGCGATTGCGTCGTCTGCTCAGAGCAACTGGCTTTAAGCGGAGATCGCTTACACGAGTCTGGAATGAGCGCTTATCACCGCATTCGGCTCCAGTCTTCGTTTCTCGTTGAAAGTTAGCTTGTTGATTCGGGTTTTGGGCGACATTGACTAAAAAGACCTCGGGAATCGTTCCCACCACTCGGTTTAGTCGTTTTCGAGACCCACAACCTCGAAAACGAAGTTAGAAGTGGCTCAAGGCCACTAGCGTGTCTGGCAGATAGCCATTTTGGTGATTTACGGGCGTCGGGCCCTTGTTCTTTGTTTCCCGCCTTTGCTCCTTTGTTTTTATTTGGTATTCAAGGTTCCTAAGCCTACAGTAGATTGGGATTAAATTCCCATGAAGATTTATTAAGTATTCATTGGTAAAAACGAATATTTCCGCCGGCGCGTTTCTCTCATAGGTTTCGGTTCGCTCGAATCTCATTTTTGAGCGACCCAGCGAATGCGCCAAGTTACAGGCGCCAGCTTAGCAGTTTTAGACTCGTTTTCGACCGTTCTAGTGTCAAAAAACGCGTAGAGCACATTTTGCGACCTTTGGAAGTGCTTTTCCGACACCTAAGTGGTCGGAAAAGTGCTCTTCTGAGTTAAGACTCCTTTTGGCATTTTAGCGTCAGCATAAGAAATTCCTCAAACTTTTATTGAAATCTCTCAAAAATTTCTAAAATTAATTGAAATTTGTCTGAAAATTGTCAAATATTGGCAAAAATCTGCAGAAATTTGTCAAATACGCGATCGCATTGCGACAGAAAGTCGTTTACGACTCCAATACGCACCCGTGCGTGTTTGTATCGCAACACGAAACTCAAACGCGCCACCGCGTTGCAAGACAACCAAATTTACAAACGCAAACGCGCATTTGAGACAAAAACGAGTTTATTTTATTCACTCTCGCTTGATCCCCCTTCATCGCGCCTCGTTGCTCCTGTGAAAAAAATATATGAGAATGCACAGAAATGAACCTTCCAATACTTACATGAAAATTGGCAACCTTGACACAAAACAGTCTATCGACACTCCCAACACCACCCCGGACATTTTTCGGAAGAGTATGGTCCACCCGGAATTCCCAGAATAGTCACCCCCAAAATGCGGATTTCGCGGAAGCCAATCCGCGAAAAGGATACATTACCCAATGTACTTGCACTGGCATGGACCCATCAGTGCGCACTTTCCCGTGCGTGCTGCTTGCACTATTTACATCAATTGTTGCTCCACAGGTTGCGCGACCTGCCGGGCAGTTAAGACGTACTAGAATAACCTCAGGATTTGATAAAACCTGATTTTTGGATGACACTAAGTAAATGGCAGTGAATGTGAGATGTGAGATACACGATGAATTTAATAAAATTTATATTTCCTAATCATGGGATTGGTTTCACGTTTCATAATCCAACAATTAAGTAGAATATCATTATTGCAATTGATTAAAACAAATTTTTTTTACAAATTCTTTGGTTTTACATTTTAAATTTATTTTCCAATAGTTGGCACCATCGCAATTGCTGCGAGTTTAAAACACTGCATTCAGCAGAATTTACTGCACTTTCAAATCAAGGCCAGGCATACCTACTGCAAAGTAATGTATAAACCATAAAGAAGCCTTTGATTCGGAATTGCCTGTAGGTAATTCTGCGCTGGTCTCCAATGGAAATGTCCGCGCCGGTCTTCCGTGCACGGGAAGTCCACAGAAAGTCCGTGCATTCCGTGCGCTGGGAGTCCGTGCGTCGTACCGCGTGATCTTGCATTGTTTTTTGTGGGCTTTTCCTGATTAGGATTACTTCCTTTTTAACTCTTGAAGAATTAAGTTTGTTTTTTTTGCTCCAAAACGTCCCAAAACGCCTGAAAATCGCGCAACTCGAGGCAAAACATTACAGTGTGTATTCAAATCAAAACTAGCTACAAATACATGCTGAAATTAGCTAAATTTTCAAATTTTTTGGCTTTCAAGAAGTAATGGAAACATTTGACATAACGTGGATCAGTTGCATTCAAAAACTAAAATATTTTGTGTTTTACTTCAATTTTAAACTAAAAATGATGTCATTTCCTGTTTAAACCCCTGTTAAAGCTTGAAATACATTTTAACTAAAAGAAATAAGTTTGTTTTTTTCTTCGGCAGTGACGTGTACACACGAGCACGCCTGAGAACGCCAAAAAATGCTAAAAAACGCTCAAAAACGCCTGAAAATCGCGCAACTCGAGGCAAAACATTAATTTTTCATCTTTATTTCAACTTTTGTGACGTTTAAAATTGTGTTCTCATGTTTTTTGCCTCAAGTTGCATTGTCATCTGGCGTTTTGGAGTGTTTTTATGTGTTCGCAGGCGTTCGCAGGCGTTTTTTGGCGTTGTCACTCACTCAAGTGGCCATTTTTAGCATTTTCCGTAGTAAAAATGGCCGTTTTTCGTCAAAATGGCCATTTTTAGCCATTTTTCAGAGTAAAAATGTTTTTTTTTCACCGTTTTTATAGTAAAATGGCCATTTTTAGTCGTTTTTTTAATCAAAAATGGCCGTTTTTATCGTTGAAACGTTATTAAAATGTAACGTTTCAATGGCGTTTTGATCTCGCCTCATTTCCGGTTTTGAAAATTAATAAACGCCCCGGCGTTTATTCGAGGCAATACCCAACTTGGGCTTTTATTCGCGTCGCACCGCATCATCATCTCACCTTGCCTCCCGTCTTGAAAATTTATAAACGCCCCGGCGTTTATTCAAGGCAAACCATTGTTTATGTAAGTTTTTCCTGATTAGGGTTACTTCCTTTAGAAGAAACACGTTTATTTCTTCTCGCTTAATCTTGAGTCGTGATCTCGCCTCGTTTCTGGTCTTAAAAATTAATAAACACCCCGGCTTTTATTCAAGGCAATACGGTACGTTTATGAAACCCAACTTGGGCTTTCATTTTAAAAAAAGCGCGTGTTCTTACGTCGAACTAAGAGATACAGGTGAATTAGCAACGCCTAATTTGATTTAATAAATAAAGCAAACAACATCTCGCCTCACTTCTGGCGTTTGTTCGAGGCAAGCCATTGTTTTTGCATTTTTTTTCCTGATTAGGGTTACTTCCTTTTTAACTCTTGAAGAAATAAGTATGTTTTTTTTACTCGGCAGTGACGTGTACGCGCGAGTACGCCTGAGAACGCCAAAAAATACTCCAAAACGCCTGAAAATCGTGCAACTCGAGGCAAAACATTAATTGTTTATTTTTGTTTCAACTTTTGTAACGTTTACAATTGTGTTCTCATGTTTTTTGCCTCAAGTTGCATTGTCATTTTGCGTTTTGGGGCGTTTTTAGGCATTTTTAGGCATTTGCGGGCGTTCTTGGGCGTTTTTTGGCGTTGTCATTCAATCAAATGGCCATTTTTAGCCATTTTTAGCCATTTTTCATAGAAAAATGGTTATTTTTAGCCGTTTTTCATCCAAAATGGCCGTTTTTCATCCAAAAGGGCCGTTTTTCATCCAAAATGGAATAATTGTTGTGTCCGGATTTTATGTCATTTATTGTCTTAATTAAAGTTAACAAAGTGTCTTTAATTTTTGCTTTTCTTGAATTTCAGCTTTTTAGATATTTTTACATATTAAACTTTCATTTTTTGTGATTTATTAAAAGTTACAGTGTTTTCATGAATTTTAGTGTCTATGATATTGATATTATCTTTATTCATTGCTATTTAAAGTTTTATTACTTCTCTGTGTCTTATTTCTTTAATTCTTGCTCATTTTGTGTGATTTTGGATGATTTTTAGTGCATTCGTCGATTTACAGATCACTTGCGTAAGACGCGTGACGTCATATTTCTTAATCTAGTTCGGTTGTGTTCAAACTTCTAACCTTTTGTTTGGACCTTATTCTTGTGTTATGGATAGGTTTTAGAATTGATTTAGACTAATTTGGGGGTGATCTGTCGATTGGTTTGCTTTATTTTTGTCCCGGAACGGTCGTTTTGTCGTTTCGAGCGTTCGTTGTCGGTACGCACTTGTGCGCTGCTGACCGAGTTCATTCCGTTCGGCAAACGATTATTTTCAAGTGTTCTTTTAATAAATAGTGCTTTTGTTGTAGGAAATTACATTTCCTAATGTTATTTTATTCAATACAGTGTGTATTCTTGATTTTATTCTTGTGTTGAAATTCAAATGTCGTGTTTTGCCGCTCTAGCGGATTTGAAGTGGGCGCCATGTTGGATTTCCCCGCTAATTTCTTTATTTATCCATTTCATTTGTCTTTTTGAAAATGAATAAACGCCCCGGCGTTTATGCGAGGCAAGCCATAGTTTTTGTAGGTTCTTTCCTGATTAGGGTTACTTGTGACGTGCACGCGCGAGCTCGCCCGAGGACGCCAAAAAAAGCTCAAAAACGCCCCAAAACGCCTGAAAATCGCGCAACTCGAAGCAAAAAATTACAGTTTGAATTCAAATCAAAACTAACCACAAATACATGCTACAATTAGGTAAATTTTCAAATTTTTTATCAATAAATGATGACTTTCAAGAAGTATGACAACATTTGACAAAATTTAGACCAGTTGCATTTAAAAACTAAAATATTTTGTGTTTTACTTCAATTTTAAACCAAAAATGACGTCATTTTTTGTTTAAACCGGCGTTTATTTGAGGCAAACACGCCGCTGAGAACGCCAAAAAATGCTCAAAAACACTCCAAAAGGCCTGAAAATCGCGCAACTTGAGGCAAAAAATTAATTTTTCATCTTTGTTTCAACTTTTGTGACGTTTAAAATTGTGTTTTCAAGTTTTATGCCTCAAGTTGCATTGTCATCTGGCGTTTTGGGGCGTTTTGGGGCGTTCGCAGGCGTTTGCACGCGTTTTTTGGCATTGTCACTCACTCAAGTGGCCATTTTTAGCCAATTTTCGAAGTAAAAATGGCCTTTTTTTATTAAAATGGCCATTTTCAGCCATTTGTCATAGTAAAAATGGCCATTTTCAGCCATTTTTTATAGTAAAAGTGGCCATTTTTCATCCAAAATGGCCGTTTTTCATCCAAAATGACCATTTTTATCATTGACACGCTATAAAAATGTAACGTTTCAATGGCGTTTTGACGAAACCGGTAAGTTTTGAAATTTCCCGTGTCCCGTTATTGTGACTCCTCGTCCGGTTTCTCAGAACCGAAACCCTAATACAGGTGAATTAGTGACGCCTAATTTGTTTCAACAAATAAAGCAAACAACATCTCGCCTCACTTCCAGTCTTGAAAATTAGTAAACGCCCCGGCGTTTATTCGAGGCAAGCCGTTGTTTTTACAGTAATTTCCTGGTTAGGGTTATTTTTTTTTTAACTCTTGAAGAAATAAGTTTGTTTTTTTCTCGCCTGCACGCGCGAGCTCGCATGAGAATGCTAAAAAATAAGCAAAAACGTTCTAAAACGCCCCAAAACGCTTCAAAATGCTCCAAAAAGCCTGAAAATCGTGCCACTCAAAGCAAAAAATTATGTTTGCATGTTTTTTGCCTCAAGTTGCACGGTTATCTGGCGTTTTGGTGCGTTCTTGGGGCGTTTTGGTGCGTTCTTGGGGCGTTTTCGGGCGTTTTTTTGGCGTTGTCACTCACTCCCGCACTTTGCTGTCTTGTTTATTACAATTTGGTTTAGCTGTTGTATTTATTTTTATTTGTTTTATGGTTATTTAATGTGTTTTTGTAGCATTCAAAATGTTTTGTTGCCTAATTTCTCGTTTTGGCGCCAACTGTTTGTTTGACAACGCCGTGTCAGAATTTAGGGATGATTCTGCTTTGGTTTCTAATTAAAAAAAAAATGTTGTTTTAATTTCAATTGTAACTGCTTATTATAACGTTATTATTAGTATTTTGTAAAGGTTCATTTTTTTTCCATGTTAATAAAAAATGAAGTAACTTTCGGTGAAAAAAAAAACAGTTAAATGCGGATCAAAATTAAACACACACGAGAAGTTTAATAAACGTCCCGGCGTTTATTCGAGGCAATACGGTACATTTGTGAAACCCAACTTGGAACCCGAAAATAACGTGGGGCCGTCTGAACACCTGGATTTGAATTTTCGTCTACGCGCGCGCCGACGCATGGGGAATGCGGGGTGGGGTTCCTTCCCAGTGTTCCGAACGAGTCAATTTCACCCCGAAAATATCCCGAAATTGCTGATACATGCATTTCGAGCCAGAAATATTGATCTTCATGTAAATTTTGATTGTTTAGCTTTTTTTTGAAATTTTACAAATTTTTCTCATCTCCTGCCTTCCTCGCTCATTTAACACCAAAATGGCCTGCATTGAGGATTTTTCCCATAATCCTTTTCACACGTATGGAGCGCAAACAGTCGCAATAAATGAAATCAGCGGAATTCGGCCTTGAGTTTGCGACGCCATCTTGAATACGAGTAACAGCACAGTATGGTGTCAATTATTCGAACTGATCGTAAGGCATGGGACAAAAATTGATTAAAAACGAACAAACATGATTAAAAATCAACAAAAATCGACTGAAATCGGACAATAATCAATTCAGAATGACAAATAACGATTAAAATTGGCAAAAATTGTCACAAATAGAGAAAAACCGATTAAAAATCAGCAAGAAACCAATAGAAATTGATAAAATCAAATAAAAATTAACAAATATCCATTTTGTTTGCTTTTAAACAAATTAAGAACTTTGAAAACACACGACAATTTTAAACAGTAAACACCGGGGTCAAATAAGCGCCGCTACTCGTTTAAACACCGGGGAGGTGTTAGTGAAGTGCCTCGAGTGGAGAAATTAATAAACGCTCGAGGCACCACGG
Organism: Strigamia acuminata; assembly: GCA_949358305.1. Classification (NCBI taxonomy): domain Eukaryota; kingdom Metazoa; phylum Arthropoda; class Chilopoda; order Geophilomorpha; family Linotaeniidae; genus Strigamia; species Strigamia acuminata. The sequence continues at coordinate 26,333,357 of OX442314.1, read as the reverse complement.
TAGGCTTATTAAACACAAAATATGAAACGCTCGATCTTCAACAGGCGCACACGCCCGAGAACACCTCGGCATGCCTCAGCACTCTCCAAGAAACGAGAAAAACCAAGGCAAAAAAAAAAAAATACACCAAAATTAGGACTAAAATCAAACACACATGGGGCCCGGAAGATTGATAACATCCCGGCATATATTCAAGGCAGTACGCCATGTTTTTTCCACCATTTTGTAAGTTTATTTCAATATTCATAAAGTTTATTGCTTTTTGTATCATTAGTAGTATTCCCTTGTGTGATGTGGTTTTATAAATATCACACACAACTGCTTCTGCTGTTTTCTTCACGTTTATGCTTCGTGTATGCACGTGAAGCCCTCGCACATCTTTTGAGCACCTGTACACATTTGGACACGCTCAAGGTGCTACATCGCGCGCTCAAACGCACTAGATCGCGCGCGCAAACGCGCTACATCACGCATATTAGGGATAAGAACGGACCGGGATAGGGACTGGACTGGTAATGTTTGCCCTATGCGGATACGGGACGGGACGGGATTACAGTTGCTAAATTCGTACTGCGAGGCGGAGACAATTTTCTAATTCCAGTTGTTATTTATCACTATTAAGCCTAATATTGAGCCTGATAATGCTAAAATAAAGTAAATAAACAACAACAACAAACTCATTATTAAAAGTAAATTACACTGTATGACCAAAATATTGTTGTTTCTTTACTTTATTTTAGCATTATTAGGCCTAATATTAGGCTTAATACTGATTTATTTCAATTATGCAATCATACGCGCGTATTACGCTAACGTAATGGACCCGGGACGGGTCGGGACCCGAAAATTGGTCCCGTTCTCATCCCTAACGCATATATATCGCAGACATATCGCGCCCACGACAAAGCACAAACCCATGGCAGTCACCAAAGAATATTTACGCCGCTTCCACGCACGTTTTATTTTCTCACAGGCCTCTACACATTTAACTTGCGCGCGCACTTGCTACGTGCTCGTGTGGTCACAATAAATACCTAATTTTCATTAAAATAACGAATGAACGAAATCACTTCAACCACACTTGCTACGGTCGACGCATCGACGGCGATTCGCATGCGTTACCCCAAATACCGATCAAAAATCGCAGAAAACACTAATCCCGACCCAAAAACCGCCAAAATTACCCTCAACACACCCCAACAACCTTCCACCACTTAAATTACACCGGAAAAAAAACAATTTCAAACCGAAAAATCAACAAAAAAGGCCAAAAAAATATTGCAAACAAAGAGAAAAGATCAATTATCGAGGCAAATCCCCACCACAAAACAACGCATCGCCGGTAAACACTTAAGCGTACAGTGCACAACACTACTGTTTATTTTCAATGATCCAATAAATAAAATTTGAAACAAAGTTGAGTGGAATTGTACGTTTCTTGTATATTAAAGTTTTTATTTTGTTTGTTTACACTTAATTTTTTTTTTCCATCATAGAATGGCGACTCGATACTTTTGTAGCTCGAATTCACTTCGTAAACGTAATCGGTGTTCATCACGCGTCAATGCGCTCGTGCAATAGTATAGGCGCGCATACGATTTGATGCGCGCAAAACTTGCAAAACTTGCACGGAATTTGGGCAATTTTTGACAATTTTCAGCAGATTTTTGCCTGTATTTGACAAATTTCAGAAGATTTTTGCCTATATTTGACAAATTTCAGAAGATTTCCTCAATCCTCAAACATTTGCTGAAATTTCTCATAAAATTTCTAAAATTAATTGAAATTTGTCTGAAATTTGTCTGCAATTTGTCAAATATTGTCAAAAATCCGTGGAAATTTGTCAAATACTGGCAAAAATCCATGTAAATTTGTCAAAAATTGCCATAATTCGGTGCAAATTGTGTTAGACATTGGAAAAATTTATTTTAACGCTTCCAACGCGCCAGTAAATCGCGCGTGCACACGCGTGGATTTTTCGTCATAGTTGGATGCGCGCAAACCTCACGTAACTTGCGCCAAAATTTGGCAATTTTTGACAAATTTCAGCAGATTTTTGCCAGTATTTGACAAATTTCCACTGATTTTTGACAATATTTGACCCAACAACTGCGCCACGTTCCAGGCGCCGGTTTAGGCATTTTAGACCCGTTTTAGACCGTTTTAGATGGCGAAAACGTTCTCTCCATCATTTTCTACCCCTGGGTGAGGTTTTCAGCGTTCATGATTGATGAAAAAGCTGTTTTCTAACTAGCTGTCCCATTGCTAGTTTTGGCGTCAGGTTTTAGCAACCTTCCGATCCGACTCTGTCGTCTGCACGACCTCCAAGACCGTTTTAGGGTTAATTTGAGTCAAATAATTCATTCTGGGATTGTTTTGGGTTTTTTACAAGTGTGTTTTTGTAGTTTTTATTGGTTTCAAACATTGTCAATTCTTTATACAAGTGTAACTTTCATTTCTCTGTATTTTGAGAACTTTGCATTGCAGCAAAGTTCATTTCTTGCCCCTTAATTATTGTGTAATTGTTGGTTTTCAAGCCCGTTTTTTAACAATAACTTTATTTGAAGTGCCTATTGTTTCAGGCACGTGCTTCCACGTGCCTTTTATTGTTGAGCAATTTCTTGGGCAGTTGCGCTCCTGTTGCTAGCATTACCGCGCGTTCTCCGCGCGCGTACTCGCGCGTTTCGCATCACACACATTCGGGTTCAATGGCCTATCGCGGCGGCACATTGTGTGGCATAGCGCGGCACGTTGCAATTACGTGACGTGGCACGTTGCTGTTACGTGACGCAATAGCCAGTATTTAAGCAGGGGATTCCATCATCGTTTACACAAATGCGCATTGCAACGTGGAGGCGCATTCGAGTCCTTTTCCCAAGCGTTGAAAAAGGACAAAACTCGTATTCGATTCGAAAGCGAATCGAATACGATTTTTGTCCTTTTTCAACGCAAAATTGTATTCGATTCGCTTTCGAATCGAATACGAGTTTTGCCCTTCTTCAACGCGAAATCGTATTCGACTCGTTTTCGAGTCGAATGCGAATTTTGCCCTTCTTCAACGCGAAATCGTATTCGACTCGCTTTCGAATCGAATACGAGTTTTGCCCTTCTTCAACGCGAAATCGTATTCGACTCGTTTTCGAGTCGAGTACGAATTTTGCCCTTCTTCAACGCGAAATCGTATTCGATTCGCTTTCGAATCGTATACGAGATGGTCGATTTTTGTTTCCCGGACTTTGATTCGTATTCGAGTTGTTACGAGTTCGTATTTTGATCGTATTCGTATTCGAATCGAATTCGAATCGTATTCGAATCGAATACGAATCGAATTCGAGTCGTATTCGAGATGGTCGATGATTTCCACTCGCTCGTATACGCGTTGTATACGAGCTCGTATTTTGATCGTAATCGTAAACGAATCGTTTACAAGTCGTATACAAGTTGTATACGACGTGTATACACCTCGTATACGAACGAAGTTTGTGAAAACACAATTTCCAAATAAGACGTATGTGACTACTATGTGTTTTCATGTCGTAGTAAGTATCCGGTGGATTTTCCAAACTTCGTTCGTATACGAGGTGTATACACGTCGTATACAACTTGTATACGACTTGTAAACGATTCGTTTACGATTACGATCAAAATACGAGCTCGTATACAACGCGTATACGAGCAAGTGGAAATCATCGACCATCTCGAATGCGACTCGAATACGATTCGAATACATCTCGAATACATCTCGAATACGAGTCGTACGAGTCAAAGTCCGGGAACGGGTCATCGACTATCTCGTATTCGAGTTGTTACGAGTTCGTATTTTGATCGTATTCGTATTCGAATCGAATTCGAATCGTATTCGAATCGAATACGAATCGAATTCGAGTCGTATTCGAGATGGTCGATGATTTCCACTCGCTCGTATACGCGTTGTATACGAGCTCGTATTTTGATCGTAATCGTAAACGAATCGTTTACAAGTCGTATACAAGTCGTATACGACGTGTATACACCTCGTATACGAACGAAGTTTGGAAAATCCACCGGACACTTACTACGACATGAAAACACATAGTAGTCACATACGTCTTATTTGGAAATTGTGTTTTCACAAACTTCGTTCGTATACGAGGTGTATACACGTCGTATACGACTTGTATACGACTTGTAAACGATTCGTTTACGATTACGATCAAAATACGAGCTCGTATACAACGCGTATACGAGCGAGTGGAAATCATCGACCATCTCGAATACGACTCGAATTCGATTAGTATTCGATTCGAATACGATTCGAATTCGATTCGAATACGAATACGATCAAAATACGAACTCGTAACAACTCGAATACGAGATAGTCGATGACCCGTTCCCGGACTTTGACTCGTACGACTCGTATTCGAGATGTATTCGAGATGTATTCGAATCGTATTCGAGTCGCATTCGAGATGGTCGATGATTTCCACTCGCTCGTATACGCGTTGTATACGAGCTCGTATTTTGATCGTAATCGTAAACGAATCGTTTACAAGTCGTATACAAGTCGTATACGACGTGTATACACCTCGTATACGAACGAAGTTTGGAAAATCCACCGGACACTTACTACGACATGAAAACACATAGTAGTCACATACGTCTTATTTGGAAATTGTGTTTTCACAAACTTCGTTCGTATACGAGGTGTATACACGTCGTATACGACTTGTATACGACTTGTAAACGATTCGTTTACGATTACGATCAAAATACGAGCTCGTATACAACGCGTATACGAGCGAGTGGAAATCATCGACCATCTCGAATACGACTCGAATTCGATTAGTATTCGATTCGAATACGATTCGAATTCGATTCGAATACGAATACGATCAAAATACGAACTCGTAACAACTCGAATACGAGATAGTCGATGACCCGTTCCCGGACTTTGACTCGTACGACTCGTATTCGAGATGTATTCGAGATGTATTCGAATCGTATTCGAGTCGCATTCGAGATGGTCGATGATTTCCACTCGCTCGTATACGCGTTGTATACGAGCTCGTATTTTGATCGTAATCGTAAACGAATCGTTTACAAGTCGTATACAAGTCGTATACGACGTGTATACACCTCGTATACGAACGAAGTTTGGAAAATCCACCGGACACTTACTACGACATGAAAACACATAGTAGTCACATACGTCTTATTTGGAAATTGTGTTTTCACAAACTTCGTTCGTATACGAGGTGTATACACGTCGTATACGACTTGTATACGACTTGTAAACGATTCGTTTACGATTACGATCAAAATACGAGCTCGTATACAACGCGTATACGAGCGAGTGGAAATCATCGACCATCTCGAATACGACTCGAATTCGATTAGTATTCGATTCGAATACGATTCGAATTCGATTCGAATACGAATACGATCAAAATACGAACTCGTAACAACTCGAATACGAGATAGTCGATGACCCGTTCCCGGACTTTGACTCGTACGACTCGTATTCGAGATGTATTCGAGATGTATTCGAATCGTATTCGAGTCGCATTCGAGATGGTCGATGATTTCCACTCGCTCGTATACGCGTTGTATACGAGCTCGTATTTTGATCGTAATCGTAAACGAATCGTTTACAAGTCGTATACAAGTCGTATACGACGTGTATACACCTCGTATACGAACGAAGTTTGGAAAATCCACCGGACACTTACTACGACATGAAAACACATAGTAGTCACATACGTCTTATTTGGAAATTGTGTTTTCACAAACTTCGTTCGTATACGAGGTGTATACACGTCGTATACGACTTGTATACGACTTGTAAACGATTCGTTTACGATTACGATCAAAATACGAGCTCGTATACAACGCGTATACGAGCGAGTGGAAATCATCGACCATCTCGAATACGACTCGAATTCGATTCGTATTCGATTCGAATACGATTCGAATTCGATTCGAATACGAATACGATCAAAATACGAACTCGTAACAACTCGAATACAAATCAAAGTCCGGGAAACAAAAATCGACCATCTCGTATACGATTCGAAAGCGAATCGAATACGATTTCGCGTTGAAGAAGGGCAAAATTCGCATTCGACTCGAAAACGAGTCGAATACGAATTCGCATTCGACTCGAAAACGAGTCGAATACGATTTCGCGTTGAAGAAGGGCAAAATTCGCATTCGACTCGAAAACGAGTCGAATACGATTTCGCGTTGAAGAAGGGCAAAACTCGCATTCGACTCGAAAACGAGTCGAATACGATTTCGCGTTGAGAAAGGGCAAAATTCGCATTCGACTCGAAAACGAGTCGAATACGATTTCGCGTTGAAGAAGGGCAAAACTCGCATTCGACTCGAAAACGAGTCGAATACGATTTCGCATTCGACTCGAAAACGAGTCGAATACGATTTCGCGTCGAAGAAGGGCAAAATTCGCATTCGACTCGAAAACGAGTCGAATACGATTTCGCGTTGAAGAAGGGCAAAACTCGCATTCGACTCGAAAACGAGTCGAATACGATTTCGCGTTGAGAAAGGGCAAAATTCGCATTCGACTCGAAAACGAGTCGAATACGATTTCGCGTTGAAGAAGGGCAAAACTCGCATTCGACTCGAAAACGAGTCGAATACGATTTCGCGTCAAAGAAGGGCAAAATTTGCATTCGACTCGAAAACGAGTCGAATACGAGATCATTTTTTGATCTGGGTCGTGAATGCGTCCGTATGTCACGCGAACGCGTGTTGGAGTCGATTCCGAGTTCGTATTCCATCTTGAACGCGCATTGGAGACGTAAACCAGTTTATTTTACCCACTCTCGCTCGATCCCGCTTCATCGCTCCTTGTCGCTCCTGTGAAAAAAAATACATGAGAATGTGCAGAAATGAACCTTCCAATACTCACATGAAAATTGACAACCTTGACACAAAACAGTCTATTGACACTCCCAACACCACCCCGGACGTTTTCCGGAAGAGTTTGGTCCACCCGGAATCCCCAGAATAGTCGCCCCCGAAATGCGGATTTCACGGAAGCCAATCCGCGAAAAGGGTAAGCAATAAAAATAATTATCTTTTATCGAACAGTTTGAAGTTTTTTTTTTTTTTTTTTTTTACAACCTTGGTTTAAATTTGAATTGGGGGGTGGGAGGTGGGCGCTAGCGGCCAAAACTTCATCGCGGGGGGGGGGGACTGGATGAAAGGGTTCGCGGCGGAGTGAGTCGCTCAAAGTCATAAAATCGGTGTCGATTTTTACGAGATGTTGGGGGCGGTTGGAAGCCAACCAATGGACGCGCCGACGCCGCCCCGCTGTTAAATCCCACACGCAGTCGCTCGTGCACGCGCGACACGTGGATAGACGATTGGTCAGGGAGTAATTCGATCCTTTCCTTTCCCTCTACCGACGCCCATCGGAATGTCACCGACAGACCCGGCACGGTGGAGACTTTAATAAAAACAAACGAAACGAAGAGAAGCAAAATGAAATGAAACCGGGCAAAGCGTTGCAAAGTAAAACGAGGTTGTTTAATCATAAACACGAGCACTATAATAATGATGATGATAATAATAATAATAATAATAATAATAATAATAATAATAATAATAGCAATAATAGTAATAATTAATAATTAGCAACGACGACAAGAATAAGAATAGTGATTAGAATGAAAATAAATATATACATTTATAAAATTATAAGAGAAGAATTCCTCCCTTAATGGCGCCCTCCATCTCCCTTCTCCTTCTTCTTCTTCTTCTTCTCCTTCTTCTCCTTCTTCCCCCTGTCGCTCGATTTTCCGACCCCCTTCCCCTTCCACACCTTCCCCCCCTCCACTCGCTTCGGTCCCGCCTCGAAGTCGCCGTCGTCGTCGCGCCCTTCTTCACCGTCTTTTCCGCACCTCTCTCCACCACCGTCTTCGTGCTCTTCCGCGGGCACGGGCACCTGCAGACCCGGCGCCGAAGATGGCCCCGCGGGCACTGGCGGGACCCCCTCCGCCATAAACGTCAACACGAGCGGCCGGTGTTCCGGCTGAAAGGAAAAAGGGAAAACGAATAATTAGAACGCGCCGACAACGACACGCGCAGCGGATATACCCACCGGTGATATGTCCCACTTGTGCAGCATCTCGTCCATCGTCACAACAACGACGTTGTCCGTCTGTGGAACGAAGAAAAAGGAAAAACAAAACAAAACAAAACAAATTAATAAATTAATTGATCAAAATTAAATTTTACGTAAAAGAGTCGTTTACCTCTCCGATCAAAGACCGAAGTTCGTCGACGACCCATCGCGTGAGCCGAACACTCCCATCCAAATACACCTTGCCCGACAACGACCCGTCCCAATCGTTGCGGCGGCGTTTCTTTCGCGGCGGCGAATGGGGAGCACCGCGAGCATGCTGGGTGCCGTCGTCGTCGTCTTCTTCGTCGTCGTCTTCGTCCTCGTCCTCGTCCTCGGTTCGCCTCCCCTCCTCGTCTTCTCTCTCCTCTTCCTCGCGTATCCACGCCGGGGGGGTGGTCCCGAACCGATGGACATCCAGCCAATGGTCGGCCAGCCCATCGGCGGACGGCGTCGCCGAGCAAAGAGGGCAATGTCCATCCTCGTCTTCGGCGTGCATCCGTTTCAACGTCTAGAGGAGGACAACAACAACAAGAACAACGTTGACGATAAAATAAAATGAAATAATAAATAAATAAATAAATAAATAAAGAGAAAGGAAAAAGAGGAAGAAGATGAAGAAGAAAGCGAACTAGTCGTTCAACTACGGTAGTTCGATATTCACCGAAATCAAAAGACGGGGCTGGCGCGAATACAGCCGCAGCAACCCTCGGGCGGCCTCGGCCGCGTCGTCCAGGACGGCGTGCCACTTCCGCCAGTGGCGGAAAGCGTCCCGGAAGAAGCTCCCGTACTTCGTCACTTCTATAGAGAAAATTGGAATTTGAAATAAATAAATAAATAAATAAATAAATAAACAAACAAATAAATGTTTGTTCGTTCGTCTTGTTTCTTACTGTCCGGGCGGAAAGCGCACATGGCGCAGTAGTGGGCCTTATTGCCCTCCTTCTCTGGCGCCTCTTTCCCCGACGACGAGGCGCCCTTCGTCCCCCTTCTTCCCCCGCCCCCCGTTCGCTCGTTCTCTTCTCTCCCCCTCCGCCGTCGCCGCGTTGACGTGCTCCCCGTCGCCCCCTTCACCATCCGGAGCATCCTCGCCTCCATCGCCTCCATCTTCGCTTCCACCGCCGCCCCCACCGCCGCCTTAATCCTCGCTTCCGTCACCGCGTCCGTTGTCGCGGCGGCGGCGGCGGCGGCGGCGTCGGTGCCACCGGACAGCTCGTTGGCGGCGCCGGTGCCACCGGACGACTTGTCGAGCATCGTCGAGCGAGTTCCTTGTGTCTGGAAGAAGCAAAACGACTGATTAAACAGACAATCAAAAACAAACGAGCGAACAAACGGTATACGAGTATCGACAAAAATTACCGCTTTCGCCACTTTCGCGGCCTTGGTCGCGCGACCATCGGACAACTTCCGCTTTAGATTCCGAGGCCGCAGGGTGATGTGCAGCGGTGGCAACCGTTTCGGGGGCGGCGGCGGCGGCGTCGGCGTCGGCGATGACGACTGCGGCGACGAGACCGAAGCTCGCCCGGAAGACGGCAAAGGCGACTTCGGCGACGTCTGTGGCGTCGACGGCGCCGGAACTCGTTCCGGATGCGCCGGTGATGTGGCGTCTCCGGCGACGGTCTGCGGGTCCGGGGCGGGTTTGCACGCCCGCTGGATGTCGTTCTCCGACAACCGCTCCACGGGTACGGTGACTCGCTGTAGCAGCACCTCCGACGAAAGCGGCGCCGTCGCCTCAAACGTCTCCGGCGACGATTGCGGCGAAGACGAAGACGTCGACGCGATTAAGATTGGCGATGGGAATCTCCCGGGCGTCTACCGAGAAAAGGAGAAAAATTAAATAAATAAATAAATAAATAAATAAATAAATAAATAAATGAATAAATAAATAAATAAATAAATAAATAAATAAAGAAACAAACAAACAAACAAACAAACAAACAAACAAACAAACAAATAAACAAATAAAGTAAATTAAAGTAAAGTAAAGTAAAATAAGGTAAAGTAAAGTAAACTCGTAAATGAGCGAGTGTGTGAGTACGGACGATCGAGTTGAGACAAGAGAAAATACCTCTCGCGGCCACTCCAGGCTGTTTGTTTGAGGAAAGAACGCGGGTAAGGAAAAAGAGAAAAAAAAATATAAAAAAAAAGAAATATGCACAAAGTTGGGTGATGGAAATGCCAAAACGTTACCTTCTTCATCCTTTTCCACGCGCTCCCTCCCGCCCTCGTCTCCCTCTTCACGGCCTTCTTATCGCCTCTCTTCTCTTTCGTCTTTCTGGCGCCCTTTTTCTCTTCCGTCCCCTTCTCCGTTCTCACCTCTCCCCCCTCATCATTCGGCTTCTTCTTCTTCTTCTTCTTCTTCCTCTTCTTCTTCTCCTCATCCTCCTTCTTCTCCTTCTCCGCCATCATCCTCTCTTCCTCCTCTTCTTCCTCTTTCTTCTTCTTCTCCGCAATCACCCTCTTTTCCTCCACTTCTTCCTCCTTTTTCTTCTTCTCCGCCATCACCCTCTTTTCCTCCTCTTCTTCCTCCTTCTTCTTCTCTTCCGCCCTCGCCTTCTTTTCCTCCTCTTTTCTCTTCTTCTTCTCCCTTTTCTCCTTCTTCTTCTTCTTCTTCTCCTCCTTCTCCTCCTCCTCTTTCTTCTTCTTCTCCGCCATCGCCCTCTCTTCCTCCTCTTCTTCCTCTTTCTTCTTCTTCTCCGCCATCGCCCTCTTTTCCTTCTCTTTCGCTAACCACCCACGCATCCAATCACTCCTCTCGTCGGCTTCACTCTCGCTCAGCTCCTCGTCGGCCTCGTCATCGCTCTGCCCGTCGTCGGTGTCACTACTGTCATCCTCACTCTGCTCCCCCTCGGTCTCTTTCGCGTCTCTCTTTTTCCTACAAAAGAGGTGAAATTGTGAGACATTGCGCGCGACCCGCAAAGAACGCGTCAAACTTACACCGGCGACGCGCCCGTGGACTCCGCGGACCGCCGCTCGCTCATCGCCCGACCCGCGGGCCGCGACAAACCCGGTGCCAACGCATTCGATGGTTGCTGCTGTTGTCGTGGCGAATCTGGCTGGATCTGGAAAGGAGCGAAACGAGCGGCGGACTAAGAAAATAAAATAAAACGAGCGTGGGAATGACGATTCTTTCACTCACCGGCGCCGTCGACCGCGACTTCGGACCGCGCAGCATCATCATCGCCGCCTCGAACACCCCAAGTCGTCCGGTCTGCGACCCGGCCGTTGTTGTCGCCGTCGCCTGCGACTCGAGCGACGCCTGGCTATTCAGGGGCAGCGTGGTGTCCTGCGACTCTTCGTCCTCGTCTTCGCCCGGGGACCGAGAAAGCTGCGTCACCCGCGAGAAAACGAAATAAACGGGATCGATAAAATAAAATAATTACGCGATAATTCTTTTACTCACCGTCTCGGGTCCCGCGGGCCGTGGTCGGGGGTCGACCGTCGACGACGACGAGCCCGGCACGACCTGGAAGAAAACAAACGAACAGACAAATATAAGTAAACGAGCGAATTAAAGAAAAAGGCGGGCGAAAGAAAAGAAAAGAAGGAGTAACTTATGAAACGAGGCGAAACGAAACAGATCCGAGTTGGTCGGATGCGCTCTAACGCTCGTTCTCGGGCGCTACTTTGACGGCGGACGGGCAAGCGTCGAGGCCTCGGCTCGATTTTTACCGGACTCGAACTTTTTTGTTCGTGCACGTTTCGACCCAAACAAACCAACAACAATTTCACTCACCGTCGATGGGGATGGCGGCGGTAGTGGCGAATACGTCGGCGATTGCAGTAGCGGCGACGGTAGTGACGATGACAGCGACGACCGACTCGCGGACCGTCGCGTGGGCAGCGTGACCTGGAAAGAGGCGGACGAGTTAATAAGATGAAATAATAGTGGGACAAAAATATTTTTTTTTTTTTTTTTTTTTTTTCTAAACCCACCACCCTGTCGGGTCCTGTCGGACTCGGCACGGGCGCGTTGCCGTCGTCCGGGAAGCGAGGCTGCAACCCTTCGTCGATGGACACGACCTGGAAACGAACGAACAAATAAAAAGAAAAAGATAAATAAAAATAAAAGGAAAAATAGAAATAAAAATAAAAATAAGTGGAAAAGTAAGATATAAAGTAACGCGTGAAACAAAACGAAACAAATCGAGGCGATTCTTTCACTCGGCGCTACCTTTGGTTCCTCGGTGGTCGACTCGGACGCCGCCGACGTCGTCCGCTGCAGCCGCGGCATGTCGGGAACCACCGCCTCGTCGTCGATCGTGGCCTGTAAATAAGCGATCGAATTAATTAAATGAATGGATGAATAGATGGTTTACGGAACGACTCTTTCACTTACGGGTTTCGCCGCTACAGCCACGGCATCCGTTTCTTCGACCTCGACCTCCGTTCCGATGTTGAGCTCGGTCTCATCGACTATTTTTTCTTCTTCTTTTTCCATCTGGTGTCTACGCGGGAGAAGAAAAATTAAATAAATAAATAATTAAATAAATAAAACAAACGAACAACGTGAAAATGTGAAAATAAATTGAGTGACAAGCGACGATAAACCGGGAACGAGGGATCGAAGATGGGGCGACAGAACACGTCGCGCGAAATCCGCGAGCGGGACACCGAGCCCGCTACCCCGGCCGTTTGCGTCTCGTTATTTTATTTCATTTTATTTTTATTTATTTTTATTAATTAATTAATTAATTAATTAATTAATTAATTGATCAGTTAGTTAATTAAAACTAATTAAAAAGAAAAAAAAGTTGAAATGAAGCTGTTCCCGCGATCAAGTTTTCTCGCCGCCATGAGCGACGCGACCGAAACGCGACCAAACGAATTTGCACGCCGTATTGGCGTACGCTGTTCCGCGTGTACGGGTGCATACGTGTGGTCGCGATCGTGGTTAATAGACCAATTTGTTTACTCACTCGACAATCGACAGGCAATTGATAAACGTTGTTGGTGCCAAACAATCGCGCGCTAGGGTGCACCGTGGATAAACAAACCCGTGTGACATCTGGTGACAAGTCCGCGAACAATTTCATTTCATTTCTAACCTACAAGTAGGCGGTTTAATCAAACCAACCATCGGTTTATATTTAAAAAAAAACAAAACAAACAAGAGAAAAAAATAAAATAAAATAAAATAAAATAAAATAAAATAAAAGGAGTCGGCGTCAAAGGAAACCGTGGTAGCGGCGCCAACGGGACGAATCCGATCTATCAATAAGACGGGCGACCCGGCGCTGGCCGAGGAGGCGCGCGTCTGTCTGTCTGTCTGTCTGTCTGTCTGTCTGTCTGTCTGCTTGTCTGTCTCGTTTCGAAGTTGACGGATATGTTGGTCGATTTCTTTTGTTTTATCATCTATTTTGTTGTTCATTCCCTCTCTTACACGGTCGCGCCGAAACGTAACGACACCACCGCCCCTCGTTACGTCGTTCCCGGCAGCCGTCGCTCGCCCGACGCGCCCTCGCGCGCTCCCGTGTCCCCCGCACGCGCCTAAACGCGGTCACGTCGCAGAAGCGCGCCGATCCAGTGCCCTGATCAAAGACGTTTTGTTTCGATTTTATCGTCGCTGCGTGAGGAGAAGACAAAGACGACGACGACGACGACGACGAAGTTCGGAAAGAGAGTCGAGAGGCTGACGAGGAAGATGCGGGAGAAGACAAAAGTGGTCGCGTTGAAGTTGAACTTGACGAGGAAGAGGCTCGGGGGCCCGGGGACCGACCTGTACGAGTTGGGAGCGGATGAGTTGGAGACGGTGGACGACAAGGACGAGTCGTTTGTTTGTAATAATAACGATGTAATGATGTAATAATAATAATAATAACAACAAAAACAACAACAACAACAATTACAATGGTTAATGTGGATTTATTTATTTTTTTTTTATTTTATTTATTTTTTTTTTTTATATATTTGAGACAATACAATAAAAGAAAAAGATCAAATTAACGAAATCCTGTGCGCCTCCGTCCAATGGCCAATCAGGTTGTCTGGAGAGGGTGTCTCCGCACAAAACGGACAGCGTCTGCCGCGTTGGTGCACCTGCCCCAATATCTAAAAGAGGGGGGGGGAAGGGAGGAAGAAACGAATTAGTTGGTTGGTTAACTAGACGAAGGAGTTAAATGCTCACCAACGCTAGATGAGCGGGCTCGCGCGAATACATTCGTAGCAATCCCCGGATGGCCTCGTCCGCACCTTCACGGATGTCGTGTCGCTGTCGCCAGTGGCGGAAGATGTCCATGTAAAAGTAGCCGTCCGGGTCTGAAATAAATAAGAAAAATAAAAATAAAATAAAATAAAAGAAAATGAAAAAATAAAAAGAAAATGGACGACTAATAAGTAGATAAATAGATGTTTCTCACCGTTTGGGTGCTCGCCGCACAAAACGCAGTAATACGACCTACCGCCCTCTTCTCTGTGTGGTGCTGGTGCTCCGTTCATCTTTCTTTCTTCCGTGTGGGAGACGAATAAAGAATTAATTAATTAATTGAAAATAAATTGGAAAGGGAGATCACACAAAGCATCAAACTTACTCACTTACTTACTTACTTACTTACTTACTTACTTACTTACTTACTTACTTACTTACTTACTAACGAAGACGATGTGGCGACGGGGACCGGGCGGATGATGAAACGCGCACTTGATCCACGTTGTCGTGACACTTGATGTCGAGACCGCAAACCATTTCGTCTGGACTACGGAGCGCCCGGAGATGCGCTGTACCGCGCTCGGTACAACGAGGAATTGTACGCGGGCGCGTGTGTGCAAAACATGCGGTCGATTAGCGACGTTCCCTCCGATATGCACTCGCCGAGTGAACGGGGTCGGCATCCCACGCCGAGAGAACCGTGCCGGAGAAAGAAAGTTGGAGTCGAAGCCAGCAAACGAGACTACCGGGAAACATCACGACCATCGTTGCGAACAACGTTGGCACGACAAAGACTTTAAAAAGACAGGCACGCTCGGGCACCCGGTGGAAGGCGAATCCTCTCGATGGCGCGTCCCATGCCGAGGGAACCGTGCCGGAGAAAGAAAGTTGGAGTCGAAGCCAGGCGGCCGAATTCCGCCACCCGGAAGTGCGTTCGTGTCCAGTTGATCGGGGACGGAAAGAAGATCGTGGCTTGCGCGCCCAGAGACGGATGTTTGTTTGAATTTTAACGAGATGGAAAACGACGGAGTTTTGGTTGCCGGATTCGGTCGTAGCGGGGCACGCCGTTGGTGATGTTCCCGGCGCGCGATTCAAAGTGGTCAAAGTCGCTAATGTTTCGTTGTTGGCTTTGTACGGGGAGAAAAAGGAAAGACCGAGGTCTTAAAATGTGTTTGTTTTTTTTTTTTGTTTGTTTGCTTGTTTAGTGGCAAATTTGAATTCGATCGAGTTTCAAAAATAAATCGATCGAAACGTTAAAAACGAGACTTTAACGTAGAATTTCTCATTCGTTTTAATGGCGGCAACGACTTTTTGATCGGACGACACTATCGTTTATTACAAACAAACAACGGGGTGGCGAGTAAACCGAGTGACTTCGGGCGCCGCGTTAGCATCCAAGAAACAATTAGCTCACCCGCGTGTTCGTCATCTTTGCTCGCCGCCGAGAGGATTTGCCTTCCATCGGGTGCCCGAGCGTGTCTGTCTTTTTCGAAGTCTTCGTCGCGCCAAACGTTGTTCGCGACGATGATCACGATGTTTCCTCGCAGTTCGCCGACCTCGCGGTTTACCCGCTTCGCTCGTTGGATACGGAAGGTCGATCGGTTTATTTTTGAATTTTGGTCGCCGAGTTCGAATTTGCCGCCGAATTTGTTCGCGCGGTCTCTCGCCGTAATATGTTTTGTTTCTTTTTTTTTTTCTTTCTTGATTTTCTGTTTAATTTTTATTTATTTATTTATTTATTTATTTTTTTATTTATTAATTAATTAATTTATTTTTTTTTTTTACGAACCAAAAAAAAAAAAAACACATTTTAAGACCTCGGTCTTTCCTTTTTCTCCCCGTACAAAGCCAACAACGAAACATTTGCGACTTTGGCCACTTTGAATCGCGCGCCGGGAACATCACCAATGGCGTGCCCCGCTACAACCGAATCCGGCAACCAAAACTCCGTCGTCCGCCTCGTTAAATAACAACTACGATTAATGTGGATTTTTTTTTATTTTTATTTTTATTTTTATTCTTATTTTTTTTATTTTTAATTAATTAAAACAAATAAAAAGAAATGAAGAAGAAGTCATACAATACAAAAAAAAACAAAAAAACAAAAAAACAAAAAAAGGTCAAATAAAATCGAATGCACGGTCCACCGATGCTGTCTCCGTCATCCCTGGTGGGCGGTCGGTGCTTGAAATCTATGCGCTTCCACCCAATGGGTAGAGAGATCCTCGAAAAAGGGTGTTTCCGCGCAAAACGGACAGCGTCCGTCGTTGTGTCGGTACACCCGTCTCAGTGCCTTGAAAAAAAAATAAAAAATAAAAAAAAATAAATTAGTTGACTAGTTAACTCGGCGAAGAAACTAAAAGCTCACCAATGCCAAACGAACGGGGTCGCGCGAATGGATTCGTAGCAGCCCTCGGGTGGAATCGTCCGCATCTCCGCCGATGTTATGGTACCGTCGCCAGTGACGAAAGGCATCTTTACAGAAAACACCGTTCGGTTCTGAAACGAGAAAAAATTAAAATCAAATAAAATATACATAATTAAAAAATAAATAAATAAATAAATTGAACAACTGATAAGTAAATAAATGGATGTTTGTTTCTTACTGTCGGGGTATTTACCGCAGCACAAAGCGCAGTAATGTGACTTGTCGCCCTCTGCATGCTGCGCTCCTTCCATCTTTCTTCTGTGTGGGAGACGAGTAGAGAATTGAAAATAAATTGGAGAGAGAAACCACACAAAACACCAAACTTACCAACGGAGACGAAGTGCCGATGAAAACCGGGAGGAAAATGAAACACTCGCGCGATATACGCTGTCGGACCAACGTGCGCGTTTGTCGTGACATCTGGTGTCGAGCTCGCAAACCATTTCGTGGCCGCGCGAGTCGAGGCCGTCGACTTCGAGTGGTAGCCGAGACCGTAAATGAATTCGCTTTTACCGCGACGAATCTCGCGCGACCGCGACTCCGCAAAAATACCGTATATGGCCCGTAACGGCCCGCCGACGGTCCCGTAACGGTCCCGTCACGACCCCGTCAACGGCTTGTACGGGCCGTGATGGGGTCGTGACGGGACCGTCGGCGGCCCGTTAACGGACCGTGCGGGCCGTTACGGGATCGTGACGGTCCCGTCACGATCCCGTCAACGGCTTGTACGGGCCGTTACGAGATCGTGACGGTCCCGTTGGCGGCTCGTTAACGGCCCGTACAAGCCGTTGACGGGATCGTGACGGTCCCGTCACGATCCCGTAACGGCTCGCACGGGCCGTTAACGGGCCGCCGACGGTCCCGTGACGGTCCCGTAACGGCCTTCGTTCCCGGACTTCGGCTCGCCGACGGCCCGTACGACCTCATGCGGGCCGTTAACGGCCCGTTAACGGGCCGCCGACGGTCCCGTCACGATCCCGTAACGGCCCGTCATGATCCCGTAACGGGCTGAAAACGGGAAAACTGAGGGAGTCGGGTGCGAGACCACGTGACCCGGAGTGTGGTTTTTGGGGGCGAGGGCCGTCCTCCGACCGCGCCGTGACGCGCCCCGAGTCGGATCAAGAGTCACGGCGCGTCGCGGCGCTTTCGGAGCACGCGACCCGATCCCCCCCCTCCCTCCCGTCACAAAAACCACGTTTTAGCGAAACCCTTGACCGGTCACAAAACCCACCGAACACCGAAAAGCAACGAACAAAACGCGCTCGGTCGCACGAACTACTCGGCCAAAACAACATCCGCAAATTCCGCATCGCAGTCGCGATCAACGAAACAACGTATAGGCCGCCGTAATGTTAAAAAGCGGGACCCTTTCGCCCCCGACAAAATCCGCACACATACCCCAAGGTTAAACGAGCGTTTCATTCGCCCATTTATCCGTCGGTCTCTTCTAGGCCATGGCGGACGGTTTTCCCAAAACTGACGCGGACGCGCGTGTGTGGGTCGCCACGACAACATCGCCCTCTTCCTTCTCGCTTCGACGGACGACTGTGTGTGTTCGCTCAATCCGCGACGTCTTCACGACCGAACACGTGTCAATTTTGGACAGCCGACTGGCCGATTAATTCTGTTTCGTTTTATTTTATTATATTTTATTGTATTTTATTTCATTTTTCCATTTTTATTATTGTTATTATTATTATTATTATTATTATTATTATTATTATTATTATTAATTAACAACAACAAAAACAAAGGCGATGACGACGTATTGTCGGTGCCAACGAGGAAAAAAAAAAAAAAAAACAAAAAAAAAAAAGAAGAAGAATTGAAAACAAATGAAACAGGGATAAATAAAAACGAACGAATTAACTAATTAATTAATCGATCAATTTATTGGTCCACCGGTCGATCGGTCGCGTCGGGGCGCGTTGGAGCGATGGCCCGGTGCTCGCGGTACCCACTCGTCGTGGCCGTGGCCGCGTCCATCGCCTCGTCCGACTCGGATCGCTCTCGGGTTTCGGTCGGTCCTTCGGCAACGACAATGGTGGCTGGCGGTTGGTCGTCGGGCTCTCGGGTCGGCGAGTGACTCAACTGGGGACAAGTAAAGTAAAGTAAAGTAAAGTAAAGTAAAGTAAAATAAAACAAAGTAAATGGAAAATAAATTGGCCGGGGTGGGACGGTGTCTAATCGAAATCGAGTTTGACCCCGTGCGCCGTGAAATGGGAAGGGGGGAAAGAGAGAGAGACAGAGACAGACAGACACTCACGTGTTCTTGTCTCGGGCGCTTCTCGAGATCCAACGCCTTTTTTTTTAAGTCCTCCACCTCCACGTCATGAGCCGACTCCGACTCCGGCTCCGACTCGAGTGGTCGTCGTTGTTGTTGCTGCCACTGCTGCCACTGCTGCTCTCGCTCCCGCTCCCACTGCTGCTCCGACTGCTCCAGCTCCAATCGCTCCCGCTCCAATCCCTCCCACTCTCGCTGCTCCCGCTCTCGTTGCTCCCGCTCCTGTCGACGCCACGCCCGCCGATAGACCGCGCTTTCTCGGTCCAACTGTTCGAGACGCAAATGGATTTGGCGCTGGTGGGACACCTCTTGTAGTCTCAACCGCTCATCAAGTTCTCTCTTCTTCGCCTCCAACCGTCTTCGCATCTCTCGCTTGAACCTCTCCAACTCGTCGTCCGTGGTTCGACGCAGTTGTCGTTGCTCCTCTCCCAGCTGGTTTCCCAGCGCCCACAGGAGCCGCGCGGTCGACGGCGGCTCTTCCTCCCCCTCCTCTCCTTCCTTCTTTTCGAACGGCAGCTCGAATTCGACCGCCCCAGTCTAGAGAGAACGAAGGAACGAACGAATGAACAAAAATATTGCGCCGGGTAACGCGGGGCAACGCGAAAATTTTTACTCACTTCGACCTCGAGTTTGACTCCTCGTTTAACGTCGCGCAACATGGCGGCGTCGATCTCGGTTAGGTCTTCGTCGTCGTTGTCGGCGGCGGCGGCGGCGGCGGCGGCGGCGGCGGCGGCGGCGGCGGCGGCGGCGGCGGCGGCGGCGGCGGCGGTGGCGGCAACGACAGCGCCATTGCCGTCTTCTTCGTCGTCGTCGGTGATGTCAACCTGAAAGCAAAATTTTAAGCGGGGCGACGTGACACGTCGAAGAAAATAAACGCGCTCACCGTGACGACGGGAATGGGCGGCCATCTCGGATCCTCGTTTCGTTCGCGGTTCGGTTCCATCTGAAAAACGGAACGAAAAGTTGACGCCGACTGACGAGAACGAAATGGTTGTCGCGGTAATAGCGTTGGAGAAACTTACCACGTTGTGTATGTATGTATGTATGTATGTATGTATGTATGTATGTATGTATGTATGAATGGATAAATGTCTGTCGGTCGTCGAACGAAGTTGGTCGCAAAACGCAGACGTCGCGTGGTCGGGAAAAGTGCACTCACTCACATTCACTCTCTCTCTCTCTCTCTCTCTCTCTCTCTCTCTTTCTCTCTCTCTCTCTCTCTCGCGAGATGTGACGCTAGAGCATGTCGGTCGACCGGTGACGCGAAAAAGATTAATGAATAAACGACACTAATAATGGCAATAACTGACAACTAATAATTAATAATCAATAATTAATTAATAATCGACGATTAATAATCAATAACCGATAATGATTAGTAATAACGACAAACGTCGTCATCGAAAATAGCGACGCTTTGTCTCCGGGCCCGGGTGGCCGAGCGGGCAGAGTTACCTGCCGTACGGAGTTGTGGATCGAGGGTTCGAATCCCGCTCCCGCGAGTTTTCGTTTCTGGCAAAGCTGTATTGTCAAACACGCATTCCATTGACATTGCCATACATTGTGCCGTTTCAGTTTGGTCCCTTCTTCGTTTCAGATAGTGATGGTGAACACTCTCCCGCGAGGTTGCGGGAGGGTGGGGGGGAGTCGAAAGATTCGGCTCTCCTTTTATTTCTTCGTTTTATTTTTTTATTTTCATTTACCGTTCTCATCTTTATTTTCATTCTCGTTTTTTATTTTCGTTTACATGTTTCTATTTTTATTTCCACGGTGTGTCGGGAGGGCGCGCGAAAACCTACTCGCCCAATCTCCGTGGTCGCATTTTCCAAATTTTGTCACTGGATTTCGCGCTTGCGGTGGGGATGGGCGCGCGCAGGCTCCGTCGTCGTGCCAGAAACTCCACTGTGTGATGTAGTCGCCGCCGCCGCCGCCGTCGTCGTCGTCGTCGTCACCTAAACCACCACCACCACCACCACCACCACCATCGTCGTCTCTTCTCTCCTTTTCTTTTAATTTTTGTTAATTTTTGTTAATTTTTGTTAATTTTGTAATTTTGTAATTTTGTAATTTTGTAATTTTGTAATTTTTGAAATTTTTATTTTTAACTTTTGAATGTACAAATGTATAAATAAATAAATAAATAAATAAATAAATAAATAAATAAATACAATAATCAGACTTTATTCTTCAGTCTTAAAAATATAAAAAAAATAAAAAAAAAAAATATTGTAAACCACTCGTTTACGGTCCACGGGGAAATAAATAAATAAATAAATACATAAATGAATGAATGAATGAATGAATAATTAGAATCGAAGAGTGGCTGTCGTCGTCGTCGTCGCCGCCGTCGCCGCCGGTCCTCTCCTCGCCACCTTTACCACCGGTCGCCCCTTTGTCGTCGCCTTCGTCGTCCACCGGCTCCGTATCATCGGCCATCGCTCCCATCCACTTCTTCTCCACCCTCTCCAACATGTTCTCGAATCGTTCCTCCGTTCTCGCCAGCATCGCTTCCAATTTTGCCTCCGTCCTCGCCATCATCTTCTCGACCATCGCCTCCAGCGCCGTCTCCTCGCTCTTCTTTTCACTCGGTGTCGGTGGCGGCGGCGGCGGCGGTGGTCGCGCAGACGCACCCCCTCGACGCAACTAGCGAAAAAAAAAAAAAAAAAAAGAAAGAGAGAGAGAGAGAGAGAGAGAGAGAGAGAGAGAGAGAGAGAGAGAGAGAGAGAGAGAGAGAGAGAGAGAGAGAGAAAGAGAGAGAGAGAGAGAGAGAGAGTGAGAGAGAGAGTGCACTGTTCACGCGCCCACATGCGTGAACAGTGCACTCGCCCTCCGCGCCCCGTCGGCGTAGGCGCCGGCCGTCCCCCCTCTCTCTCTCTCTCTCTCTCTCTCTCTCTTCCGCCCGGGAATCGCCCTTCCGCCCGTCACCGAATTTTGTCAATATCTGATAAATTTCCACAGAATTGCAGCGACATTGTACGAGATATTTCTGCCCGATTTGACGGACTTATGTAAAACATTGCTGAAATTCCGTGGAAATTTATAAAATATTGACAAAGGTTGGTGACCGACCCACGGCGCGTCGCGGCGCGTTCGGAGCACGCGACCCGATCCCCCCCCCTCCCCCCGTCCCCAAAAAACCACGCCTCGAGGAACCCCGAGGTTCGGTTTCCGACCGGGTCGCCTCTTGATCCGACTCGGGGCGCGTCACGGCGCGGTCGGAGGACGGCCCTCGTCCCCAAAAACCACACTCCGGGTCACGTGGTCTCGCGCCCGACTCTTTCAGTTTTCCCGTTACGGGATCGTGACGGGACTGTCGGCGGCCCGTTAACGGCCCGTGCGACCCCATGCGGGCCGTTGACGGGCCGTTGACGGGCCGTTAACGGCCCGTGTGAGCCGTTACGAGATCGTGACGGGACCGTCGGCGGCCCGTTAACGGCCCGTGCGAGCCGTTACAGGATCGTGACGGGACCGTCGGCGGCCCGTTAACGGCCCGCACGGGCCGTGACGGGATCGTGACGGTCCCGTAACGGCCCGCCGACGGTCCCGTGACGACCCCGTAACGGCCTTCGTTCCCGGACTTCGGCTCGCCGACGGCCCGTACGACCTCACGCGGGCCGTTAACGGCCCGTTAACGGGCCGCCGACGGTCCCGTCACGATCCCGTAACGGCCCGTACAAGCCGTTGACGGGATCGTGATGGTCCCGTCACGATCCCGTAACGGCTCGCACGGGCCGTTAACGGGCCGCCGACGGTCCCGTCACGATCCCGTAACGGCCCGTACAAGCCGTTGACGGGATCGTGACGGTCCCGTCACGATCCCGTAACGGCTCGCACGGGCCGTTAACGGGCCGCCGACGGTCCCGTCACGATCCCGTAACGGCCCGTACAAGCCGTTGACGGGATCGTGACGGTCCCGTCACGATCCCGTAACGGCCCGCACGGGCCGTTAACGGGCCGCCGTCGGTCCCGTCACGATCCCGTCACGGCCTGTGCGGGCCGTTAACGGGCCGTTAACGGCGTAAAACCAAAAACAGGATTCGAGATTAATGTCTATGAATGTTGTACGCGTTTTCACGTACGTGTTGTCGGTTGTTGATTTTTTCGATTTACGCCGTAACGGCCCGTTAACGGCCCGTTAACGGCCCGTCAACGGCCCGTCAACGGCCCGCAACGGCCCGCACGGGCCGTTAACGGGCCGTCGACGATCCCGTCACGATCCCGCAACGGCCCGCACGGGCCGTTAACGGGCCGCTGACGGTCCCGTCACGATCCCGTCACGGCCTTCGTTCCCGGACTTCGGCTCGCCGACGGCCCGTACGACCTCACGCGGGCCGTTAACGGGCCGTTAACGGCCCGTTAACGGCCCGTTAACGGCGTAAAACCAAAAACAGGATTCGAGATTAATGTCTATGAATGTTGTACGCGTTTTCATGTACGTGTTGTCGGTTGTTGATTTTTTCGATTCACGCCGTAACGGCCCGTTAACGGCCCGTTAACGGCCCGTCAACGGCCCGTCAACGGCCCGCAACGGCCCGCACGGGCCGTTAACGGGCCGTCGACGATCCCGTCACGATCCCGCAACGGCCCGCACGGGCCGTTAATGTAGCACTGTGGCGCAATAAATGCACGATAAATCGTGCTGGAAGCGTGAAAATAACGTGCTCACGGCAATGCATGAGCTGGAAAAATTGCCGTGATGCGTAAACGCGAGTTCGGGTCTGTATTGGGCCAGAAAACGCGTGTACCACACTTATAAAGACGTGTGGCACATAAACTAATACTGATAATTAACAAAATACACTTTAATTCGAGAAAACTTACATAATTGATCCAAAAACCATTTGAAAACATAGAGAAACACACTGGCTGTGTGCGCGGCCATTTGCAAAGTGCCAGAGACATCTGGTGGCCGAAAATAGAAACAATAAGTAGAAATACACACAGAATAGAGGATGCATGATGCCAGATGGATAAGACACATCTAAAAGGCATCATGCATTCCCTTTACACAGAAACTAAGGAAAAACATAAGAAACAATACTAAATTACCCCGAATAAGAAAAGATAACCGATGGATAATAAAATAAACATTTCAAAGTCATTTCACATCGAAAAACGATTTAATTAGGTGAAAAGCGGTTCCAAAGTCCAACAATTCCCTCCTTCGATGTAAAATGTCGGTGTTGAATGATCGAAAAAGTTACTTCGAGACGAAAATGCGTGATAATAAATTCCGGAGGCGCTCTGAACTGAGCCACTTGGTGAAAATGTCGGATACATTTATCTCACCCGGAATCTTGCGGAGTTCGAAACATCCGGCAATATGCCACTCACGAAGCCAGTGAAACTTCACTCGAATATGTTTCGTTTTCGAGTTCTCGATGTCGTTGTTCGTGAACTGAATCGAGGCGAGGGCATCGGAAAATATGATCGGTTTCGATAATCGACGTAAAGGCGGAAATACTCGATAAATACTGTCCAACCAGTATAATTCCTTGACGATTTCGACTAATGCCACAAACTCGGCTTCCATGGTGGAGCAAGCAACACTGGTCTGTTTTTTGCAGCTCCAGCCAATGGGCACACTTCCGATGTAGACAATGTATCCGCCGAATGATCTCGATGTAGCAATGTCGGAGGCCCAAGAGGCGTCTGTGCAACCCCATAGTTGACTCG
Organism: Strigamia acuminata; assembly: GCA_949358305.1. NCBI lineage: Eukaryota > Metazoa > Arthropoda > Chilopoda > Geophilomorpha > Linotaeniidae > Strigamia > Strigamia acuminata. Next base: position 26,308,696 of record OX442314.1, on the reverse strand, counting down.
AATCGCATTTCGAAAGTTCGATGGAATAATCACTCGTATTGGCCACATATCGAAGAACTTGAAGCAAACACTTAATGTGGCTTTGGTCGTAGCAGTTGTTGTACTGCGAGAGAGCGATGACCGAGTATAAGATATCGGGACGAGTGCGAGAAGCGAGAAAAAGTAATGATCCGATGAGCGACCGATACGGGAAATCTGGGAGATTGTCCAACGAGCCTTTCACGAGCGTGGTTCCCGGTGTGACAGGCACTTTAATGAGTGCATCGGACGAAACATTAAACTTTTTGAGGAGTTTATCGATGTAATTGCGTTGAGTCATGAAGACTTTCCCGTCACGACGCTCGAATTCCACTCCGAGCAACTTGGTTATCGGGCCGAGGTTGACGATTTCGAACTTGCTCGTGATCAATGCAAGAATACGGTCTCGGATGTTCTCCGACGCGTAAAATAAAACGATGTCGTCAACGTAAACTAACATGATGGCCGAATGTCCAAATGCGTAAACGCAATTACAAGCCGGAAATTTCTGGAATCCGAGTCCGGTTAACGTTTCATCGAGCTTTTGGTACCACATGCGCCCCGACTGATGAAGACCGTAAAGCGACTTGGTCAACAACCAGACGTTGTCGGGCGAGGAGCATGTGGCACCGGCGGGAATCCGCATGTAGATTTCGTGGTCGAGGTCGCCGTAGAGGTAGGCACATTTTACGTCGAGATGAGTATCCCTCCATCCCAACAAGACGACTAGAAGACAGAAGAAAAATCGGATGAGCACGAAGTTAACTACCGGACTAAAAACTTCATCGAAATCAACGCCCATTGTTTGGCGGAAACCTTGTGCGACAAGTCGGGCACGGTATCGATGAATTGTCCCGGTGGCGTCCGATTTTAACTTGAAAATCCACTTGCAACCTAGGACTGTCTTATCCGGTGGACGCGGAACCTCTTTGTAAACCTCGCGCTTCTTGAAAGTAGAAAGCTCCTCGTCGATTGCTTCGGTCCATTTCGGTGCTTCGGGCAATTTAACTGCTTCGGCATATGTGGCCGGTTCCCGAAAACACATGAAGACACGATGAGGCGATGGTGGAACATAGGGCATGTGGTGTTCCAAATTGCCAAAAAAGAAAATAGACTCGTCATACGGTAGCCGATGTGCGAAACAATAAGCGGCGATATCGTTCTGCGACCGCAAGCGGACACCGTGTTCCGGATAATAATAAACGTCGACCTTGATCTTTCCCGGGATTTGATCTTTCCGGAGATGTTCCTCTCTCCTCCATCCGCTGAAGGGCGAAACGCCGCCAATAAAACTCCAAGGGCAATGAAGAGCACGTAAAGGGGCCAAATTAGGCGTACCCGGAGCGGGAATAGGTAAGGCGGCCGCTTCGTCAAGAAGGTCGTCGTCAAAGTCAGAACCCTGTACAGACATCGCCGTGGTATCGTCAAGACATGGAAGAGTTGGGTAAGAGATCGAACGTCGCAGCTGGGGTAAACGCGTGGAACGTATGGTTGGAGAAAATTGGCCATGTCCTGCAACGGTCGCTGCAGTAACGGAGTCATCGGCAGCGGTCACGGAGCCATCAGGAATAGCCTCACCATCCAGAGGCACGCTTGCAGCGGCGGACGGGGCAAATGAAGCGAAAGACGGAGCGGTCGAAGCGACAGACTGAGCACGACTGATAATTCCATCATCGTCACTACTGCCGGCGGAAGAATCGTTATCCGAATCGCGACGTCGTCGAGGCCAAGGTTGAGTTGGGAAATTATCATGAAAAGTGACACGCGACGGGGTGTGGCCACGAGCAGGCTCCTCCATGGGTGGAGCATTGTCATCCGGATCCGGAACATAAAAGGGCGAGCGTTTAAAGTTCTGCCGTTCATCGATTTGGACGTGGACAGTTTCGGTGACAGTGTTCGTAGCCGGATTCAAAACACGATATCCTCGAGTTCCAGACGCGTAGCCGACGAGAAATCCCTCCCAAGCTCGAGGGTCCAGTTTATTGCGTCCAGGTGCGGTGAAGTGCACCCAGCACTTGGAACCGATTTTACGAAAATGTCTGACGGAGAGAGCTCGCTGGCGCCACAAAATGTACGGGATTTCGTCGTTGAGCTTCGAATGTGGACTTCGGTTCTTGATGTACACGAATGTCACAGCAAGTTCGGCCCAAAGCGTATGCGGAAATCCGGTTTCGGATCTAACGGAGCGGAGATAATCGCCCATCGTCCGGTTCAGGCGTTCGGCGACTCCATTCATCTGTGGGCTCGCGGGGTTGGTCCGTTGCGCAACAATACCCTTGTCGGCGAGATAACGGTCAAAATCCCTTGAAATGAATTCTCCTCCACGGTCGGTACGAATCGTTTTGATCCGGCAATCGGCTATACGTTCGACACGGGAAACAAAGTCTTTGAACGTAGCGAAAACATCGGATTTACGGGCAATCGGGAAAAGCCAGGCATACCTGGTGGCGTCGTCGATAATGGTGAAGGCGAAATTAGCGCCACCAATGGAAGGCAGTCTCGACGGGCCCCAGACGTCCATGTGAAGCAATTCAAGCGGTTTCGTGGTCGAAGGTGCGGAAATCGGCTTATGCGAAGCACGCGTAGACTTGGCGACACGGCACGTGTTGCATGAAAGTTCCTGTCGAACAGCAGCTGGATCAAGTCCGTAAACCTGGGAGTTAGCAGCCAAAGTCCGCATGGCTTTGGTGTGCAGGTGACCCAGTCTGCTGTGCCACAATCCCGTGGCATCCGCGACGTTGACCGACGTAGTAACCGGTTTAGGAGGTGATGTTGCATTTGACTTAGCAACAGGAGGAGGTGATGTTGCGTTTGACTTGGCAACGGGAAGAGGAGAGGTGAGGGCATTGGAATACATCCGGATCTGTTGAGGTTGGGATCCGGGAATGGGAGCAGGACTGGTAGGAAAAAGTGAAGGGACCAGTAAGGTGTTGGAGGAGACGGGCAAGCGGAAATCGGTCATATTGTCAGCCGACTTCGTCTTAGCCTTGTTGGAAGACTTGGGCAATGCGGGAAAGTCCTCTTCCTTCGTCACTAGAGTGGTCGGTGTCGGAGTCGGAGGCAACGATGAAACGGGTGGAGAACTCGAAACATTAGTCGGAGCGGCGAATGGCGAGATAAGCCCATCCACGAAATAAAGTCCAGACTTCTGTTTCGCCCGAAGAACACTTAGTTTGATGTCCGTTTCATACGTATGCAATTCCGAGTTGTGAATGTGGATGTGATGTCCGCATTTATCAATCCGAGAAACCGAGATTAAGTTGGCGCCGAAGTCAGGTGCGAATAAGACGTCGCGTAGCATTACGGTGCATTCGCAGCCATCGATGAGCGACTTGACCGGAACGTCACCTTTGCCTGTGACCTTCGAACTGCCTTGTCCTAACTCGATGTTAAACGGGACAACGGAAACAAAGTTCGTGAACCACGCTTTAACGTGCGACACGTGGTCGGTTGCGCCGCAATCAACGATCCATTCGTGGGATTGGAGGAAATGCACAGTCGGTGCTGTAACAACTGGTGGCGCAGACAAGAGGTACGCAGCATCACGTCGCGGGCGGGAAATTTCACGGCTTTGACCACCCGGTTGCTGAGAATTGGTTCCCTTTCGACGTCGGTTTTTGCTGCGAGATCGTCCTTGTAGTGCAGCTGCCGGTTGCTGTTCCTTCGATTGTCGGCGCGGAAGAGGGCATTTGTTCGCGTAGTGGCCCATCTGATCGCAATTGAAACAACAAATTTGCGATAGTGGACGAGGATTGCGAGATTGACTGCGGTTGCGATTGTCCGCGGCGAATGCCGACGTCTTCTTCGTATCGTGGTCGGATTTCGACTTCAAACGAAGGTATTCCGACAAGAGCTGTTCGGAGACTTTGGCCGGGGTAAAATTCGCCAACGGCCAATGGTAAATGGAGAACGTTGCCTGGTCGTAATCCGCTGGAAGAAAATCGAGGTACTGGTAGGCCTGATGTCGAGGGAGAATGTCCTCTCCGATGTCCTTCAATTGACGAACCATCAGGTCTACACGCCCCAGGAAATCGGGCATCTCCTCGTTCGGCTCCAGTTTCAATTGCAAGAACTGTCGGCGCATAGCTGCCTGACGGGCAAGTGAACTGGGGGCGTAGATCTTGGCGAGCATGTCCCATTGTTCCTTCGGTGTCTCGCAGCCATCGAGTGCCGACTGTTTGGCTTCGGATACCAAACAATAAATTGTTCCTAGGGCTCGTTCCTTCCGACGTTGATATTTGCGTTTCTCTTTATCATCCGCCGTCTTCAGAAAATCCTCCTCGCCGTCTTCTGTGACGTGATGCCACAGGCCTTCACTTTTGAGCAACATCTTAACTGTTCGTTGCCATTGTTCGTAGTTGCCGGTCGTCAGGACCGGTACACGTCCCAACGTCGCTTCGGAAGCCTTTTGCATGATTGCGGAGGAAAAATCGTCGAAAAATTTCCGAAAATCGAAGCACAATTGACGAAATTGAAGCACTTTTCACTCGAAGCACTCGAAGCACTACCGACGCACACACAAACGTTGTTCGAAGCGGAAAGACCTCGACGGGGAGCCAATGCTAAAATTGGCTTGAAAACCTTAGACAAGTGTCCCCCTAACGTCCTTTATGACCACCTGGGGCCGCGGGAATGTTAGGTGGCGCAGGGCTCAGCCTTGTCTAAGAATACAGTGACGCTTGCCCAGATTTGGACGAAGGGCGCCAAGGATTCTAATTGACCCACACCAAAAAACTTAAAACTAACAAATAAATTCGAAATCTGAAATAAAAGGAAGGAGAAGTTGATGAATCTGTATGCACAGACGTCCCTGTGCACACCGCGCATAAAAAATGCGGAATTCTTCAAAAGATCGCCGACCGATTTCGAAAATCGGGAAAAAAATCGCCGTCCGATTGTGAAAATCGGGAAAAACTTCTGAAAAAAAATTCGCCGTACACCGGGGTACTAAGCGAGATGAAGTTCTATGTGGCCACACTGTACTCCGGGGTACAAAGTGTGTCGAGACATCGGAAATTCGGCGAAAAACTGGAAATAAACAAAAATTTCCGCACAAATCGCGAAAAAATCGCGAAATTTACGGAAAATTAGTGAAAAAACGAGGCACTGGTGTCTTTCCAGGCCTCTGCTACCACTTGTAGCACTGTGGCGCAATAAATGCACGATAAATCGTGCTGGAAGCGTGAAAATAACGTGCTCACGGCAATGCATGAGCTGGAAAAATTGCCGTGATGCGTAAACGCGAGTTCGGGTCTGTATTGGGCCAGAAAACGCGTGTACCACACTTATAAAGACGTGTGGCACATAAACTAATACTGATAATTAACAAAATACACTTTAATTCGAGAAAACTTACATAATTGATCCAAAAACCATTTGAAAACATAGAGAAACACACTGGCTGTGTGCGCGGCCATTTGCAAAGTGCCAGAGACATCTGGTGGCCGAAAATAGAAACAATAAGTAGAAATACACACAGAATAGAGGATGCATGATGCCAGATGGATAAGACACATCTAAAAGGCATCATGCATTCCCTTTACACAGAAACTAAGGAAAAACATAAGAAACAATACTAAATTACCCCGAATAAGAAAAGATAACCGATGGATAATAAAATAAACATTTCAAAGTCATTTCACATCGAAAAACGATTTAATTAGGTGAAAAGCGGTTCCAAAGTCCAACAGTTAACGGGCCGCTGACGGTCCCGTCACGATCCCGCAACGGCCCGCACGGGCCGTTAACGGGCCGTCGACGATCCCGTCACGATCCCGCAACGGCCCGCACGGGCCGTTAACGGGCCGCTGACGGTCCCGTCACGATCCCGCAACGGCCCGCACGGGCCGTTAACGGGCCGTCGACGGTCCCGTCACGATCCCGCAACGGCCCGCACGGGCCGTTAACGGCCCGTTAACGGGGCAAAACCGAAAACAGGATTCGAGATTAATGTCTATGAATGTTGTACGCGTTTTCATGTACGTGTTGTCGGTTGTTGATTTTTTCGATTCACGCCGTAACGGCCCGTTAACGGCCCGTTAACGGCCCGTCAACGGCCCGTCAACGGCCCGCAACGGCCCGCACGGGCCGTTAACGGGCCGTCGACGATCCCGTCACGATCCCGCAACGGCCCGCACGGGCCGTTAACGGGCCGCTGACGGTCCCGTCACGATCCCGCAACGGCCCGCACGGGCCGTTAACGGGCCGTCGACGATCCCGTCACGATCCCGCAACGGCCCGCACGGGCCGTTAACGGGCCGCTGACGGTCCCGTCACGATCCCGCAACGGCCCGCACAGGCCGTTAACGGGCCGTCGACGGTCCCGTCACGATCCCGCAACGGCCCGCACGGGCCGTTAACGGCCCGTTAACGGCCCGTTAACGGCCCGTTAACGGGGCAAAACCGAAAACAGGATTCGAGATTAATGTCTATGAATGTTGTACGCGTTTTCATGTACGTGTTGTCGGTTGTTGATTTTTTCGATTCACGCCGTAACGGCCCGTTAACGGCCCGTTAACGGCCCGTCAACGGCCCGTCAACGGCCCGCAACGGCCCGCACGGGCCGTTAACGGGCCGTCGACGATCCCGTCACGATCCCGCAACGGCCCGCACGGGCCGTTAACGGGCCGCTGACGGTCCCGTCACGATCCCGTCACGGCCTTCGTTCCCGGACTTCGGCTCGCCGACGGCCCGTACGACCTCACGCGGGCCGTTAACGGGCCGTTAACGGGCCGTTAACGGCCCGTTAACGGCGTAAAACCAAAAACAGGATTCAAGATTAATGTCTATGAATGTTGTACGCGTTTTCACGTACGTGTTGTCGGTTGTTGATTTTTTCGATTTACGCCGTAACGGCCCGTTAACGGCCCGTTAACGGCCCGTCAACGGCCCGTCAACGGCCCGCATGGAGTCGTACGGGCCGTTAACGGGCCGCCGACGGTCCCGTCACGATCCCGTCACGGCCCGTGCGGGCCGTTAACGGGCCGCCAACGGTCCCGTCACGATCCCGTCACGGCTCGTGCGGGCCGTTAACGGGCCGCCGACAGTCCCGTCACGATCCCGTAACGGGCTGAAAACGGGAAAACTGAAAGAGTCGGGTGCGAGACCACGTGACCCGGAGTGTGGTTTTTGGGGGCGAGGGCCGTCCTCCGACCGCGCCGTGACGCGCCCCGAGTCGGATCAAGAGGCGACCCGGTCGGAAACCGAACCTCGGGGTTCCTCGAGGCGTGGTTTTTTGGGGACGGGGGGAGGGGGGGGGGGGGGATCGGGTCGCGTGCTCCGACCGCGCCGCAACGCGATGTGGGTCGGTCACCAACTTTTGTCAATTTTTGACAAATTTCCACGGAATTTCAGCAACATTTTACGAGACGTTTCTGCCCGACTAGACACGTTTCCGCAGGTTTTAGCAAAACAACGTTAAATTCTGTGGAAATTTATCAAATGTTGACAAAATTCTGTGCAAGTTTTGTCAGATACTTACTTACTTACGATATAAACTCGAACGTCGTCCATCGACACTCTCAACATTCCACCGGACATTTTCCGGAAGAGTTTGTCCCGATCGGGACCACGCCTCGACGAAGCCCGGGACCCGGTTTCCGACCGGGTCGTTTTTGGCCCAAGTCACGGCGCGTCGCGGCGCTTTCGGAGCACGCGACCCGATCCCCCCCCTCCCCCCCGTACTCAAAAACCACGTTTTAGCGAAACCCTTGACCGGTCACAAAACCCACCGAACACCGAAAAGCAACGAACAAAACGCGCTCGGTCGCACGAACTACTCGGCCAAAACAACATCCGCAAATTCCGCATCGCAGTCGCGATCAACGAAACAACGTATAGGCCGCCGTAATGTTAAAAAGCGGGACCCTTTCGCCCCCGACAAAATCCGCACACATACCCCAAGGTTAAGCGAGCTCGGGATTGCCTCGCACGCACGAGGGGCGCACCGGTAGTTACTTCCGTGGTGTTGCGCCGTGCACACCGTGCGCCGACGGTAGTTTGCGCGCATTGTCTGTCGCGCGACCCACTCGGTCTATCGGTACGGAGGCATCGTCGTGGTTCGTATTTTGGAGCGGCCGTGTCTGGCCTCGAGAGGGAGAGGAGGGGGAGGAGGAGGAGGGAGGGGAGACGGTGACAAATATTTATTTTGAAACAAATTACCGGGACTACCGGCGCTCGTTGGCGCCCGTTGTCCCGTGCGGGCCGTTAACGGGCCGCCGACGATCCCGCAACGGCCCCGTAACGGCCCGTACGGGCCGTTAACGGGCCGCACGAGGTTGGCGAGGCCGCCGCACGGGCCGCCGACGGTCCCGTAACGACCCCGTTAACGGCCCGTGCGAGCCGTTAACGGGCCGCCGACGGTCCCGTCACGATCCCGTAACGGCCCGTACAAGCCGTTAACGGGCCGCCGACGGTCCCGTCACGATCCCGTCACGGCTCGTGCGGGCCGTTAACGGGCCGCCGACGGTCCCGTCACGATCCCGTCACGGCCCGTGCGGGCCGTTAACGGGCTGCCGACGGTCCCGTCACGATCCCGTCACGGCTCGTGCGGGCCGTTAACGGGCCGCCGACGGTCCCGTCACGATCCCGTCACGGCCCGTGCGGGCCGTTAACGGGCTGCCGACGGTCCCGTCACGATCCCGTCAACGGCCCGCATGGAGTCGTACGGGCCGTTAACGGGCTGCCGACGGTCCCGTCACGATCCCGTCACGGCTCGTGCGGGCCGTTAACGGGCCGCCGACAGTCCCGTCACGATCCCGTCACGGCCTGTGCGGGCCGTTAACGGGCCGTTAACGGGCCGTTAACGGCCCGTTAACGGCGTAAAACCAAAAACAGGATTCGAGATTAATGTCTATGAATGTTGTACGCGTTTTCACGTACGTGTTGTCGGTTGTTGATTTTTTCGATTTACGCCGTAACGGCCCGTTAACGGCCCGTTAACGGCCCGTCAACGGCCCGTCAACGGCCCGCAACGGCCCGCACGGGCCGTTAACGGGCCGTCGACGATCCCGTCACGATCCCGCAACGGCCCGCACGGGCCGTTAACGGGCCGCTGACGGTCCCGTCACGATCCCGTCACGGCCTTCGTTCCCGGACTTCGGCTCGCCGACGGCCCGTACGACCTCACGCGGGCCGTTAACGGGCCGTTAACGGCCCGTTAACGGCCCGTTAACGGCGTAAAACCAAAAACAGGATTCGAGATTAATGTCTATGAATGTTGTACGCGTTTTCACGTACGTGTTGTCGGTTGTTGATTTTTTCGATTTACGCCGTAACTGTGGTGGTATGCTGCAAAAACAGCACAGACTAGGCAGTGGAAACGCTTAAAAATAAGCCAACACGTACGATATAGCACGCACGAGACGTGCGGCGCGTCGTGTACGCGAATTCGAGCCGGTTCTGGTCGAATTTGCGTGGTGTCTGCACTTATCTACGTGCAGACACAAGAAACGAATTATTTATAAACAAAATAAACGATTTATTAACCTAAAACTTACGAAAACAGGATTGAAAAGCACAGGAGCACACTTAGCAGTGTGCGTCGCCATCTTGGAATAAAAGGCAGTGCGCTCTGGTGACAGAAGCGAGCGACACACAGGTATAAACAGATAGGCGATGCATGATGCCCAGTGTGTTAAGACACAGTTAATGCAGGCACCATGCATTTCCCTTACAATATAAAGTAAATATACGGAAATATACTGGTAACAACCAGTTAAGTAGGAAATAAACACTAAATCATTTGGGGAAAGAAAATATAACAACCAATGATGTGAAAAAGTTCAGGTAGCGTCATTACGCATCGAAAAAGCGTTAAATAAACGTCCGAAGTGGTTTCAAGGACCAACAATTCCCTCCTTCGATGTGCAATGTCGATATTAACAGTTCGATGAAATTATTTCGAGATGAAGATCCGGGACAACAAATTTCGGAGGCGTTCGGAACTAAGCCATTTCGTGAAAATATCTGAAACATTTATTTCACCCGGAATTTTGCGGAGTTCGAAGCACCCGGCAATATGCCATTCTCGAAGCCAATGGAACTTCACTCGAATATGTTTGGTTTTCGAGTTCTCGATGTCGTTGTTCGTGAATTGGATCGAGGCGAGGGCATCGGAGAAAATAATCGGTTTCGATAATCGGTTTAACGGTGGAAAGACTCGATAGATACTGTCCAACCAGTATAACTCTTTAACGATTTCGACTAGTGCCACAAACTCGGCTTCCATGGTGGAACAGGCGACGCTGGTCTGCTTTTTGCAGCTCCAGCCGATTGGCACACAACCGATATAAAAGATGTATCCTCCGAAACTTCTCGATGTCGCAATGTCGCTCGCCCACGACGCATCTGTGTATCCCCACAGCTGACTGGAATTACACCCCGAGAGTTCGATCGAGAAATCGCTCGTGTTCGCCACGTATTTGAGAACTTGGAGCAAACACTTGATGTGGCGGTGGTCGTAGCAGTTATTATACTGCGATAAAGCGATGACCGAGTATAATATGTCGGGACGAGTGCGAGAGGCGAGGAATAATAACGATCCGATGAGCGATCGGTACGGAAAGTCCGGGAGATTATCCAACGAGCCTTTGACGAGCGTGGTCCCCGGTGTGACAGGCACTTTAATGAGTGCATCTGACGAAACGTTGAACTTTTTAAGAAGTTTGTCGATGTAGGAGCGTTGGGACATGAAAACTTTCCCATCGCGACGCACGAATTCTACCCCGAGTAATTTGGTTATTGGTCCGAGGTTGACGATGTCGAATTTGCTGGAAATCAGCGCCAAAATACGGTCTCGGATACTCTCCGACGCGTAAAATACGACGATATCGTCCACGTAGACTAACATAACAGCCGAATGTCCAAATGCGTAAACGCAATTACAAGCGGGAAATTTCTGGAATCCGAGGTCGGTTAACGTCTCGTTGAGCTTCTGGTACCACATGCGCCCCGACTGGTGAAGACCGTAAAGTGACTTGGTTAACAACCAGACGTTGTCGGGTGAGGTGCATGTGGCGCCGGCGGGAATCCGCATGTAAATTTCGTGGTCGAGGTCGCCGTAAAGGTAGGCACACTTGACGTCGAGGTGGAGATCCCTCCATCCTAGTAAAACGACTAGGAGGCAGAAAAAGAATCGGATGAGCACGAAGTTAACCACCGGACTAAAAACTTCATCGAAATCAACGCCCATTGTTTGGCGGAAACCTTGTGCGACAAGTCGAGCACGGTAGCGGTGAATTTTCCCGGTGGCATCCGATTTCAACCGAAAAATCCATTTACACCCGAGGATTGTCTTGTCCGGGGGTCGTGGAACTTCCTTATAAACTTCGCGTTCCTTGAAAGTCGTGAGCTCCTCATCGATTGCCTCGGTCCACTTCGGTGCCTCGGGTAGCTTAACAGCTTCGGCGTACGTGGACGGCTCTCGAAAACACATAAGGACGCGATGAACAGGTTGCTCGTCCTGCAATTGATGTTCGAGGTTGCCGAAAAAGAAAATGTCCTCCTCATACGGAAGTTGGTGAGCGACGCAATATCTTTCGATGTCCCCTCTCGACCTTAAGCGGACACCGTGCTCCGGATAGTAATAAACGTCGACCTTGATTTTGCCAGGCGCTTGTTCTTTCCGGAGATGCTCTTCCCTCCTCCATCCGCTGAAGGGCGTATCTCCACCAATAAAACGATAGGGGCAGTGAAGAGCGCGTAACGGAGCGAGAGGCGGTGCAGGCGTTGCAGCGGCCGCTGGTAAGGCGGCTGCCTTATCGAGGAGATCATCGAGGAGATTATCAAGTGGATCATCTTCGGGGTCGTGCTCGAAATCACGTTCGGGATAGCGTTCGAAAAATTGTTCGATATCGTGATCAACGTCGAGTTCACTATCGCTGGCCTCAGGGGTGTGAGGTTGACGAGCCAAAGCGTCGGGACGTAATCTCCTCCGAGGACGGTAAAGCGGAAGTGGTGGGTCAGGCGTGACGTCCAAATCGATGTCCTCCGGTACATCGTCCGCAAACAGAATAGGAGGAGGCAATTCATCAGCAATGTCCTCTTCGACCTCCTCGAGGACGGAGCGATATGAAGCGACTGATGAAGCGCTTGATGGAGCCCGATGGCGGAATTCATCATCGTCATTAGATGATTCATCGTCGGAATCACGACGTCGACGTGACCAGGGGACAGATGGGAAAGCGCCATCGTCAAAAGTGACACGGGACGGTGTAGTGACGTGAGAGGGCTCCTCCATGAATGGAGCATTTTCGTAGGGATCCGGAACGTAAAACGGCGAGCGTTTGAAATTCTGACGTTCATCGATTTGAACGTGAACGGATTCCGTGACGGTGTTCGTAGCCGGATTCCAAACCCGATAACCGCGAGTGTTGGAGGCGTAACCTACGAGAAATCCTTCCCACGCCCGTGGATCCATTTTGTTGCGCCCGGGTGCGGTGAAATGCACCCAGCATTTAGAACCAATTTTTCGGAAATGTTTGACGGAGAGGGCACGCTGGCGCCATAAAACATATGGAACTTCGTCGTTAAGTTTCGAATGCGGGCTGCGATTTTTAACGTACGAAAATGTCACAGCGAGTTCAGCCCAAAGTGTGTGCGGAAAACCGGTTTCGGAGGTAACGGAGCGAAGATAGTCGCCCATCGTCCGGTTTAGGCGTTCGGCGACCCCGTTCATTTGTGGGCTTCCGGGATTGGTCCGTTGTGCGACAATGCCCTTGTCAGCGAGGTAACGGTCAAAAGTCTTAGAAATAAATTCCCCGCCGCGATCCGTGCGAATTGATTTGACGCGGGAATCCGTAATGCGTTCAACGCGAGAAACAAAGTCTTTGAAAGTCGCAAAAACGTCGGATTTGCGTGCAATCGGAAAAATCCACGAATATCGGGTCGCGTCGTCAACAATGGAGAAGGCATAATCAGCACCGCCAATCGAAGTCAGTCTTGACGGGCCCCAGACGTCCATGTGCAGCAACTCCAACGGTTTGGTCGTCGAAGGTGTGGGAATCGGTTTATGCGAGGCGCGCGTGGACTTGGCAATGCGACATGAGTTGCAGGAAAGTTCTTGTCGAACCGCAGCCGGATCGAGTCCATAAACTTGGGAATTGTTCGCCAAAGTCCGCATGGCTTTGGTGTGGAGATGGCCCAACCTGGCGTGCCATAATCCCGTGGCATCAGCAACGTTGACATTCGAAGTCTTAACCGGATTAGGGATAGGAAGTGCCTTTGTTTTGGCAACGGGAGGAGGAGGAGATGATAGGATGTTGGAATACATCCGGATCTGTTGTGGTTGAGATCCGGGAACAGGAGTTGGAATAATCGGGGAAGGAGGAGGCAGTAGTAAGGTGTTGGGAGAGATAGGCAGGCGGAAGTCAGTTATCTGGACGTTCGATTTCTGTCTGGACTTCTTTGCCGGTAGTGCAGGAAAATCTTCCTCCTTCGTGATGAGAGTCATCGGCGCAGTAGTCGGAGGTGACATTGGGATGGGCGGTGTACTTGAAACAACAGTCGGCGACGCAAATGGCGAAATTAGTCCATCTACGAAGTAAAGTCCTGACTTTTGCTTCGCCCGAAGAACACTTTGTTTGATATCCGTCCCATATGTATGCAACTCCGAATTGTAAATGTGTATGTGATGCCCACATTTATCGACTCGCGAAACCGAAATTAAATTAGCGCCGAAATCAGGTGCGTACAAAACATCGCGGAGAAGTACGGTGCATTCACAGCCATCGATGAGTGACTTGACTGGAACATTCCCTTTTCCGGTAACTTTGGAGCTTCCTTGTCCCAATTCGATATTAAAAGGGACGACCTCAACAAAGTCCAAGAACCACGATTTAACGTGTGAAACGTGGTCGGTGGCGCCGCAGTCAACAATCCATTCGTGAGATTGGACGAAATGAACGGTAGGAACCTGGATCGCAGGTGGTGCGGACAGGAGATATGCTGCATCTCGGCGCGGGCGTGAAGACTCGCGAAACTGTCCCTGCTGCTGTTGATTCGGGTTCACATTCGGATTCGAGCCTTTATTGCGGCGTCGACTCTTGCTGCGAGATCGTGTCTGAAACGTAGCTACCGGCTGTTGCCCAGTTGTTTGCTTGCGAGGATGCTGGCACTTATTGGCGTAGTGTCCAAGCTCGTTGCAATTGAAGCAACGCACCTGCGCAAGCGGGCGCGGAGGTCGCGACTGGTTACGTCCTTGTCGCCCAGTAGCATAAGCGGAGGAATTACCGGAGTTTCGGTTCGAATGCGACTTTAATCGTAGATATTCCGACAACAACTGATCGGAGACTTTAGCCGGGGTAAACTCTGCCAGCGGCCAATGATAAATGGCAAAAGTTGCTTGGTCGTATTCGTCCGGAAGAAAGTCTAAATACTGGTACGCGTGATGTCGAGGGAGGATGTCTTCACCGACGTCTTTAAGTTGGCGGACCATAAGGTCAACGCGGCTGAGGAAATCGGCCATTTCTTCGCCGGGCTCCAACTTGAGCTGCAGGAACTCACGGCGCATCGCCGCTTGGCGGGCGAGAGAGCTGGGGGCGTAAATTTTCGCTAAAATGTCCCACGCCTGTTTCGGAGTGGTGCAACCGTCGAGGGCCGACTGTTTGGCCTGCGAGACGTGGCAATAAATGGTCCCCAGCGCTCGGGCTTTCCGACGTTGCCATTTTCGCCAAACGTCTTCATCGACGTTGGCTTTCACTAGTTCCTCCGTTTCGGTGACGTGGTGCCATACGCCGTCGGACATCAATAGCATTTTAATTGCACGGTGCCAGTGTTCGTAATTGCCGGTCACGAGAATCGGCACATGGCCTGACGACTGGTCGGTGGCCTTTTTCATGATTGCACGGAGAAAAAAGCGTAGAAATGGGAAATTGACGCACAATCGACGCACAAACGAAGCACAAATTACGATGCGAAGCACTTTCCGTAGCACTGTCAAAGCGGAAACCAAGAATGGGCAATTCCTTCTGAAGGAATTAAATAGCTTTCGGTTGCCAGTCTGAGAGGGTCCGTTCGACTTCCTGGAGCCGCGGGAAACCTCACTTGTACCACGACAAGCACAACCGAAAAATACAACGGCGCTTGCCCGGATTCGGACGAAGGGCGCCGAGGATTCTAATTGTCCCACACCAAAATTCCCACTTAAAATTAACAAAGGTAATTCGACTCTGAAAGGCAAAATAAGGCGAAATTGACGAATCAGTCGCGGTGCACGTCGCAACACGCGATCCTCGTGTGAAAAACACGGATATGTGCGATTTTAAACGAAAAATCGCGAAAAATGAACGAAAATCGTCGATACTGTCGCACTCCGGGGTGCTAAACAGCGGGTTACACCCGTTTCTCGGTGATAACGTCGTGTAGACGTCGTCGCATGTCGAAAATCGGTGTAAATCGGCGAAAAATCTGAAAATATAGAAAATTTCCGCAAAATTCGCGAAAAAATCGCGAAAATTGTGGAAAATTAAGGAAAAAACGAGGCCCTGGTGTCTTTCCAGGCCTCTGCTACCAATTGTGGTGGTATGCTGCAAAAACAGCACAGACTAGGCAGTGGAAACGCTTAAAAATAAGCCAACACGTACGATATAGCACGCACGAGACGTGCGGCGCGTCGTGTACGCGAATTCGAGCCGGTTCTGGTCGAATTTGCGTGGTGTCTGCACTTATCTACGTGCAGACACAAGAAACGAATTATTTATAAACAAAATAAACGATTTATTAACCTAAAACTTACGAAAACAGGATTGAAAAGCACAGGAGCACACTTAGCAGTGTGCGTCGCCATCTTGGAATAAAAGGCAGTGCGCTCTGGTGACAGAAGCGAGCGACACACAGGTATAAACAGATAGGCGATGCATGATGCCCAGTGTGTTAAGACACAGTTAATGCAGGCACCATGCATTTCCCTTACAATATAAAGTAAATATACGGAAATATACTGGTAACAACCAGTTAAGTAGGAAATAAACACTAAATCATTTGGGGAAAGAAAATATAACAACCAATGATGTGAAAAAGTTCAGGTAGCGTCATTACGCATCGAAAAAGCGTTAAATAAACGTCCGAAGTGGTTTCAAGGACCAACAGTAACGGCCCGTTAACGGCCCGTTAACGGCCCGTCAACGGCCCGTCAACGGCCCGCAACGGCCCGCACGGGCCGTTAACGGGCCGTCGACGATCCCGTCACGATCCCGCAACGGCCCGCACGGGCCGTTAACGGGCCGCTGACGGTCCCGTCACGATCCCGTCACGGCCTTCGTTCCCGGACTTCGGCTCGCCGACGGCCCGTACGACCTCACGCGGGCCGTTAACGGGCCGTTAACGGCCCGTTAACGGCCCGTTAACGGCGTAAAACCAAAAACAGGATTCGAGATTAATGTCTATGAATGTTGTACGCGTTTTCATGTACGTGTTGTCGGTTGTTGATTTTTTCGATTCACGCCGTAACGGCCCGTTAACGGCCCGTTAACGGCCCGTCAACGGCCCGTCAACGGCCCGCAACGGCCCGCACGGGCCGTTAACGGGCCGTCGACGATCCCGTCACGATCCCGCAACGGCCCGCACGGGCCGTTAACGGGCCGCTGACGGTCCCGTCACGATCCCGCAACGGCCCGCACGGGCCGTTAACGGGCCGTCGACGATCCCGTCACGATCCCGCAACGGCCCGCACGGGCCGTTAACGGGCCGCTGACGGTCCCGTCACGATCCCGCAACGGCCCGCACGGGCCGTTAACGGGCCGTCGACGGTCCCGTCACGATCCCGCAACGGCCCGCACGGGCCGTTAACGGCCCGTTAACGGGGCAAAACCGAAAACAGGATTCGAGATTAATGTCTATGAATGTTGTACGCGTTTTCATGTACGTGTTGTCGGTTGTTGATTTTTTCGATTCACGCCGTAACGGCCCGTTAACGGCCCGTTAACGGCCCGTCAACGGCCCGTCAACGGCCCGCAACGGCCCGCACGGGCCGTTAACGGGCCGTCGACGATCCCGTCACGATCCCGCAACGGCCCGCACGGGCCGTTAACGGGCCGCTGACGGTCCCGTCACGATCCCGCAACGGCCCGCACGGGCCGTTAACGGGCCGTCGACGGTCCCGTCACGATCCCGCAACGGCCCGCACGGGCCGTTAACGGCCCGTTAACGGCCCGTTAACGGCCCGTTAACGGGGCAAAACCGAAAACAGGATTCGAGATTAATGTCTATGAATGTTGTACGCGTTTTCATGTACGTGTTGTCGGTTGTTGATTTTTTCGATTCACGCCGTAACGGCCCGTTAACGGCCCGTTAACGGCCCGTCAACGGCCCGTCAACGGCCCGCAACGGCCCGCACGGGCCGTTAACGGGCCGTCGACGATCCCGTCACGATCCCGCAACGGCCCGCACGGGCCGTTAACTGAACGTTAGTAGCAGAGGCGAGCGGCGCGAATTCGGTATAAACCGAGTGTGTGGAAGCGAAAATGGCGGCGTCGTGTCTCTGACACGAACGTAAAAGCGACGTGACCGATTCCAAACAAAGCGCGCGGCAAAATGCCGCTTATCTGCGCTTAAATAGCACAGAAGGTGCTGTAAATCAATACTAAAGACTCTAAAATAATAGGCATTTAATATAAACAAGAAAAAGCTTACATATGGGATCCTTTTCAAAGGGAAAATCAAAAGGAGAGCACACATCACTGTGCGCGGCCATCTTGGATGATGAAAACATAAGCAACGACACCTTGTGTCGGAATTATGCATTACATAAATATAAAACTAGGGAATGCATGATGCTTCATGCTTAAATGCATAAAGCAAACATAATACCAAAGTAAATAAACATGTGAAATTAATACATCAAGATAATTAAACTAAACAATCAAAATGTGATTCTATATCACATCGACATAAAACATTTGGGTTTCTCAAAACCAACAATTCCCCCTTTCGATGGAAATAGAATCGGGGAAATAATGGACAGATACTGGAATTACAGTGTATAAGAGATAAAACAGAAATAATAAAATCGAATCATCGAGCCGGGTACTATAATTGAAGAACGCTACATAAGCCCGAATATTCCCACTGGAACTCGATGATCCTCACAATTGGGAATAAGAAATAAAGAAAGTCACAATAAAGTCACGGTGAAATCAGTGCCGGAAGATCTTGTCGATTAAGGACTTCAAACGTTCGGAACCAAGCCATTTGGTGAAAATGTCCGCAATGTTCTGTTCACCGGATACTTTATGAAGGTCGAAACATCCCGCCTTATACCACTCTCGCAGCCAATGATATTTGACGCGGATATGCTTGGTCTTGGAATTTTCCACGTCATTTTCAGTAAACTGGATAGCTGAGAGAGCGTCGGAATAGATCATTGGTCGGGATTGTCTGTTGAGAACTGGAAATTCGGAGTAAATGTGGTCGAGCCAGAAGGATTCTTTAACACATTCCACTAGAGAAAGAAATTCCGCCTCCATGGTAGAACATGCGACCGTTGACTGTTTTCGGCACGACCAGCCAATAGGCACATTTCCGATAAAGTTGATATAGCCACCGAAACTCAAAGACGTTGCTTGATCGCTTGCCCACGACGCATCCGTAAAAGCCCACAGTTGACTTGAATTACAGTTGGAAAGTTCGATTCGATAGTCGACGGTGTTAGCCACGTACTGGAGAACTTGTGTGAGGGCTCGGATGTGCGTTTTGTCGTAACATGTATTGAACTGGCTCAGCGAAATAACCGAAAATAAGATATCGGGGCGTGTTCTCGACGCGAGGAATAGAAGCGAACCGATTAGGGATCGGTAAGGAAAGTCCGGTAGATTCTCGGTTGACCCCTTCACGAGTGTCGTCCCAGGTGTGACGGGAACTTTTACTAGACGGTTGATGGAAACTTCGAACTTCTTAACGAGCTTTGTGATGTAGCCACGTTGTGTGATGAAAGTCCGTCCGGCGTCGCGAATAAACTCGACTCCCAATAATTTCGTGATGGGACCAAGATTAACGATGTCGAATTTGGACGAAATAAGTCGGATAATCCGGGTCAACACGGTGTCGGAAGCGTAAAAGAGAACGATGTCGTCCACGTAAACTAACATGACGGCACAATTGCCGTAAATATACACACAATTGCACGCGGGCATCTTCCGAAAACCGAGGGCTCGAAGCGTTCCATCCAACTTTTCGTACCACTCCCTCCCTGATTGGTGAAGTCCGTAGAGGGATTTAACAAGCAGCCAGACGTTTCCAGGATTCGAACAAGTTGCACCTGCGGGGATGCGCATGTACACCTTGTGCTTCAGGTCCCCATACAGGTATGCACTTTTGACGTCGAGGTGAGCATCCTTCCATCCTCTGAGGACGACTAGAAGACAGAAGAATAGCCGGATTAAAACAAAGTTCACGACTGGGCTAAAGACCTCTTCGTAATCTACCCCGATGGTTTGGCGAAAGCCTTGTGCGACGAGTCGAGCACGATAACGAGTTATTTCGCCGCTTAGATCCGTTTTCAATTTGAAGATCCATTTACAGCCTAAGACCGTAGTGTTGGGCGGCCTTGGAACTTCTTGATAAATCTCCCTTTCTTTGAAAATGTCCAATTCTTCATTAACGGCTTCGCGCCATTTTGGGGCATCTGGGAATGTCGGTATATCAGAATAGGATGATGGCTCCGTACGGCAAAGATGAGCTGCATGACGGGCTGGAGGAATCAGCGGTAACGAATGTTCCATAACGCCAAAGAAGAATAATTCAGGATCATAAGGGAGATCGTTCACGGTACAGTATGCCTGAATTTCGTTACGTGATCGAAGTCGCAGGCCAGGTTGCGGAAAATAATAGACATCCGCATCAATCGATCCTGGTCGTTGATCTTTCCTTAAGTGTTCTTCACGAACCCATCTCCTGAAGACTGTGTCTCCACCCACATAACGCCACATAAAAGAGGTCCTGTTTCCATGAGCCGGAACGGACGTCGAGCCAGTTGGCAAAGGTGACATTGCTCCTTGGCCAAGTATGGGCATCGTGTGCTGAAGAATGTCCCCACCGTGTCTTCGACGTAATGTAATGAAGCGATTCGGTGAGCCAGGTGGTGAAATTTCAGGAGAACTGGCAGGAACAGAGGAAATATTTGGGGAGTCAAATTGTTGTGATACGGCTGCGAACGATTGAATAGCATCATCATCGAGTTGATCGATGTCCTCGTCAGTGTCCTGTTCTTCTTGATAAAGGGTTGGGTACGATGCTGAATGTCTCAATGTTGCAGAACCCGGTAATGCTAGTGCACATGCCTCTAGTAATTGACGTTCGGGAGTCCCAAGTGGCGAAAGATGTACTAGTGGGATAGAAATTGATCTGGAAACATTTCCATCTCCATTCTCATCATCATCATCATCGTCGTTATTATCATTGTCCGATGCATTCGATGAGTCTTCATCAGAATCATTCTTGGGCCAGTCCAGATATTGGACACTGTCGTCAAAAGTGACTCGAGGTTGTTGACCAACGTCGGGTTCCTCGTAAATGGGATAGCGATTGCCGTTTTGGTTCCGCAGTGTCTTTTTGTAAGACTGATGCTCATCAATGCGTACGTGAATTGATTCTGTTACGCTATTGTCCACAGGATTCCATACGCGGTAACCACGTGTACCGGTGGCGTAACCCACGAGAAATCCCTCCCAGGCTCTTGGGTCGAGTTTCCTGCGTCCCGGTGCAGTGAAGTGCACCCAGCACTTAGATCCAATTTTTCTCAGATGACGCAAGGAAAGGGCACGCTGTCGCCAAAGAATATATGGCACCTGATTATTCAGACGGGAATGTGGACTTCGATTTTTGATATAGGCAAAGTTGACAGCGATCTCTGCCCATAGAGCGGCTGGAAGTTTTGTCTCTTCTTGTACAGCTCTAATGTGGTCAGCCATTGTCCGGTTGATTCTCTCAGCTGTGCCGTTCATCTGGGGGCTCGAAGGATTTGTTCGCTGACCCTGGATCCCTTTGTCCTTTAAATACTGTTGAAATTCATTCGATAAGAATTCGCCGCCTCTATCAGTGCGTATGGCTTTGACACGAGTGTTGGCGACACGCTCAACTCTGGCGACGATTTCTTTGAAGCACGAGAAGACTTGAGATTTTTGTGCTAAGGGGGTGATCCAGGTATACCTGGTTGCATCGTCAATGACGGTGAGAACAAAACGAGCGCCGCCAAATGAAGGAACCGGATACGGCCCCCAGACATCCATGTGTAAGAGGTCAAGGGGCTTGCTGGTGGAAGGATGAAGATCCGGCTTATGAGAAGCCCTAGTGGACTTCGCAATACGGCAGTCATTGCACGCTAATTCCTGCGACACTTCCGCCGGTTCAAGTCCATAAACATGGTCATTATTGGCTAATAACCGCATCGCGTTAGTATGGAGATGTCCAAGGCGACTATGCCATAAACCGGTTGCATCCTTGACAGAAGCGGGATTGGCATGGACTTTCTTTGGTAATTGGGTAGGGTTAGCAACAATCTTCTTTTGTGATTGAGAAGAGTTGCTAGGGGATTGGACAACAGGAAGAGGTGTAATAGGCAAAGGACTACTTGGGATGTATTGGATGACATCAGCATAGGATGGGGTTGGAGAGTTATTGAGGACAGGCAAGGATTGTGGGACTGGATTGGTGGCAACCGGAATTGACGTCGGAGCCTCCGTCGCAGGTAATGGCGGCATTTGAATCCTAAAATCCGTAATGTACTGTTGCTGTGACTTCTGTTTCTTCGGCTTCGGAATTTTCACGAAGTCCTCTTCCGTCGTAACGAATGTCTGTACGGGTGATTGTTGAACAATCGGTGAAGTCGTAACGGCAACGGTCGGATTAATACACAACCCATCCACATAGTAGAGTCCTCCCTTTTCCTTTGCTCGTAAAATAGCATTCGTAATATCCGTTTGATAGACGTTGATTTCTCCATTAAAAATATGGATGTGATGTCGAGTCTTATCAATTCTCGATACTGAAATAAGGTTGGCCTCAAAATTGGGCGCATAGAGTACATTAGTCAATGTCACGTCACAATGAACACCGTCCATGCGTGTTTGTAATGGAATAGTTCCTTTACCGGTCACTTGTGATTTTCCTTGACCAAGTTCTATATCAAATGGGACGATGTTTGTAAATTCGGAAAACCACGATCGCACATGGGAAACATGGTCTGTGGCGCCGCAATCAACTATCCATTCGTTGGATTGCATCAGGTGAGCCACTGGACGTTCAACCATTTGCGGTGCACTGGCGAAAAATACAGCTCTGCGGACTGGGTGAGAACTTCCTCTCGGGCGATTGTCCTCGGGGTTGGATGCCGAGTTCTTGCCACGCTTCTTGCTTTTGCTGCGAGAACGTTGAAAGGAAGCTGTCGGCGGCTGATTTCGGTCGTCACGCTTCGGGTATGGGCACTTGTTAGCGCAGTGACCCATCTCTTGACAGTTGAAACATCTGACTTGCGACAATGGACGACGTGGACGTGACCCTTGACGAGATTGTTGTGGATTCTGGGCAGACGCGTGAGCTGATGATGAAACATTGTGTAAACCAACTGATTTGAGGCGAAGATATTCAGAGACCAATTGTTCGGACACTTTAGTCGGCGTAAAGTTAGCTTCAGGCCAGTTATAGATGGCAAACGTGGCCTGAGCATATTCTGGAGGTAGACGATGTAAGTACTGGTAAGCATGATGCTTGTCCGAAACTTCCTCCTTCATATCCCGGAGTTGGCGTACGTGGAGATCGACACGACTGACGAAATCTACCATGTCTTCGTTCGGTTGAAGATGTAGGCCTAAGAATTGCCATCTCATGGCTGCTTGACGAGCCAGGGAACTAGGAGCGAAAATCTTGGTGAGGATGTCCCACGCCTGTTTCGGAGTATTAGCATTGTCCAATGTCGAGCGTTTTGCCTCACTCACATGGCAATATATGTGCCCTAAAGCCTTATCCTTCTTCATCATGTACTTTTCCGTCTCTTTCGGGGTTAATGTCAACAAATACTCGGCTTCTTTTTCTTCCGTTACATGCCTCCAAAGCCCTTCGGACTTTAGAAGCATGCACATCGCACGACGCCATGATTCATAATTGTTTATGCCCAACATCGGGCATTTCCCAACCGTTGGCTCCACGTAAGGTGATTTCTGCATCTCGGCGCGGAAAATGGCGTGGAAAAAGAAGATTCCGCACACCACGCAAACACGAAGGCTTTGATAGTGATATAGGCGTCGTCGGTGAAGAATCGAAGCACTGCACTGTCACAAACACTAACTGAAGCACTGTCAAAGCGGAAACCGAGACGGGGATGCCAATGCTACAATTGGCACAAATAACCTCAGTTAAGTATCTCCCTAACGCCCTTTGCAAACCGCCTGGGGTCACGGAAACGTTAGGTGGCCCTGAGAAAGCCTTAACTGAGAATACACACTTCGCTTGCCCGACTGGACAAAAGGGCAAAGTGGATTCTAATTGACCCAACCAAAATATCCCACTTAAATAACTAACAAAGGTAATTGCGACTGGAAGGAGAAATTGGTGAATCTGTTGCGGTTGCAACCTCGTGCAATAAGAAAACACGGCTCGATTTTTCTCGAAAAAATCGGACAAAAAGCGCAATTTGGATTCGAAAATCCAAATTCGTCTCATTAAATGAGGCTCTTCACAAAAATGCGTTGAAAATAAACAAATCGTCGATACTATATACACACCGGGGTGTATATAGCGAGAAAACGTCTCGTTTCCGTCGAAAGATCGTCGAAAAATCGTCGAAAAATAAAATCGACGCGAAAATCTGAAAATATAAAGAAAATTCGCCTCGAAAACCGCGAGACCGCGCGAATTCGGACGAAATTAGACGCGGAATCGTATGGTGGACAACCCTGGCTGTCTCCAGACGTCGGTGACACGTCGTCAATTCGAAAAATCGACGAAAAACTGAAAAAAGAAGAAAATTCGCCTAAAAATTCGCGAGACCGCGCAATTTTTGGCGAAATTAAACGTAGAATCGTGTGGTGGACAACACTGGTCGTGTCCAAACGTCGGCGATACGTCAATGGTGCAAAAATAGGCCCGAGCGTCGATGAAATCTGTAAAAACACAAATCGCCGCGAAAATTCGCGAAATTCGCGAAAATTTTCGGCGATAAAAGAGAAAAAGGTTATACAGAGCAGCCAACCATCCTCTGCTACCAATTGAACGTTAGTAGCAGAGGCGAGCGGCGCGAATTCGGTATAAACCGAGTGTGTGGAAGCGAAAATGGCGGCGTCGTGTCTCTGACACGAACGTAAAAGCGACGTGACCGATTCCAAACAAAGCGCGCGGCAAAATGCCGCTTATCTGCGCTTAAATAGCACAGAAGGTGCTGTAAATCAATACTAAAGACTCTAAAATAATAGGCATTTAATATAAACAAGAAAAAGCTTACATATGGGATCCTTTTCAAAGGGAAAATCAAAAGGAGAGCACACATCACTGTGCGCGGCCATCTTGGATGATGAAAACATAAGCAACGACACCTTGTGTCGGAATTATGCATTACATAAATATAAAACTAGGGAATGCATGATGCTTCATGCTTAAATGCATAAAGCAAACATAATACCAAAGTAAATAAACATGTGAAATTAATACATCAAGATAATTAAACTAAACAATCAAAATGTGATTCTATATCACATCGACATAAAACATTTGGGTTTCTCAAAACCAACATTAACGGGCCGCTGACGGTCCCGTCACGATCCCGTCACGGCCTTCGTTCCCGGACTTCGGCTCGCCGACGGCCCGTACGACCTCACGCGGGCCGTTAACGGGCCGTTAACGGCCCGTTAACGGCCCGTTAACGGCGTAAAACCAAAAACAGGATTCGAGATTAATGTCTATGAATGTTGTACGCGTTTTCATGTACGTGTTGTCGGTTGTTGATTTTTTCGATTCACGCCGTAACGGCCCGTTAACGGCCCGTTAACGGCCCGTCAACGGCCCGTCAACGGCCCGCAACGGCCCGCACGGGCCGTTAACGGGCCGTCGACGATCCCGTCACGATCCCGCAACGGCCCGCACGGGCCGTTAACGGGCCGCTGACGGTCCCGTCACGATCCCGCAACGGCCCGCACGGGCCGTTAACGGGCCGTCGACGATCCCGTCACGATCCCGCAACGGCCCGCACGGGCCGTTAACGGGCCGCTGACGGTCCCGTCACGATCCCGCAACGGCCCGCACGGGCCGTTAACGGGCCGTCGACGGTCCCGTCACGATCCCGCAACGGCCCGCACGGGCCGTTAACGGCCCGTTAACGGCCCGTTAACGGCCCGTTAACGGGGCAAAACCGAAAACAGGATTCGAGATTAATGTCTATGAATGTTGTACGCGTTTTCATGTACGTGTTGTCGGTTGTTGATTTTTTCGATTCACGCCGTAACGGCCCGTTAACGGCCCGTTAACGGCCCGTCAACGGCCCGTCAACGGCCCGCAACGGCCCGCACGGGCCGTTAACGGGCCGTCGACGATCCCGTCACGATCCCGCAACGGCCCGCACGGGCCGTTAACGGGCCGCTGACGGTCCCGTCACGATCCCGCAACGGCCCGCACGGGCCGTTAACGGGCCGTCGACGATCCCGTCACGATCCCGCAACGGCCCGCACGGGCCGTTAACGGGCCGCTGACGGTCCCGTCACGATCCCGCAACGGCCCGCACAGGCCGTTAACGGGCCGTCGACGGTCCCGTCACGATCCCGCAACGGCCCGCACGGGCCGTTAACGGCCCGTTAACGGCCCGTTAACGGCCCGTTAACGGGGCAAAACCGAAAACAGGATTCGAGATTAATGTCTATGAATGTTGTACGCGTTTTCATGTACGTGTTGTCGGTTGTTGATTTTTTCGATTCACGCCGTAACGGCCCGTTAACGGCCCGTTAACGGCCCGTCAACGGCCCGTCAACGGCCCGCAACGGCCCGCACGGGCCGTTAACGGGCCGTCGACGATCCCGTCACGATCCCGCAACGGCCCGCACGGGCCGTTAACGGGCCGCTGACGGTCCCGTCACGATCCCGTCACGGCCTTCGTTCCCGGACTTCGGCTCGCCGACGGCCCGTACGACCTCACGCGGGCCGTTAACGGGCCGTTAACGGGCCGTTAACGGCCCGTTAACGGCGTAAAACCAAAAACAGGATTCAAGATTAATGTCTATGAATGTTGTACGCGTTTTCACGTACGTGTTGTCGGTTGTTGATTTTTTCGATTTACGCCGTAACGGCCCGTTAACGGCCCGTTAACGGCCCGTCAACGGCCCGTCAACGGCCCGCATGGAGTCGTACGGGCCGTTAACGGGCCGCCGACGGTCCCGTCACGATCCCGTCACGGCCCGTGCGGGCCGTTAACGGGCCGCCAACGGTCCCGTCACGATCCCGTCACGGCTCGTGCGGGCCGTTAACGGGCCGCCGACAGTCCCGTCACGATCCCGTAACGGGCTGAAAACGGGAAAACTGAAAGAGTCGGGTGCGAGACCACGTGACCCGGAGTGTGGTTTTTGGGGGCGAGGGCCGTCCTCCGACCGCGCCGTGACGCGCCCCGAGTCGGATCAAGAGGCGACCCGGTCGGAAACCGAACCTCGGGGTTCCTCGAGGCGTGGTTTTTTGGGGACGGGGGGAGGGGGGGGGGGGGGATCGGGTCGCGTGCTCCGACCGCGCCGCAACGCGATGTGGGTCGGTCACCAACTTTTGTCAATTTTTGACAAATTTCCACGGAATTTCAGCAACATTTTACGAGACGTTTCTGCCCGACTAGACACGTTTCCGCAGGTTTTAGCAAAACAACGTTAAATTCTGTGGAAATTTATCAAATGTTGACAAAATTCTGTGCAAGTTTTGTCAGATACTTACTTACTTACGATATAAACTCGAACGTCGTCCATCGACACTCTCAACATTCCACCGGACATTTTCCGGAAGAGTTTGTCCCGATCGGGACCACGCCTCGACGAAGCCCGGGACCCGGTTTCCGACCGGGTCGTTTTTGGCCCAAGTCACGGCGCGTCGCGGCGCTTTCGGAGCACGCGACCCGATCCCCCCCTCCCCCCGTTCTCAAAAACCACGCCTCGACGAAGCCCGGGACCCGGTTTCCGACCGGGTCGTTTTTGGCCCAAGTCACGGCGCGTCGCGGCGCGTTCGGAGCACATGAACCGATCCCCCCTCCCTCCCGTCACAAAAACCACGTTTTAGCGAAACCCTTGACCGGTCACAAAACCCACCGAACACCGAAAAGCAACGAACAAAACGCGCTCGGTCGCACGAACTACTCGGCCAAAACAACATCCGCAAATTCCGCATCACAGTCGCGATCAACGAAACAACGTATAGGCCGCCGTAATGTTAAAAAGCGGGACCCTTTCGCCCCCGACAAAATCCGCACACATACCCCAAGGTTAAAGGGGCCGCTTATCCGGTTCTCCCCTGCAAAGGTCAAATAATTAGTTTTCTTTTTCTAGTTTCTAAAAAAGATGGCGGTTTTCGCCCTATTATTAATCTTAAACCCCTCAATTCCTTCTTAGTTTTCAACCATTTCAAAATGGAAAGTATTCACACCGCCTTATCTCTGGTAGAAAAAGACTCTTTTATGTTTAAACTAGATTTATCCGATGCCTATTTTTCGGTGGCCATACACCCAGATTCTCGAAAATTTTTGAGATTTTTCTGGGAAGGAGTTTTATATGAATTAGGAGTGCTCCCTTTTGGATTGGGCCCGCTCCCTTTTATTTTACTAAATTGTGTAGAGCCGTGGCAGCTTTCCTTCGATCACTTTACGTTCAGTTGGCGGTTTATTAATAAATCTCACGAACTTCTTACCCGACAGAGGGATTTCATTTGCTTGCTTTTTCGCGCTCTCGGTTTTATAATTAATTTGAAAAAATCGATTCTTGAACCAACTACTTCAATTACTTTTTTAGGTTTTTTAATCGATTCAGTTGCTATGAGCGTCTCTTTACCACCAGACAGGATTCAGAATATTCTTACTTCCCTTGACAAGTTACTCCAATCAGATTCTTGTTCAATTCGAGATCTTTCTTCTATTATTGGCAAACTTAATGCCACAACAGTAGCCATTTCTGCCGCACCCTTACATTATCGGGGACTACAACATTTAAAAGCTCATAATTTCACAGGAAATTACGAATCCACTTGTTTTATTACAGAAGAAGCTAGGTCAGAGCTTTTATGGTGGAAGCAAAATTTGAGATTTTGCAAGGGCAGATCTCTTGTTCCTAAACCTTGCCTCTTATCCTTTGATTCGGATGCTTCTCTAACAGGATGGGGAGCAACTTCTTCAGGCATTAGTATAGGGGGTTCCTGGCCCTCTTCCCTTATTAAGAAACATATTAATGTTCTTGAACTTTTAGCTGCCTTTTGGGGTCTCAAGTCCTTTGCTAAAGATTTATCCAATAGCATAGTTAAGATCAGAATGGACAATACTGCAGCAATTGCCTCCATAAATCATCTGGGCAGCCCCAGATCCCGAGATCTTACTGCCGTAGCACAAGACCTTTGGTCTTGGGCTATGGAAAGAAATATCTCTGTTCAAGCTGAACACATCCCGGGTCGCTTCAATATAGAAGCTGACGCGGCCTCTAGGGGTAAGGTCGTAGATTCAAGTGACTGGATGCTGGATCATGAGGTTTTTAACTCGATCGATCAAATTTGGGGTCCCTTTTCTTTAGACCTTTTCGCGGCTATGCACAACGCGCAATTAGAAAACTTTTTTAGCTGGAAGCCCGACCCCGCTGCTCAGGCCTTTGATGCCTTAGTTCAGGACTGGGGGTCAGAAATTTCATACGCCTTCCCTCCTTTTTGCCTCGTTTCTAAATGTCTTCAGAAAATCCGCAATGCTTCAACACCTACTCGAGTAGTTCTGATCACTCCGATTTGGCCTAGCCAAGCTTGGTTTCCGGTAATTCCTCATTCAAAAAATTTTCTTTCTTTTTACTAAATCGGGATTTTTCCTTTCAGCTTCTTTGGTCCCTATCGACGGAAACTCCGATACAGTTGCCACAATTTCCGAATCTTTTGACGAATGCTCAGAAACAACCCCATCCACTTCTCCTAACACAATCTCTGCAACTGGCCGCATGGAAACTGTCGTCGGTTGTCTCGGAAACGGAGGTCTTTCAGCGAACGCTTCCAAATTGGTGGGGTCTTCCTGGCAATCCTCATCAAATAAGATCTACGACGGACACTGGAAGTCATGGCTTCTCTGGTCTACACGAAACAATGTTGACCCTGTTCGACCATCTGCCGTAACATTAGCAAATTATCTTTCTTCTCTTTTTACGAATAATCTTGCGTTTAGCACAATAAATGCCCACCGTTCGGCTATTTCTCAAACCATTAGTTTAATTTCTTCAGTTGATCTAGGTTCTCATCCACTTATCAGACGAGTCATGAAAGGCGTCGCCAATTCACGTCCACAGGTTCCAAAATATTCCTCTATTTGGCATGTAGGCCCGGTCCTTCTCTTCCTTAAGTCACGATTTCGTATGCTGCCTACCTTCTCCAAGTTAGAGATTAATCGCCATATCGCTACACTGTTGGCCCTTTCCTTAGCAGGAAGGGCTTCAGACCTTAAACTCTTATCTTCCAAAGTAGTTTTTTCAGCTAACTCTTGTGTTCTTCCGCTCCTAGGTAAGAGGAAATCCTCCTCTATGGCCCCTTTTGTTCTACCCCGTTTTGAAGACAAGGAATTATGCCCAGTTGAGGCCATTAAATTTTATTTAAAACACTCAGCCGCCTTTCGCGGACCCTCTATTCAATTCTTTTTGGCATCCTCTCGTCCCTTTGGACCGGTCACTTCTTCCACTATTGCCAGATGGATCAAAGAAACCTTGACCATGGCAGGAGTAAACACTGCAGTTTTTTCGGCCCATTCTACCCGAGCCGCCGCTACTTCCTTTGCTTGGTCAAAAGGTGTTAATATCTCTCACATTCTTCGGGCGGCTGATTGGTAATCCGCCTCTATATTTTTTAAATTTTATAATCATCCAGTCGAAAAGATTTCGACGGATTTCACTTCTACGGTTTTAGAGGCTACGAAGAGCCTATAGTTAACAACATTTATTGCCTAAGCTGTAATATAATTGAATATTTTGCTAAGTTATGACGCAAAATATGAATTATATAAAGAGGCAATAAATGTTGTTATTTCCCACCCAACTTTTAGTTTTTGTTTTTCTCGTTGATTGATATCTTGACCGCCCTTACAACATTTGTTTATTGTTTTTTATCGTATTTTCAGATCGCCAATAAGTCGATCCGTCACCTCTCCTTGATGCCTTTCAGTAAATAAAGTATTATTTCTGAAACAACTTGTTTTTTATTCCTCAGTTCCTTAAAATTGGACTGGGGTCAGGTCTCGGGCTAGACCATAAGTAGGGGTCAACCCCTCCACCTGGTATTTTTTCTTTAAAGTACTAGTATTTATTTTAATAATTGGACAAGCCTATAGTTAACAACATTTATTGCCTCTTTATATAATTCATATTTTGCGTCATAACTTAGCAAAATATTCAATTTTTCGTTTCGTCGCAAGGACGAACCGGCGCATGGCCGCCGGTACACGAACGTGTGTTGCGGTAGTTCATGGTGTGGTATTGTTGCCACTTAACCTTTATTATAAATATAATATTTTGTTATTGTTGGATCTAACCCAGGTAGCACAGATGATCGAATCTACATAGAATCTATATAGACCGCTCTGTGTTGAATCTGCATAGACCTGTTGATATAGATTCGATGTTAAATCTATGTCAATGTTCTATCCCAATTTAATTTAACATAGATTTAACATAGACTGCTCTATGTTGAATTAACATAGAGCGATTGATGTTGAATCTGTGTAGACCGCTCTGTGTTGAATCTGCATAGACCTGTTGATATAGATTCGATGTTAAATCTATGTCAATATTCTATCCCAATTTAATTTAACATAGATTTAACATAGACTGTTCTATGTTGAATCAACATAGAGCGATTGATGTTGAATCTGTGTAGACCGCTCTGTGTTGAATCTGCATAGACCTGTTGATATAGATGCGATGTTAAATCTACGTCACTGTTCTATCCCAAAATAAATTTAACATAGATTTAACATAGACCGCTCTATGTTGAATCAACATAGATCGATTTATGTTGAATTAACATAGAAGGCTCTGTGTTGAATCTATGTAGACCGTTAATGTCGATGTGATGCTAAATCTACGTCACTGTTCTATCCCAAAATAAATTTAACATAGATTTAACATAGACCGCTCTATGTTGAATCAACGTAGACCGATTTATGTTTAATTAACATAGAAGGCTCTGCGTTGAATCTATGTAGACCGTTAATGTCGATGTGATGCTAAATCTACGTCACTGTTCTATCCCAAAATAAATTTAACATAGATTTAACATAGACCGCTCTATGTTGAATCAACATAGACCGATTTATGTTGAATTAACATAGACCGCTCTGTGTTGAATCGGTGTAGACCGTTAATGTCGATGCTATGCTAAATCTATGTCATAATTCTATCCCAATTTAATTCTAACATGGATTTAACATTTGTTGAATCAATAGAGACCGACAGTGACTTGGAGTTGATGTAATTGTTTATTCAAGAAATGCTCGTTTGAATTTGTATATTTTTACGTCATGATTTCAAATATAATTTTGATAAATTTTACAACTGCAGTCATTTACTCATTACATTTGCACATAACAAGTTAAAATAAAAGTACAACTATAACTTAATTTATGGGTTTTATTTAAAATGAAAAGAAAATTTAATGTTTTACATTTTTACATTTCGCTGTATGACGACAAGTCAATTTCAAAACGCTGATATCAACTTCAAAACAGCTTTGAACACTATTTAAAATTTTAGCATTGTCTTCGTCACTGACGAACGAAATCGGCAAACCCTTGGTCCCAAACCGACCCCCATGCGTGTAAATACGTATCCGAATTCTCCGGCATATCGTAATTAAAAACATTAACTTTCTCGATATCCATCCCACGTCCGAACAAATTCGTCGCGTTACGAAGACACAAAGAATGCGCTGAAAATGTTAGACAATTCGAAGTTCTGATCGCAAATCTAAGAATCTAAGATATAATCAGCTTTGAATCAGTATTATTCGACCGTCCATGTGATTTTTGCAAATCGCTATCCCGAATGCGACGTTTCAAAAGTAAACTTTAAAAACCACAAAAATCCCTTTTGCCACCAACAAAACCGATGGGGAATATTATGTATACGCTGATCGGCAGGAACATGGACAATTTGAATCAATTTGCACGTTTCGTACGCCAAATCACGTTATCGTCAGAAATGTTGGCGACGATAATAAATAAATAAAAAAGCACGGTGGCTCGATACACGCATGTCTAAGATATTATCAGTTTTGAATCAGTATTATTTGACCGTCGAATGTCACTTATCGAAGTGGTTGAACAAGGGACAGGGGATCGTACGAAAAAGGTTATTTGGTCGTTCGATCGTTGAATGTTAGATAATTTATAGTTTGTTTGCGTAGATTTAGCTTCTGTCGACGAGCAAAATGAGCAAGACAAAGACAGCGACGACGAGGAAGACGAGGGCGAAGATGACGAAAAACTGATTTTTGTTTTTTAAGAAAAATAAACCAATAAAATTAATTTTAAAAAGTTAAATGGATTTTAATTACTTCATTTGAGGATTACGGACAACTACGTCAATTTCGACGTGTCGAATATGGAGCGAGAAGACGAAATGATGGCGATGATCGCCGAGTGCGGTCCCGCGCCGCTTACACCGGTGACGCCGAGCAGCGGGCCGCCGCAGATGCCCGCGTCGTCCAACTGCGTGTAAGGGCTGTCGAGCATTTCATCCAAACCAACGCACCAAAACGCCCAGATTCAGATGATTCGCCTTGATAGCTTTTTCGTTGATTGTGATGTTCAAACCACCGAAGAATACTGCCACGTTAACAGCGAGCCGGTTACTTTAAAAATCGTTCGTATTCTTTGCTGATTTGGAAAGCGAGTTCCCGGGTGTGGCACATGACCAATACGGACAGGTGGCCACCGACGGCGACGAGTTGTTGCAATGTAGTCAATACGAACACGGCCGTTTTGCCCAAGCCCGATTTGGCTTGAGGATTGCTTGCGGAATACATTCGTGTTGCACTTCGGACGGATGTTCGAATACGCAGTCGATAATCGCGCGCAGCAATTCGGGTTTGAGTAACAAATCGCGGAATCCAGAACTTGGACTGATGCGTACGAACCTTTCACTTCTTTCGTATTTTTGACGGAAAAATCAAGAAATAAATCACTACAAATAAAGAAATAAAGAAATAAAGTCCTATCGTCAACAATGTATACAAATCTCTAAGCAAGAGTTCGGCGATTGTAGAGAAGAAATTTGAATGCGCTCGTGCGCGTGCGAAAAGCGAGATCTTATTGAGACGTAAGAAGCGATCAGGATCATTGAATGTATGTCCAGGCGGCTATACGAACGAAAACGACGAATTCTAACATTTCTTTCCACTTTAATAACAATGATTTTGTAAAAAAAAGGCTGAAATATCAAGAGGAACGACCAAACACGATGAAATATTTATATATTACATACGAGTTAAGTAATAAAAAAACAACAACAACATAAAACGATGATTTTAAATTTCGGAGTAAACACAAGTCGAGGTGCTTGTTCATGTGATTTGCTTCAATCTTAAGCGAGCACACGGGGCAGGACTGGGATGAAGACCGATCATTCGTTTGGTTATTATGAGAAATTTCAGCGAATTCGTCTTCGGAACTGTGGATTTTCTTTTTGGTCTGACCACTGAATACCGTATGCAAGATGACGTGTCGCCTGCGGAACTAAATAACACGAAAGTGTCACGACGCCGGATGCCGGGTCTCGGCATGCTCGTTCTTTTCGTCGCTTCATTTCGGCGATTGCACGATTGTTTCGGGGTACACGAGCTTTGGTATTGAACCGAACACAAGACCGCGGTCGGTGAACGGGATGAAAGTCAATTGAATTTTCTTCGGTTCCACGTTTCGTCGCTTCACTACTAAAATTTAAAGGAGTTTAAACGATACGGACAAAAAGTGTTGAACATAAGCTTATATGTATACATGGCATACGTGCCAGGAGCCATTGCACTTGATTTGTCAAACTATTTCATTGTTGCTTATCGTCCAGAGAAAAAAAAAATTTGAATTATTTTCGTCTTGGATTTAATGAAATAAAAATACTAACAACAATAAAAAATTCCCATACAAGAGATTTTTATGGCGGAAATTCACATTTCAAGTGGTTATCAATTAAACCATCATAACCTAATGACAGGATCAAGGAAGACCAATGTTGACAATTTTTCGATATAAAATTTATAGTTTTGTGTGTTTGGCGACATGGTTTTG
The DNA here is from genome assembly GCA_949358305.1 of Strigamia acuminata. Taxonomy (NCBI): domain Eukaryota; kingdom Metazoa; phylum Arthropoda; class Chilopoda; order Geophilomorpha; family Linotaeniidae; genus Strigamia; species Strigamia acuminata. Next base: position 26,274,231 of record OX442314.1, on the reverse strand, counting down.
ACGTTGGATTTTGGAAAAAATAATTTAAATAAAAAATGCAAATTTTTTGTCTGATTTTTAATGTTTTATTCAGTTTTGTGAACGTAGGGACAGTGTTGTGCGGACCCGGTGCGCGGTACACGGCACTCCCACATAAAGTACCGCGGTCGCGGTCCTGGTACAGTACTGGGACCGGGATTTGCGGTACGTCTCGCGGACCATGAGAAAACGTGAGAACACTCCAGAATCTCGTGTTTTCTCGCTTTCTCCACTTCCCATTTAAAAAAAACCATAAAAAACCATTAAAAAAACCGATTAAAAGTGAAAAATAATATTAAAAACCATAATAATACTTTTAATCAGTTTTTTTTTATGATTCTTTACGGTTTTTTTTAAATAGGAAGTGGAGAACGCAAGAAAACACGAGATTCTCGTGTTTTCTCGTGTTTTCTCAGGAACCGCGAGATGCATCGTAAGTTCGGTTGGGTCCGCGGTACACGAATTTTTAAAAGTACCGGCTTCCGGTTTGTGTGCTCTAAGCGACCGCGTGGTTAGGTTAATGGTTTTAATGGTTTTAATCAAACATCTTGTTGCTGGAATTAAACTATACAACCATGTAAGCCATGTGTATGGAAGGTACCGGTAGGTGTTTTGATTTTTACAGGTAGATCGATCAACGATCGATACACGCCGAAGCGATGACAAAAACGCAGTGTATTCAAAATTAACCTCGGAAATCGGAAAATGATAGGAAATAAACGACCCGACTGCCCGAATAACGTAATTCGAATATAAAGTAAATAAATTTCACTTATTACGATCTTTTATGCCGACGTAAAACTAAACTAAAAATTAACACGAATTTATTTTTAACAGACGAAGCGAATCAATACGAACTAGCGGACAGGTCATTCGCGATAAGGAGCGAACCCGCGAACAGACCACACACAACTCAACAATTAAACAAGGTAGTTTGACTTTATGTTTTCTTAATACTGATTAACCAAACCAAAAACACTAATTTGTAGATGAAAAACGCGCGTGTTCTACAGATCCATTTCCGAACCTAGTCGGATATGTGAGTTACACGTGGGAAACACTGGATGTAGATGGTACCGGAAAAACAATCGTATTTTTATTACTGCGGGTTTGGAAGCCCAATACTCAAACGAATATTGTCAAGAATTATCAACTACACGACAAGCTATTCGAAGAAATCAACGGCTGCGTCAGCACGGGAAAAGAAGCGAACGTTCACCACGCACTCGGCAAAAACGACGAAGAATACGCAATCAAAGTCTACAAAACCTCCATTTTGGTCTTCAAAGACCGAGATCGATACGTGACCGGCGAATTTTGGCTCCGACACGATTACAACTGGAAAAACAACGGGAAAATGGTGCAAACCTGGGCCGAAAAGAGATGAGAAATTTAATGAGAATGCACAACAATGGCCTCAACTCTCAAAACCGTTGTTGCTAAGAAGTCACGCGTGAAAAAAATCGTTCTTTTTGTCAAATATTGTTATTATTTTTCAAAAAATAAAATTTTTTAAAATTTTAATATTTTGTTTTTTTTATACAAAAAAAGTACGTAGAACTATAAGTCGATTTTAATATCGGATCTACTTCAAATTGATGTAGAAGTCTCGATCGAATCTACGTCGATTTGAAGTAGAATCGATCTACAGCTCTATGTCGATGCTATGTTAAAATCGCGACCGGGCGACGCTAATTCCATGTAAATGCTATGTTGTTTCGGCATAGTTTCATCCTTATTCTACGTTAAATAGACGTAGAATTCGACGTTGAGTTTGACGTAGAATTCTACATAGATTTAACGTAGAATAAGGATGAAACTATGCCGAAACAACGTAGCATTGACATGGAATTAGCGCATTTTGGTCACGATTTTGACATTGCATCTATGCTGTGTTCGGACTTCACTGCATGTTTTGTGTAGTGACGTTATCTTTGCCTCAGGCGCTGTACCCCCAGCGCCACCTTGTAGCTTGACCCCGAATAAACTTCACTTGTTAGTTCTTAGCCTAATATGACTGACCTTTCATTTCAACCATCCTCAACATAATTTGTTATTAGTAAGATATATACTAAATGGCGACGAGATAAGGATCCGAAATCCACGTGCAACTAATGAATCCAGTAGCGACGCAAGTTTTTTCGTGTTTTTCGAACTTTTTGACCACTTTTTCGGCCCGTTGCTGACCACGCCGTCCCGACGTTAGGCCTACGTTCCATTGTCACGTTTTCCTCGCGTTTTCGTACTCAACGCCGACTTTTGCCATCAATATGTCAGCTCTAAAAGGGACACCGCGGGAATACGATCCAACAGAGGATTGGGGCCTGTATTGCAAGCGTATGACAAGTATTTTTGCTTGCAATAAGATCGTCGATGACCAGGAGAAGGTCCATACGCTCTTGTCGTACGTCGGCATGCCGACCTTCAAGCAGCTGGACACGCTCGCGGCGCCGAAGGAAGCTGCTGAATTGAAGTACGCGGACCTTGTGGCCTTGATGCAGAAAAATGCACGCGCGAAGCCGCTCGTGCTGGGAGAAATTCGCCGTTTTCACCGCCGTGATCGACTGCCGAATGAAACCGTGCTGGAGTATTCTCTCGCTCTTCAGGACCTGGCCCAAAACTGTGAGTTCGCCGACAAAACTAACGAATTAAGAAATCGCTTTCTTTGTGGCCTCCAGAATGAGCAAGTGCAACAGGCGCTCACGTTAAAAAAAGATTTGACGTTCGACGACGCAGTCGAGTTCGCTGCCGCTGCTGAAGTGTCGCAAAAGGAATTTTCGACGATCGCGACGCAGAATGCATCGGCGCTGCCGGTGCACAAACTCCACCACGACTCCAAACCACGTCACGATGCGTCAAGGGGTAGAAAACGCTCCTCGAGGGGCACTACCTCGTTTCAACCAGGCCGCCAACCATCCAACTCGAAAGGAAATGTGTCGGCGTGTTCTGCTTGCGGCAGTAAGTCGCACACGCGTGAAGCGTGCCGCTTTCGCGATGCCACGTGCCACGGATGCGGAAAAACTGGCCACATCAAACCAGTTTGCCGGTCGGTCTTGAAGTCACCAGCTCCAGTCCATGCAGTCGAGATGCCACAACAGCTCACGTACTACGCTGTTGAGCCGGATTTGACGACGACCGTCAACGCGATTGGCATTAAAGCCACACAACCAATTATTTTGGCCATTAAAATTGCTAATGTCAATCTCCTAATGGAAATGGACACGGGAGCAGGCGCTACATTTATAAATCTCGAAACTTATACTAAATATTTTTCAAATTTTCCATTGCAGCCCCTTCCGATCCAGATGAATACGTATGGCGGCACAACACTCCGAATGGAAGGGGTTTGCGAAGTTCCGGTTCGTCATCGTGATCGCGATTTTCGTTTGCCGTTGTGCGTGGCGACTCACGGCCCCATCCCACTCCTTGGCCGCGACTGGCTCGAAGCATTTGGTTTGCTGTCGAAAACTGGCGACCTGGTGGGCGCAGAAGTATTTTCGTTGTCCACATCGACGCCAACGCTCGAGAAGACCTCGACATGCACGTTAACGAAATTTTTTCCGTTTCTCTTTCGCAGTTTCCAGTATCGCAAGCAGCCTTGCGTGCAGCATACGACGCAGACGCCCAATTGCAAGCAGTTCTGCAGTGCATCCGAGGCGAATGGAAATCGACAACACCTGACTTAAAAAATTTTTACAAGCACAGGTTCGCCTTCTCCACGCATGGACCATTCTTGTTCCTGACGGAGCGTTTAGTCGTGCCAGAACAGCTTCGCCGTGCGGTCCTGGCGGAGTTGCACGCAGGACATTTTGGAATCGTGCGCACCAAGTCGCTCGCTCGTTCAACAGTTTGGTGGCCGTCAATCGACCGTGACATTGAGTCGATGGTGCGTTCGTGCGACGTGTGCCAGCGCGCACTCCCGGATCCGCCTAAGACGTCCGACTTGCGTTGGCCCATTCCCGACGAAATTTGGGGGCGAATCCACCTCGATTTCGCCGGCCCCTTTCATGGCAAAATGTTCCTGTTGGCTGTGGATGCGCGCACCAAGTGGTGCGAAGTTCGTATGATGACCGCCACTACCTCGAAAGCAACAATTGCGGTTTTAAAATGTTGGTTTAAACGTCACGGCTTGCCGATCCACGTTCATTCCGACAATGGGCCGCAATTCACTTCAGCGGAATTTGTTGACTTCCTGTCACGGAACGGCATCCGACAAACTCGTTCACCGCCTTTCCACCCAGCTACCAACGGAGCAGTGGAAGGCTTCGTGAAGACATTTAAAAATCAAGTCGGGAAATTTCTAAATTTGAATTTGAGCATTTCAGAAGCCGTTGACCAATTTTTGATTGCCTATCGCTCGACGCCGCACGTTTCTACACGGACTACGCCGTCCGAGGCATTTCTACAACGAACTGTTCGAACTAGATTACATTTGTTGAACCCCCGCTTAATGCCGGAGCCAACAACTGTGGAAACGCGCCGTTCCTTCGAGCCTGGGGAATTGGTGTTCGCGCGCGACTATTCGCACGCCGCGAGATGGGTTCCTGGAATAATATCGCAGAAGACATCGTCCACCACGTACGATGTGGCCGTCGGAAATGCCATAATTTGGAACCGACATGCGGACCAGCTCCGAAGACGCCAGACTTTGCACGCCCAAACTCCGGAGGGGGGAGGGAATCGCGGACATTTTCCTTTGATAATAGACGACTCAAACCTCGGTAACACACCGCCAGTTGTACAACCGCAAGTCCTAGTTGCTCCTCCCAATTCACCCAATCTCCCAAACGTTCGTAATGCTTCTCCAGCTCCTACACCTCCTCCTGTTCCCGTCAATACTCCTGTTGTGCCGTACCGCCATCCCCAGCGTATTTGCAACCCGACACAATTTTACGGATATAATAACAGTGATTAAGTGTATTTGTTTTTATTAATCGAATTGGTACATTGTCTATCGTGAATGAATTCTATTATTGTATTTGTGATTTGATTAATGTGCCATTAATGGGGAATGATGCTGTGTTCGGACTTCACTGCATGTTTTGTGTAGTGACGTTATCTTTGCCTCAGGCGCTGTACCCCCAGCGCCACCTTGTAGCTTGACCCCGAATAAACTTCACTTGTTAGTTCTTAGCCTAATATGACTGACCTTTCATTTCAACCATCCTCAACATAATTTGTTATTAGTAAGATATATACTAATCTACATAGAGCGGTAGATCGATTTCGTGTCGAATCGACATAGAACTCTACGTAGAATTCGACGTCGATTTGACGTTGTATTGACATAGCATCGATCTACAGCTCTATGTAGATGCTATGTCAAAATCGTGACCGAAATGCGCTTATTCCATGTCAATGCTATGTAGTTTCGGCATAGTTTCTACCTTATTCTATGTTAAATCTATGTCCCAAGATAGACGGTTTGCATAGATTCTACATAGATTTAACATAGTTTTGTTACTTGGGAATGTACTCACTAGTTCCAAAAATACCAAAATAACTGGAATTTGATTTCAAATAGACAGAAAACGAAGCGAGTGCATTTGGACACATGCATGCTTCCATGTGCTGCGGCGGCCATCTTTGTTGGGGTCAAAAATGACCCGGGTTGGGTGAGGAGGGATTTTTTTTTAGGTTGGGGCTGCTAGGGTTAACTATGATATAGTAATACCCCGTTCGCACTACAGAGTTAAGCTAGCTTAACTCTTTATAACTAGTTGTATAAATGTAGTGCGAACACAACTAGCTTATCCTAAGCTAGCTTATCAGTTTTGAAACTAGATAAAATAATCTAGTTCAGGGAACTGGATTAGCTAGTTCTAAGCTAGCTTGTGATGTCATGGTACCCATAATGCATTGCCATTATTGGTCAAACAAACATGGCTGCTTCCATGCCAGTGGTCAACCAAATGGAAAATTCAGATAATTTAGAAAAAAGGCAGCGAAAAAAAAAGGAAATATGGAGTGATGATGAAACGCATTTGTTGATTCATCTGTGGGAAGACAACAATGACGATTTGCGTAGGGCCAAGAGGAATCGCATTGTTTACGAAAAAATCGCGGCAGGGTTAAAGGAACACAACTTTATCAGGTCGTGGGAATCAGTCCAAAGCAAAATTAAGAATTTGACTGCCGTATTTAGGTAAATATAAATTAAAATAAATACAATTACTTCAAATGTTGTGGTTTAAACTGCAAATGCTTGCTAAATTTTCAATTTATATCGCAACATTTGCAATTCACATCGCACATGTTTCGATGTAAACTGCAAATGTTGCGATATAATTTGCCAATGTTGAATATACTAAGATTTAAACAGCGCATGTTTAGATTTAAACTGCAAATTTTGCGATATAAATTGGAAATGTAGGAAATACTACGATTTCAACCGCACGTGTTTAGATTTAAAGTACGGATAAAATCGTAGTATTTTCAACATTTGCAACGTTTGCAGCTTAAATTGAAACATTTGCAGTTTAAACCACTACATTTGAAATATTTGTTGCGATTTAAACTGCAAATTTTTCGGTATACATTGGAAATGTAGGAAATACTACGATTTTAACCGCACGTGTTTAGATTTAAAGTACGGATAAAATCGTAGTATTTTCAACATTTGCAACGTTTGCAGCTTAAATTGAAACATTTGCAGTTTAAACCACTACATTTGAAATATTTGTTGCGATTTAAACTGCAAATTTTTCGGTATACATTGGAAATGTAGGAAATACTACGATTTCAACCGCACGTGTTTAGATTTAAAGTACGGATAAAATCGTAGTATTTTCAACATTTGCAACGTTTGCAGCTTAAATTGAAACATTTGCAGTTTAAACCACTACATTTAAAATATTTGTTGCGATTTAAACCGCAAATGTTGAAAAGTTGCGGTTTAAACTGCAAATATTGCGATTTTGCCATTTTTGCAACATTTGCAGTTTAAACAACAACTTTTCTACATTTGCAGAGTTTACATCACACTATTCAGTATTTATAAAATTTTACTATACACATTTTATTATATTTATTTCAGAAAAGAGAAACGTATAGTTGGATCTACTGGTGGGTCCAGATCAAGTTGGAGGTTTTACTCTTTAGTAAACAAGATTTTGGGGTACCTGCCAGTAAACGACGATGGTTTAGTCCACGAATCGGTAGTTTCACAGACAGAAAATACCATTGCCATCATACCAGTTCAAGAAATTTTGGATGGATTGACACATGGACGCAGCGACAGTGATGAAGGTTTCTCTAAAATAATTAAACCATGCGCTATGAAACTCATATATGATTTAAATTTTTTAGATAATGAAGAATCTGTTGGGCTGCGATCATCTTCCTCATTATCCACATTTTCTGGACCGGCTACACTAACTGGACCACCCACACCAAGTGAACCGTACACATCAGTTCAACTGCTCACACCAACTGGACCAGCCGGATCACATGAACGGCCCACATCATCGGAAACACCCACACTTCCTGGGTCGCAGACACCTCCGAGAAATAAATTCCTTTGTGATGATTACAAATCGATAGTTATCAATGTTCACCATAGATGGCGTTGTTTAACCAACGCGCGTATTCCAAACTCGGTTAAAACTAAAAAGTGTGATAAATAATTATTTAAGACACGGTGAATAAAATATAACTATTTTATTCAATGAATTAAGTATTAATTACTTAATGATGTTGATTCCATCGAATCAATATCCACATTACTTACCTGTCGAAGGGAACCAATTGGACCCTTCCGGACCCCAACTGGGCCCATCTGGACATAGTCATATATTAGGTCCGGACTAGTGACCCACGAATCCGCCGATTCGTACGCTGATTGGCTGTCGCCAATCTAGTAGTTCTACAGAACTATATAAGCTCCAGTTTCTCACTCTCCCACGCCCTGGCTTGATAACTGAACTTGTATATTGTCTGTAGTTGAATTGTTATCGTTTGATTTCATTATTCTCTATCGACACATCAGGCCACCTCAGCTCTCCACAGATAGTATTCATTACTATCTGTTATTGTTGTTGTAAGGCCTTTTCGGGAAGGCCAACTCCGGTAATAGACATGCATTCGCATGAAATGGCCCCGTAACGTTAGCCAGCTGTTCTACGGGACAGTAGGACTTCGTACGGTGGCTTAATATAACGGTCGTATACAGTACGACCTTGCTAAATGAAAGTAGGTCCCTCAGCTAACTGGCCACAGTCCGCTGCAGGATGGTTGTTGTAAACAGCCCACGCAGGTTCCCGTCTTTCTACGATTGGTCCTTCCGCTCGTTAAAAGTCGGTAAAGGCTTAATGCACAGGTAACACGCCGGGTTGGTAGCCCGTGAGTAATATCTAAAGATGTTGCGATAAAACAACTACCTGGATAATGGTAATCCAACGGCAGTGGCCAAATAATATTTTACCCGGTGCTCGATCTGCTGATCCCGCCATCGTAAGGCATGCTGGCGGATGGAGGTGTCAAAACCTCCCGCGATGGTTCTCTCGACCGTCGTGACGGTCCCCGCCCCATCGTACCCTCCGGGTTAGTAACCCGTGAACAGGAGTTGAACAACACTGTGTTAAACAAATTACTCGGGCATTGGTAGTCCTGTATTGGCAATATCTTTTTATACCGGTAAGTCCATAGAAATGTTTACCTGGTGGTTGGTACCACCGATAGCGAGTTAAAGCACACAATTAAATACTCGGCGCCTGATCACGAGATCTTGTCGTCGTAAGGCATGCTGGCGGATGGAGTCTCAACAACTCCCGCGACGTTCTCTCAATTGTCGTGACGGTCCCCGCCCAATTAATATTTATACAACAATGCATTTGTTGTATTCCACTAATTACTTTACTTTTATTCATTTGGAACATGGAATATTCTGCTGAATATTCCTACTTATGCGAAGGACTCTTCGCATTATTAGATACTCGAGCTGCGGACCAAATACGTCTCCGTAGCGATATTTGTGACGATGCCGCAAGTCAGCCGTACCCCTCTGGCTTCGCCCGGATCCTCAACCAGTTGATGCCGCCCGTTTACACGCGTCAAGAACCCATCATTTGTCGTTAATATTTAGTAATAAATATGTTATGTCACACTAAAACTGTAAGTTGTTTCTGCTTGATCACATATTCATGTTTGTAAGGGCTTCCGTAGCTTATCTCGGTTAGGTTGTTGCTAAACTTAGCAACGTCTTGTATAAACCGAATTATCTATCTTAAAGGACTAATAAATTAGCCCAAAAGTAGAATCGTCACAAGTGGAGGTTCTACCGAGATAGGCTGCCTAAATTTAAAATAAATTTTGAAGTTTTTCGTGTGTTTATGAGAATTCGGAAATGTGCTTGCGGTGATAAAATTTCAAATGAAATTTTTTGTGTGACAGAATCCATGTATGTATAATGTTTTTCTTTTTATAGGAATCTCGTTAGAACCGTCACAAGTGGAGGTTCTACCGAGATAGGCTGCCAAATTTTAAATAAAATTTGAAGTTTTGTATGTCTATGGTGAATTCGAGTAGTATAACGTTAATGGTGATTTTTGTGTGTAAAAAATAAATTTCGTTTGAAATTTATATGTGTTTAATATATTTTATGCTGTTTTAGAACTTCTCGCAAGATAATAAGTGTCACTCACTTTATTCTGTTTTCTCCGCAGTAGAGATTGATTGTTTTAACAAAATAATAATTTCTACCGCGTGGTCAGGCCTAAAGGCCTAACCCCAAGAACGGAAAAATCTTGCCCGAACTTGTTGAAGTTGGTTCCGCCCGGGTAACGTCATTTTGTCATCGACGATCTGACCAAACCACGCGGTCGGGCCTAATTTTGAAAAGTTGACTTTTGATGGAATTCTTAAAGAATTCTATCAATTTAACAGTTGTTTTATTTTTAGAAATGTTTTTCACATGTATTTTGCTTGAGACTTCAAGTTAAACCTAAATTTATTTGCCTAAATAAATTAGAAAGAAAATTGACGTTTTTCAAAGGAATTAAAATTTATATTTTATTTCAAAGTGGGTTTACCTTATTTTACAGACTTGATCTACATTAAATTGTTGGTTAAAAATCGTGATCTCAAGCCATTGAAATCGAAATTTACGAATGGAATACCACTCGAATTTTAGCGAAGAAGAATTCTCGCTGTTGTGTTGCCTAGCAACCCGTGTTGTGCAGAAAAGCCGTCGATTCAAACGAATCGGCGCGTCTTTTGAAATTACGAGTTTTAAAACTTTAAAAAATTCCATAAAGGTGATCATTCATTTATTAATAAATGCGGTGATATTTTAAAATATTTTAAGAAGTATCCATTTTGTTTGGTGACTACGTCGTAACACTGGAATCTGTCAAGATTACGGTTCCACGAACTTGATGATTTCCACCAATCTCGGACGAGATTGGACTCTCGCGAGACTAGCGTTGATACTTGACCAATCAGAGAGGTGTATCGAAGTACCCTTACTTCCCTTCGAACTAGTGTGACCACTGCTTCGTTTGCGATCCTCCTGAACGTTTGCAACTTCATCGTTATCTCTCAGACTTAGGAAATTTTCTTAGTTTTAAGTTTAGTTATGACTAATAACCAGCATCACATGAACACCCGTGGTAAGGAAAGAACTTGTTTGACCGGTGGAATGAATCTATCCGGGTTTATACCTGTTCCTAATGGAACTGAAGAAGTGGGAAACCACGCGGTCCATAATGGCGTTTCAAATGAAACAGCCGGACCATCTGGAGAGAATAGGGCTCCACGTGAACCTACTCCGCCTGGAGAAGAGGAATGCATTCCTGAAGGTTCTCATTTAGGCCGAGGCGGTCTATTATTTTGTCAGGATCACGGTTTGAACCCAAACCAATTTAGATCTTTGACCGAAGTATTAGATTTCGTGCACGCGCGTCGTACTACGTCGGAGCAACCTAATTCCCCAGCCAGCCAAAGATTAAATAATTTTAGTCCCACTCCTTCGACGCCTATTTCTAGATATAGAAATAAAAATGCACAACCTCCTCGTCAAGATCAGTCGAATTTGACACCAGGAGATTTTAATCGTGCTTTCCAGCAACGATTACGAGCGAATAACTTCGCTCGCAACCAACAAAGAGGATTTACAAATCCAGAGAACTTTGAGAATACGTTCAACAGAGCGAATTTGGGTCCGCCTAATATGGCCAACCCTAATCCAAGTTTTCCAAACGGATCAAATAGTTGTCCGAATCTCGCTGGAAATTTGAACCCAAATTCAGGTGCGACAAGAGGTCCAAACCGCCGTTTTGACCCAAATTCTAGATTTGCAAACAATTCTAGTCCAGCACCTAATATGCAAAGGGGTCACCCAGTTCCTCCGAACTCGAATAACCCAAATAATCCTTCTACTGGAACTCCAGGAAATTCAAATAACTATTTGAATCAGGGTACGCCAGGTAATTCGAACAATCGTCCGAATTTTGGTAATCAAGAAAGTTCGAACAATCGCCCGAATTTTAACAATCGAGATAATTCTAATAATCATTCGAATTATGGGAACCAAGGTAATTCGAATAACCATTCGAATTTTGGTAACCACAGTAGACCGAATCAAGGAGGGTCGAATAATTTCAACCCTAATAGTGGTGGCTCAAGTCAAAATAACTCGAGTCAACCAAACAATGGCGGATCGTCAAATGACAATTCGCGCCCCCCCAGTAGCTTTGGAATGACGGCTGATGACCTCGCGTCAATTGCCACAACCATGCACAAGTTGATGCAGGCAGGAAAAAGTTCCGCCTCTGTCCCTCAAACTAACTGTTTGAAACCGCCAGATATCCCTGTTTTCTCCGGAAAAGCAGAAGAAAGCGAACGCTTTCTCAATATTGTGAAAAATGTCGCTTTTCTGCGAAACATGTCACTCGATGACATGCTTGTTAAAGGCGTGGCCGGTTATTTAACCGAGCAAGCGCATGGTTGGTTTCATGAAAGGAGAGAAGATTTCATATCTTGGGAAGTATTTGAACAGGCGTTCAAAGAACGGTTTGTAGCCACTCGACAAGAGCGGACGAACCAACTAACTAAGTTGAAACAACTAGAAACAGAAAGTCTTTACGACTTTATGCACAAATATTACCAGTTATGGATATTACAAGACAGTCTTGATGCAAAAGGGGCTGGTTGTCTCTTCATCGGGAGTGTAACTCCTGCTAACGATTTGCTTTTGCATACGCAAGGCATAGCGGATTTGCCTTTGACAGAGATTTATGCCGTTATAACAAAAAATAAAGGCCTGTACAGTCGTACAGCTAATGGAGCAAGGGAAAATATTTCCAATCCAGTTGTTTTCCCACCTCGGAAAACTGACACACGTCCTCAGTCGAAGACAAATGCTAAATCTTTAACTTTGGATTCACAAGAACAACTTAATATTTGTGAAGAAGAGTTACCTGAGGAGTGTGAGGCCGTTTATCTAATAAATGGAGTAGTAGATCAGACCAGACGTGGTCAATTAGTTTGTTACCACTGTAAGAAACCAGGACACATGCGTCGAGAATGTCCAGATTTAAAACCACGTGCAAATTTCAACTCTGAAGAGTTGCAAAAACGAAGTACGCCGGATTCCCCGACTGTGGATCCTACTTCTAAACGTCCTAATAACAGATGGATAACTCAAGAAGTGTTGGATGCAACACTAGATGCTAAACTTGATGCGAAATTAAATACTTTTGAAAATAAGTTACAAACTTCGCTGACCAACTCGTTGGCAGAAATGGTCAAAACTTTGATCAAGCCCGAATCGACAGATTCAAGTGCGACTAGTTCAAAAAACTAGATCCGGGGGACGAAGGTTTATTCCATCCCCCAGAAGTGGCTAATGCTACGTCGGAATCTTTATTTATGGATGTAGACACAACTTGTCTTGAAGTAGCCACTAGTCATAGTGGCGGAGTAGAGGAAAATCTGCAAGAAATGACAGAACAATTAAAAAATCTGACATTGTTTCCACACAAGTGCTACACGAAGAAATTCTGTAGACTCCGCCGACTCAATCGAGTCATAGGTGGTAACAATTTGCACAATATTACTTTAGGTAATAATAAAGATGATCCTCGAATGAAGATCACAATTGGTGGGCTCACCTACAACGCGCTCATGGATACAGGAGCATCTCAATGTTACATTGGGGAACAACTCTTGTCTGAAACTCAGGCTTTGCCAGAATTTTTGCAAGAGGCCCCCAGAAACATGTTGGTTAACGCTGTAGGCGTAGCACACAAGCCTGTCGGACAAATAACTTTGTGCGTGCAATGGGCTGATGAATTTACACCAATGAATTTCATCGTTTTAGCAAAACGAGTTTGTGGCTTGATACTTGGTCACAATTTCATGCGCAGACAGAAAATTAGTCCGCATCCACATTTACAAGAGTTCTCTTGTGCAGATAAACCCAATTGGTCCGCCCCTTATGAGTCGGAAGAAGCCAATTTGGCCCTCGCCCCGTTAAATCGAATTACTTTCGATTATTTAGGACTGTCGTCCACTCTCAACTCAATTGAGTTAACAGACACTCCTGTGTTGACTTGGGATAAAAAATTAGTTGAGGAGAGCGACTGCACTCCAGAACAAAGACTAGCACTTCGCGAAGTGGTTAAATCGATACCGAATGTATTTCGTGATCAAGTTGGGTGCACTAACGTGACCCAACATCGAATTAAGTTCAAGGAAGGGCATTCATTGCCTAAAATGCAGTATAGAATGTATAACCCGGCCAAGAGAGCCATTATGACCAAACTAGCTGCAGAACTTGAACAGGATGGACTGATTGAAAAGGCCAAAGGGCCATTTATAAGTCATCCAGTCATCGTTGCGAAGCCTGACGGCTCGTATAGGATGTGTATTGACTACCGGTGGCTGAATGCCATCACCGAAGTCGAAGTAATACAAATGCCAAGTATTGACCTTTTGTTACATAATACGGGTCCGGCAAAGTATTTTACGTCTATTGACCTTGTTAAAGGTTACTACCAAGTCGAAATGTGTAAGGAAGATCGTCCAAAAACGGCGTTCTATACGCCAAACGGCCCTTATCAATTTGTGCGAATGCCGTTCGGCCTTTGCAATGCGCCTTGTACTTTCCAACGTCTGATGGAAGGCATTTTAGGCTCAGCTTTGCAAGACTACGCGTTAGTTTATTTGGATGATGTAATTGTGTATTCAGATAATTGGGATGATCATCTCAAACATGTTCGAGATGTTTTGGAAAGGCTTAACCAAGCCAACATGACAATAAATAAAGCGAAATCTCGTTTTGGGCGCACAGAATTAAAATTCTTGGGCCACTGGATTAAACCCGAAGGTCTCTTCGGTGATCCCGATAAAATATCGGCGATCATGAAATTTCCCACCCCCACGTGTGCTAAAGACATTCAGCGCTTTCACGGCATGACTAACTTCTTCAGGAAGTTTGTTCCAAATCACGGAACTATTGCCGCACCATACACACGTATGATGAATGAGAAAACTCCATTTGAATGGGGAGATGAGCAGACAGTAGCTTTTAATAAAATTAAAGAGCTACTTTGTGGTGACAATTGTCTACACAAACCAGATATGACTTTGCCATTTGTTGTCATGACTGACGCTTCACATGAAGGCTTAGGAGCTGTCCTTTGCCAAGACGTCAATATATTCGATGAAAAGAAGCAGAAAAATATTTCTGTACCCAGACCTGTAGCTTATGCAAGCAGAGTTTTACGTGGAGCGGAGAAGCGTTATACAACGCCGGAACTCGAATGTCTCGCAGTAGTGTGGGCTATCGATCGATTTAAACCATATCTCGAATATGGTACATTCACTTTAGAGTCAGATGCAGAAGCACTGAAATGGTTGATGCGAACGCCTGAACCATCTGGGAAATTTGGCCGATGGGCCTTAAGAATCCAATGTGGAAATTTTAAAATTGTTTTTCGAAAAGGTGCTGCTAACCAAGTTGCAGATGCACTTTCTAGAGCCCCACTAACAGAGGAAGACATTCCTCTTCGTGACCATGTGGAACCTGTTGAGATTAAACAATACTGGCCTGAGTGGGACGGAAATCCTTCTGTTTCACTAAATCGTGCCCCAGTGAAACGCGAATATTTGGCTAGTGTGCGTTCCTATTTTTCAGAAAATTCTAAAGAATGTTCTGAAGAAAAGGAGGGGGAGGAAGTACAAGAAACCTTGTACAGTGCGTTGACTGAAGTACTTAAAGAAGTCCCTCCTACAAGGAGAGAAATCATAGATGCTCAATTGTTAGATAATGAATGCAAACGCATTCGAGAATATTTATTAAATGACAAGGTTGTTGGGATACCACAATCTGAAATAAAAGAATGGAAAAACAAAGTCAAAAACTATTGTTTAGACAAAAAAGAAGTTGATGGTGATCAAATGATCATCTATTTTAACCCTTCGTTCGAAGAGGAATTAAACGATTCGGGAAATGGCTTTAAAGCCGTTGTACCCAGTTCACTCGTAAAACGAGTACTCTTCGCTTGTCATGGCCACCCCCTAAGCGGTCACGCTGGGATGAGTAAGACGTTGGAGAAAACACGTTTAATATATTTCTGGCCTGGTATGAGTAGAAGTGTCAGGAACTACGTCAAAAGCTGCACGCACTGTGCTCAGTACAAGCCTATTCAACAGAAAAAGCACGCAGCTCCTTACACACCGCACAACATGACCAATCCTTGGGAATGTATTAACATGGACTTGATGGGCCCGAAACCCGCGGGAAGGTCCCAAAACCAGTATATTTTTGTCATTATTGACAATTGTACCAAGTTCGTTGAAATTAAGGCTTTGACCAAAGCCACGAGCGCTAACTGCGTTCAAGAATTAAGATCTGTTACAAACAGATGGGGACACCCCAAAAAGATTGTGAGCGATAACGGAAAACAATTTGTTTCCGATATTTACAATGAGTATTGCGAAATGTACAACATTCGCCCGTCCCATACAAGCACGTATCATGCCCAGGCGAACCCGACAGAGCGAGCCAATAGAGATATAAAGACGATGCTGGCTTTGTACACAGATGTGCACACACAATGGCCAAGATATCTAGACGAATTCGCATTTGCAATGCGAAATAACGTTTCGTCGGCAACGGGTTCAAGCCCAATGCTACTCAACACGGGGAGAATCGTAACATTACCTTTCGACCCAAGGATTATCAAACATGCCAATCCATTTGACAAAGAAAATCCAGAGAAATATGTCAGAGTATTATTGGATGTCTTGCGCAGATCGCATCAAGAGATGCATCGCAGAATTCAATTGAATTTTGAACGACACAGGAAAATACACGAACAAAAGTTCGTAATTACGGAGTTTGAAGTTGGAGATTTAGTTTGGAAACAAACTCACATTCTCTCGTGCGCAGATAAAAATATTTCTGCTGGTTTCGCAGAGAAGAGAGATGGTCCGTGGGAGATTACTAAAGTACTTCCAGGCGGAGCGTATAAATTACGCAAATTATCTGATGGTTCGATTGAAAAATCAGTAAATATTAAAGCGTTGTATCCCTATACGCCCTCATACCCGGTTGAGACTTGGAAAGTAGGACAAAAGTCCGCCTCTTACTCGCCTCAAGAAAATCCTAAATGGATGGACGAAAGTAATCAACTTCCGGATGCTGAAGAAATGGAATTAATTCCTGAAACTTCCTCAGAAATTCCAATGGAATTATCCGACTCAACTTCCGTGCAGATTGAAAAATCTGCGCCCACAAAGTCTAAACATAGACATAGACAACGCTTAACTGCTATGGAAAAGAAAGCGGCGTTAAAAAGAGGCGAAATTCCAAAGAAACCACCTCGAAAACCCCGCAAACCCCAACCGATAGTTCCACGAACTAGCACTCGTCCACGACGAGAACGAAAACCAAATCCTAAATATGCAGATGAAAATTTCGTGCGAAACATCACTGCAGTATTTAAAAAACCATACCAACAACGAGGAAAAGCCTCAAAGTTCTGTTGGAATTGATAAAGTTTTATCCAAAACTCGAAGACTGTAATTATTCACATGTCTGACAGGTGTAGTGATTTATAATCTCAACACCGGGGGACAAGATATTACGATATTTAGTGAAATTTATATTAAAATATGAATTTGTTGCGATGAATTAAATATTCGATAGAATATTTTAATTTTTTGGTTGTATTTACATGTATTTTAACCAAAATACAGAGAATTACTTTGAAAAGTGATAATCTCGCGTAATTACGAAGGTACGAGACTTACGAGGTGTGATTAAACCTCGAACCCGACAATTAATAGGGAATAAAATTCCCAGGGTTCATTGCACACAAACACTTCGTTAAAACACACGGATACTAGTGACTTCGTCCCTTCAACCGTCTTCGCTTTTCGACTTGAGAATTTCGACGCTAATTCATTTAGCCGACTTCAAACCCGAAAAACTAGCTTCTAATTGTAAGTAGTTTTCGTTAATATTCTTTGACTAAAGAATTAGAAAATTGTTCGCAACAATTGAAAAATATCGGCGTCCCGATAAAAGTTATAAATTCACGTGCTGTTATAAACGTGAATCGGCATTAAATCACTCTGGAAGTTTAGCTATTCAGTCGAATAGTTGGGTTAAAATTAATAATTATTTATTAAGTTTAAGTACGTGGGCACTAATTATTTAAATCAAGTCGCGGTCGAGGCTTGCATAAATTATTTAACGATGAATTTTCAATGTGAGATATTTATTAGACTAAGTGTTAATTAATTAATACGAAGTTTATTTTTGATATTCAAAGATGGAATTAAATAGTTTATAGAAACTACGGGGATTTTTCTTTTGAAAAATCAACAAGTTGCGATTTTTCGATGAAAATCGCTGTCAGGCGAGTCCATTCTCGTGTCATAAACACAAGGGGAATGTGACTCATTAGTGTCACGTGTTAGGGGTTATAAATAACTCGAGTTGTGTATTTTTCGTTGCGAACAATACGTTTTAATTCTTTGGACTCAAAGAATGATTATTTAGAGTGGAATTATTTTTAATAAAATAATTTATTTGCGTCTGCAGATGGGAAGCGGTAAACACCGTTCGAAACGGAGTCATCGACGACACCGTCATGAAAGCTCTAGCTCGTCCACCTCGTCTAGTGACGAGCAACGCCGTTCAGCGGAACGTGCTTACATGAGGGCCCAACCGATACCGACGGCGCCCGCCTCGATGTACGCCCTGACTCCGCTGCAACTCGCGACGCTAAATTGGCTCAGTGTCCATCCGGACGGACTTCCGCTCGACTTAAATGCGATGATGCAGGCCCCATCCACTTCTGCGCAGCCAACTATTTATGAGTCGGCGCAATTGACCCCGCTGGCCCAGGTGGCGTATCCGCCCACAAACGTTATCAACGTCCCGTTGGCCCCGCATTCACCCGAATTTCGGCCGCCAACTGCAAGCGTGGCGCCCACCGTCGCCAACACGTCGAATGCGGCTGCACCGACTGTGACGGGACAATCAACGTCTGCTACGCATCTTCCTGCTGGTGCTGAGTCTTCGGCATCTGAATACGGATGGAATGAGCCGCCGCCGGGCGCTCTGCGTTATTCGGAGCCTGTTTCTCGCAACCGCGAGTATCGAGCGGCCAATAAGGCACGAAAGAAGGACGAGAAGGCCCGCCTGCGCAAAGAACAGTGCGAGCGTGACATGGCAGCCGGAATACCTCACGATAACATCGTGACGGACCAAGCCACAGAGACGATCTGCCCATTTTGCGTCGGCTGTGGGTGGTGCTGCGGTGCATCCGCAGGTTCCTCATTAATGAGATGTCCAAACTGTCGAGGAAGGAAAACGCGACCGCGTTCGGAGCCGTGGCGCAAGGAGGTTCAGCCCCACGTGGTGAAAGGCATTAAGCCGAACGAAAAGCGATGTTGGGCTCACTGCCCAAAGTGCCGACTTTTCCTGAATAGTCGCGGCGAAGCGGTTTACATCGACCCGCGCTTCCTCACCTGGGCTCGCGCTGAAGCCAACGCCGGCGTAAGAGTCGAACTCCTTCGACAGTCGCCGCCGCCGTCCGAGGACTCCGACGTTTCAACTGAAACTGTCCAGGCCGCCGACAGCGTTGGAAGCGAGGTTGTAGAGGAATTCGTTCGACCAAGAGCGATGTCACGAGGACGAGGCTGTCTGACGCTCGACCGAGCGAGAGAAATTGCCAAGGTTCAACGAACCAACATCTTGGCACGAGGGCGAGCTCGTAAGCTTCAACAGGCTGTTGAAACGTTGTCTAAACCCGTGGAGGATCCTCCAACGGCCGTAACCGACGTGTCTAGCGCCCCTCCAGCGTCTAAGTCTGAGACTTCGGACGACGCGCAGTTCGAGGACGCCGAGGAGCTGCTTTCAGTCGTTGATTTCGTGGCTGAGCTTCTCGACGACATGCCGTTTCCGCCTCCGAGTCCGGATGAAATCGAAGCGTTGGAAGAAGCTGTATTTTCTGCCGTCTCGACAGAGGCGACTGAAGAATCGGATTTTCTGACTTCAGCTGAAGTCGAGAAAAAGGAAGAAAAAGATTCGACTGACGTCGAAAAGAAGGAGTAAAAGGGACAAAGTTAACATTCGTTTATTTTTCCGAGTGGAGATTTTTATGACTAAAAATACTCCCAGTGTTTTGTTGTGTTTTTGCAATTAAGAAATATTCTCATGAGTGTTGTGTTTGTTTGGTTTCAAGATTTTGAACTAATTATTTAAATATTCATAAGAATATAGTTTGATTTAAAATTGAATTCAATTTAATTTGTTTTGTTTTCCGAATTCAATTTGGTTGTTATTTTGAACTAATCATATTAATGTATGTTTATTTGCAAATTTCATAATTATTTGTGGAAACTTTGTGTTTATTTTGCTTTGATCGAAGCGTTAAAGAATTTCAAGTTGAAATTCGTTAATTTTTTATGACATTCGTAATAAAGAATTAGTAGTTTAGATTTTCGATAAATAAAGTTTTGCATAAATTTATTTTTATTGACTATCTTGTTGATTAATAAACTATGAATAAGTTTATTTGACGGAGAAATAAAATTTCTATCGAAATTTGTATGTTCTCGAACATGTATCCATGTTCGGACGAGTTCATTTGCGTCGCTTAGCAACCGGGAGTTGCGCAGTGCAGAGAAGCCGATTAGTCTAATCGGGTAACGAAGTTTCTGAAAGAAATAACATGATTAAGTTAATAAAATACTTACCAAGTGGATTAATTCGATAGAATTAGGTGAACATTCTTATCCATTAAGAATGACAATCGAGAGTTAGTAAACTCTATGCTTGTCACCGGGGGATGTGTGATGATTACAAATCGATAGTTATCAATGTTCACCATAGATGGCGTTGTTTAACCAACGCGCGTATTCCAAACTCGGTTAAAACTAAAAAGTGTGATAAATAATTATTTAAGACACGGTGAATAAAATATAACTATTTTATTCAATGAATTAAGTATTAATTACTTAATGATGTTGATTCCATCGAATCAATATCCACATTACTTACCTGTCGAAGGGAACCAATTGGACCCTTCCGGACCCCAAC
Source organism: Strigamia acuminata (assembly GCA_949358305.1). NCBI lineage: Eukaryota > Metazoa > Arthropoda > Chilopoda > Geophilomorpha > Linotaeniidae > Strigamia > Strigamia acuminata. The sequence continues at coordinate 26,253,656 of OX442314.1, read as the reverse complement.
TGGGCCCATCTGGACATAGTCATATATTAGGTCCGGACTAGTGACCCACGAATCCGCCGATTCGTACGCTGATTGGCTGTCGCCAATCTAGTAGTTCTACAGAACTATATAAGCTCCAGTTTCTCACTCTCCCACGCCCTGGCTTGATAACTGAACTTGTATATTGTCTGTAGTTGAATTGTTATCGTTTGATTTCATTATTCTCTATCGACACATCAGGCCACCTCAGCTCTCCACAGATAGTATTCATTACTATCTGTTATTGTTGTTGTAAGGCCTTTTCGGGAAGGCCAACTCCGGTAATAGACATGCATTCGCATGAAATGGCCCCGTAACGTTAGCCAGCTGTTCTACGGGACAGTAGGACTTCGTACGGTGGCTTAATATAACGGTCGTATACAGTACGACCTTGCTAAATGAAAGTAGGTCCCTCAGCTAACTGGCCACAGTCCGCTGCAGGATGGTTGTTGTAAACAGCCCACGCAGGTTCCCGTCTTTCTACGATTGGTCCTTCCGCTCGTTAAAAGTCGGTAAAGGCTTAATGCACAGGTAACACGCCGGGTTGGTAGCCCGTGAGTAATATCTAAAGATGTTGCGATAAAACAACTACCTGGATAATGGTAATCCAACGGCAGTGGCCAAATAATATTTTACCCGGTGCTCGATCTGCTGATCCCGCCATCGTAAGGCATGCTGGCGGATGGAGGTGTCAAAACCTCCCGCGATGGTTCTCTCGACCGTCGTGACGGTCCCCGCCCCATCGTACCCTCCGGGTTAGTAACCCGTGAACAGGAGTTGAACAACACTGTGTTAAACAAATTACTCGGGCATTGGTAGTCCTGTATTGGCAATATCTTTTTATACCGGTAAGTCCATAGAAATGTTTACCTGGTGGTTGGTACCACCGATAGCGAGTTAAAGCACACAATTAAATACTCGGCGCCTGATCACGAGATCTTGTCGTCGTAAGGCATGCTGGCGGATGGAGTCTCAACAACTCCCGCGACGTTCTCTCAATTGTCGTGACGGTCCCCGCCCAATTAATATTTATACAACAATGCATTTGTTGTATTCCACTAATTACTTTACTTTTATTCATTTGGAACATGGAATATTCTGCTGAATATTCCTACTTATGCGAAGGACTCTTCGCATTATTAGATACTCGAGCTGCGGACCAAATACGTCTCCGTAGCGATATTTGTGACGATGCCGCAAGTCAGCCGTACCCCTCTGGCTTCGCCCGGATCCTCAACCAGTTGATGCCGCCCGTTTACACGCGTCAAGAACCCATCATTTGTCGTTAATATTTAGTAATAAATATGTTATGTCACACTAAAACTGTAAGTTGTTTCTGCTTGATCACATATTCATGTTTGTAAGGGCTTCCGTAGCTTATCTCGGTTAGGTTGTTGCTAAACTTAGCAACGTCTTGTATAAACCGAATTATCTATCTTAAAGGACTAATAAATTAGCCCAAAAGTAGAATCGTCACACCTTGATCGTAGGCAGAGGAATAAGAAGGCCTCAGTCGCTCAAGAAATTTTGGAGGAGTTAAAACTGCAGCATGCAGAAACAAACAAGCAAGATGAAGAAATTGTTTCTTTATTTAAGGAACAAAACACATTATTCTCGGACAGTGTAAAATTACAAGGAGAATTTAATGTAATGTTTGGCCAATTTTTAAATAGTCAAAATAATAAATAAGTTTAAACAATTTTTTTTTATTTATTTAATGTTTTTTCATTTTACTTTTGTTACAACGAAAAATAATTTACAAGAGCATCTCTAATTTGTTTTGCCGGATGATTTCTGTTTCCAACAATGCAATTTACATTATTTTCACACATTAAATTTGGTTCATCTAACCATGCAGGATCTACAGAATCATTTAAATCTTCACAAATATTATGAAGTACACAACATGTCTGTACTAATACATGAACATTATTTAATTTTATTTCTAATCGCTTATTCAAACATCGAAATCTTGCTTTTAAACGTCCGAAGGCATTTTCTATCACACGTCTTGCCCTTGTTAAGTGATAATTAAATAATTTTTTGCGCTCATCTAAATTCAAACTATCAGGAAATGGTTTCATCATGGTTTGCATTAAGGGGAATGCTGAATCAGCCAATAATAATAAAGGAACCTGAACATTATCAAAAGGTTTACTCAAAGCATACAAACTTTCACAATTTTTTAAAATTGATAACATTTTACTGTTTTGAAAAACATGAGAATCATTATTCCTTCCAGGAGAGCCAGCACTGATGTATATAAATTTATAATTTGCATCACACACAGCTAACAACACAATGCTATAAAAACTTTTGTAATTATAAAAATCCACAGCATGTTCTTTCGGCGGACTTATCTCAATGTGTGTGCCGTCAACAGCACCAAAACATTGAGGGAACTGCCATAAATTTTCAAAATCAAACACAATTTTTGCAAATTCCGTAGTTGTTTCTGGAAATTTGATTGTACTGCCCATTAATGTATCGACAATTAATAAGCAGAATTCAATCAAAATTTCACATACCGTGCTTTTTCCAACGCCGAATAAATGCTTAATTGTCCGGTATTCTGCAGTTGATGCCAGTGTGTACAAAGAAATTGCAACTCGTTTCTCCAAACTGATACATTTCCGAAAACGAGTGTCCAATCGTGCCATGTCTTTAAGTTTTTCACAAATTACATTATATGTTGCCCGAGACACTCTGAAATTTTCCTTCCATCGTCTGTCGCTGAAAGTCTGTGCTAGTGTCCACCATTCACCAGCTTTGGGATAGGACCAACATTCTGGAGACCTTCGCGAATTTAAGACAAGTTGTAAAATAACTTTAAGCCTTTTACAATACTGTTGCTTTCGTCTTCTTGATTGTAGTAATTGCAACAGTCGAGTCTGGTTTGATATCAATCTCGTCAAAACAATGCACTGCTTTTGAAAATGTGTGGACAAAAACATCGTGATTTGTTTATCGGCCATTTTTTTTACATTAATTATTCCTGGATTTATTGCTAAGTAATGTCTGGAATAGCCTCAAAAACAGTGCTAGTGCGAACAGTTTGGCTCAACAACTAGGTTAGACTCAATCTAGATTGAGCTAAGCTAGCTCAAGTTTTATCTAGATTATGTAGTGCGAACAGGGTATAAGGGGTTTCATTAAATGAGTGATTAGTTGATTACTTTGATTATTGAAATAATCATAATCAGTCAATTATTGAAGGCCCAACAAAAAATCTGATTATGTGATTATTAGTATGTGTGATTATGTGAAGGTCACATGACTTTCTGTGTTGGTCACATGACTTTCTGTGCAAATGTGCATAGGCAACCTGAAAAGGTGATGCGAGCAACCGTAACATGTAGATTGTTCCGATGGGCGGAATTGTTTAAACTGTAACCTAGATACTAACCAATTGTTTGAAAAAAGTTGCTACAAGTAACAATTGCAACTCCCTAACTTGTTTTTTGTGTTTATTTTAACCTAAACTGAGCAGACTTTGTTAAATTATGACCTTGTGTAGCTGAAGCGGGTGTGGCGCCGCCATGTTGTTTTGAGTTGAGAGAGCACTCATAATCGCCCAAGTCAGCAGAAAATCATGGTTTGGGATGATTACTTGATTACTTGATTAGTTGCTTATTTGATGAAATGATTATTCTCAGGATTGGTTGAATCCAATCACATGATACATCAAATAATCAACTAATCAAAGTAATCAAAGTAATCAAGTAATCACTCATTTAATGAAACCCCTTAGTATAAATTTTTAAATATGAAAATTTATATTTTGAATATTTCATTTATATTAAATGTTGCTGTGTTGTATAAGTGTTTAATAAACAAAGTTGTCACATGTTTGGAAAATAGACAGCATCCATTTTTTTTGTGACTGGCATCAAGCGCATGGTTAGTTTCGTGATATAAATATAGTGTAACTAAAGTTACATACCTGTATTATGAATTAATTTGTGTCGTGAGTAAGTGTGGAATTTTCGGGCCATATGTGGTGAGTTTATACTGAAAATAGCAGGCTTTGTTCTTGCAGCCATTTTAATTCATTTGTGCAGGATGTAAAATCTACATGTGACCACCTGGGTCCAAGATTACAAAACAAGGTAACAAGGATATTTGGCATTACAAATGTGCTATAAATAAAGTACATAAAGTACAGGACAAATCTTTGGCAACTCTGCCACAAACAAGCAATAAATAAACTAAACATGATTTATAAAATATATCGTGTAACATCTAGATATGAGTGACAGAATAAGTCAAGTACACATTACAAACCAAGTTCATCCGGAAACACTTGTTAGTAGACAAGCCAAATAGTTGAACACATCCAGAAATCAGGATTTCTCAACATTATCACTCTGTTTAGCCATTTGGTTTTCAACTCCATAGTACATAGTACTACCAATAATTGTCAAAATATAAACTAACAATAACAACAACATTACATTCAGTCACATTAATTCTCCACACATTTTTTTTAAATTGCAAAATATTGATTAAAATTGTACGATGTTATTAAGTAGTGAATTGCTATCTGAGAAAGATATAAGAGTATAATATAAGATAACATAAGAGGATAAGATAAGAGGATAAGATAAGATAAGAGGATAAGATAAGATATGAAGAGTATATTATAAGATAAGTAATGAAGAGTATATTATAAGATACAATAACAGTATAAGATAAGATACAATAACAGTATAAGATAAGATAGAATAAGAGTATAAGATAAGATAAGATAGAATAGGAGTATAATATAAGATATGAAGAGTATATTATAAGATAAGTAATGAAGAGTATATTATAAGATACAATAACAGTGTAAGATAAGATATAATAACAGTATAAGATAAGATAGAATAAGAGTATAGTTTTCCAGTAAGATAAAATAAGAGTATAATAATCTAAAGTGACATTAACCTATCATAATTTACATAATACAAATCGTTTTGATGTTTACGTTACACTCATTTCTGATTTACACAAAGCTAAACATGTTTGTTAAATATTTTGTAATAGTATGTTAAGTTAGAGTAAAATCCCAACATTAGTTGTGGGATCGCAAGAATAGAAAGACCAATCATTAGAGCAAAGGCATTGCCTATATCGCAGAAAAGTGCAACAATGCTGTAAGACCAAATTTCAGTAAATTTTTCGATTATATTATTCAGGGGAACAATATTTACAATGGGGAATGGCAATGCTTCAGGATGTTGGTAGAAAACCACTGTTTCGTAGGCTTGCTCCTCGCACGATGGATGGCAACCGCATTCGGATTTGACATCCGTTTGCAGAGAAATGTTTTTGAATGTGAACAATGATGCTTTTGCATCTTCGGTATTGTTGCATGGCTCCTCATTTGTCTCATTCATGAATGGTAGTCTAAAAAATTATAAATTCAAGTGAATTATGCGGGACACAAAAAACGTCTATTTTACTATTATCTAACTGTTTGAAAACTTCTAAATAACTCATACTTGCACTTTATAGACTTCAGAAACTTTTTCTTATAACAGTCCGTGTGGCATTTCTCGTATTTCACTTTCTCCATACATGGGCGTAATTTTGAGTTTAATCGAATATTCTGAGATAGAATTACATTTGAAGTAATTTAACGAATGTAAATTAATATATTCGTTTGGCACATACTTGAAATACTTTATATGTGTAAATCGAGTACGTTTTAATTCTGATATTTCTTGCACTAGCAAGAATTGAATAGATTTTTGCTCCGTATGGTCGTAGGTAGATCTGGAAAAAATAACAGTACACAATTGATATTTCAGTTTCTAGATTCTACAAGATTATAAGTATTAGTGTATATTGCAGCAAAGAAAACTAAACTTTCTACTGCGTCTTTTATGACAAACATCATATTTCTTCGAATAAGAGCCGCGGCATTTATTCACAACACTAGGTGCATGCGAAAAGTCATTTGCACTAAACGACCAGTGCAACATGTCAAGTTAAACGCCCCAATTTTTTAGTTTAAAAATAAATTTCTGTGTAAATTCAAGTGTAAATAAATTAGCCCAAATAATAGCTGTAGTGATGATCATTACTGTTATTGTTTGCTCAAAAAAAAAACAATAATTGCTACAAAATTGTTCTTACAATCGAGATCGTTTTAGCGAATTTCCAAAGAAAATCCCCATTTTAGCGATCTCGTTTTCGCGACAATGGAGGAATTTTCACGCAACAATAGATACGTTTTAGCGAATAGCAAACCAGATTAGTTCACTTTAGTGAAGTCGTTTTTAAGATGCTTAGATGCGGTTAGGTTAGGTTCTTTCTGACCGATCTGACGAAAATCCAAGATGCTTGATAGCAGCAAGACATGATTTTAACGAGAAAACTCGTTGAACGGAGATTTAAACGTGGCGTGCAGGTCGTTTCCGTTTAACCAGTTTACACGACATTTACACGAATTAATTTGTGTAAATGTCGTGTGAAAACGAGTGTAAACACATTTAGACCATTTTTGATGAATTTTTGAATGCACCAGTATAGGTGCATTCAATAACTCATAAACAGTCGTTTAAATAAGTTTAAATGGTATGGAAATAAACGATCTAATAGGTTGTTTAAATCTCCAGGTAACGAGTTTTCTTGTTCGAATCGCACATTTTGGCCGCCATTTTGGATTTTTGATAGATCGATTGCGACGATTAGAGATCTAAGTGCAATTTTGCACAGTTATTAATTTTTTTTTGTGCAAACAACAAGATTAATCATTACTTGAATAATTATTAGAATTGAAAATAATTTTAAATAACGAGGAAAGGAAAATCTCGAAATTAAATACGCATATACATAACTTGCAGTGGGGATGCTGACCTAGAATTTGATCTGGCATCCCAGATCAAGTTTGGCAGTAAACGGTTGCATTCAGAAACAAAACATTTCGTCTAAAAATTCTTTTGAGACAAAAATTTAAAAAAAAGTAATTAAATGCGCCTCCTGTTTTTATTCTGTTTGTTACATTTCTTTAATGTACGAACGTAGAACGAATGCGACTTCATTCAGGTTCTACTAACACACTACCGTAAGTTAAAAAATATACAATTCATTGAAAAATCGCCTGGAATTGTTGTATACATTTGTTCCTCGAATAATAGCCGTGGCTATTTTTAGAGGGCGACTCTTACAAGGGGAGCACATGTATAAGATACTCACAGATTGTTGCAATATTAAACGTGAAGGATTGTTATATCATTCAGAATGAGATCCTAAAATAATTTCATTTCATAAACAGCCAACAATGTAAACAATGAGCTCAAAGTTTGCGCTATTTTGTCTGTGTATACATCCAATCTGAGCAATCAGGCCTAGTGTATGAATACTGTAAACAACAGTTGCTACCGTCTTCCCTCGAACATAACGTCATGACGTTGTGTTCGAATACAACGACACCTGACGTTTTATTCGAACACTACGTCATGACGTTATATTCGTACTTTTTCATGCAACTTTTGAAAAATCAGAAAAATCAGAAATTGAGCATGTAAATTGGACAATGCGTGCCAAATTTGTTTTACAATACGTGTCAAATTCGTGTACAATTTGTTTTACAATTCGTGTCCAATTCGTTTTACAATTCGTGTCTAATTCGTGTATAATTCGCAGGGCCGTGCCGACCTATGAGGCGAAGAGGCGGCCGCCAGGTGGCCATGCCTTGGTAATGCCCTGATAATTTGTGTTTAATTCGTATCCAATTCGTGTCCAATTCTTGTCAAAATTCGTGTCGAATTCGTTTTTTCGGCATTGCGCCCGTTAGAAGCGCACCTGCAATGCTTCCCGGCATCGCACTCGTCAATGCATTCGAATATAACGTCATGACGTTGTATTCGATACAACGTCATGACGTTATATTGGAAGTGACGTTATATTCGAAAAATCGCTAAAACTTTCGAAAACAGCGATTTTCGAAAAAACTTGAATATAACGTCATGACGTTATGTTCGAGGGAAGACGGTAGGTAAAAAATAGTTCCAAGATCCAAGTTGAATTTTATGATTTGATATTGAATGATGTCGTTTCATCACTTGAGATTCAATGATGTCATGACATCAGAACTTTGTTCACCAACATGACTGTCTTCATGAAGGCAATAACAGGTTGTAGTGGGGTCCAGTGGTTAAGGCAATGGACTAGCTATCTTTCCACACCGGTTCAAATCCTGGTGTGTGTGAAAATTTTTACTTTTTTTTTTAATTTATTTTTAGCAGTAATTTTAATGCTTGTAATTTTATGTTTGTTTTTAGAAAACTTTAATTAATTAATTTTAATTTTTAACAAATATAAAATTACAAGCATTAAAATTACTGCTAAAAATAAATTAAAAAAAAAGTAAAAAATTTCACACACACCAGAATTTGAACCGGTGTGAAAAGATAGCTAGTCCATTGCCTTAACCACTGGACCACCACTACAACCTATTATTGCCTTCATGAAGACAGTCATGTTGGTGAACAAAGTTCTGATGTCATGACATCATTGAATCTCAAATGATGAAATGACATCATTCAATATCAAATCATAAAATTTAACTTGGATCTTGGAACTATTTTTTACCTAGCAACTGTTGTTTACAGTATTCATACACTAGGCCTGATTGCTCAGATTGGATGTATACACAGACAAAATAGTGCAAACTTTGAGCTCATTGTTTACATTGTTGGCTGTTTATGGAATGAAATTATTTTAGGATCTCATTCTGCATGATATAACAATCCTTCACGTTTAATATTGCAACAATCTGTGAGTATCTTATACATGTGCTCCCCTTGTTAGTCGAAGAAATACGGTACGTGAATTACCTGATATACATCTTTGTCACAATCGTTGTTCGGCGGTTTTTGAAAATTAAAGAGAATGGATAAAGCCCATCCAGCATATTTTGTATCAGCTAAGACGGAAAAAAGGAAAAGTAGCAATTATGTGTTTCTATTCTTAACTTACGAATGTGAGATTCATAGCATGTTCCTGTGGGCATTTTTATAGGTTTCCAGTTTCCATCTTCACTTAATCCATAAGCCTGAAAAGCAAATCAGAATTATCAAAATGTATTCTGTGTTTTCAGTTTTACTTAGGATACTGTAAGTTAAGGAAATACATGTAAGTGACATGTCTGATCTTGCTTCAACCTCAGAGGGACATGTGGATATGACACATTGGCACTAACATTATACCTATTTGGGTTCACAATAATTAAATCTAGAAGGACCGAAGCTTTGGTGTATATTTTTAAATTGCCACAATTGGCAACTGGGCAACCATTTTAATAGTTTTACAGATTCTACTACACAGTTATGTTTTCACAACGAGCCTGGGAAATAACTGAGTTTTCTTATTTAAAAAGAGTTACTCCGAAAAACGTACATTGATGTCCTTCTGATGGTTAAGCTTTTGCAAACAAAATGAACTAAGTTAAGTAAAATATACCATTAATGAAATGTCATATCCTGAAGTGAAATCGAGGTTATCAACTGAATAAATTTACCGGTAAGCAAATTTTTCTTAACTAAATTGAACAGCCTGTACTCTATTTCAGAAAATTTCTAACAAACTCCCTTTGGTTGGGCATGTAACAAGCTCAAAAAAACACTCAGAAACTGTTCTCAGAATGACCAACTAGTTAAGTTTGGGTCTGAAAATAGCCACTAAGTCCTATTTTCATCGATGTCATCTGGGAGCAGAGAGATGAATTTTCGAACTATTTTTCTGTTGTTCATTTGTATCCATGTTGCAATGGCTGTGGACCAGTCAATAGCCAATGGGAGTTTGTCACAAGTTTTACAGTACGAACCATTGAAGATGGCTGAAAGGCCCATGGGAAGATTAGCCTATTTTTAATTGTCATTTAATTCTTATAAATAAAACAAGACACTATACTTGTACTCTTGTTGAACTCAAGATGGCCCCCAAATTTCATTGGTCGAGCCTCATTACTACTAATTCCAGACTGTATACTACCATTAGGATAAGTAGTTCTGACTTTTATTTATTTCTGCGATTGTTAAAACCATTTAAGTTAATATTATTTTGATTTTTCTTATTAAAAAAATGTTATTTCCACTTACAAAATAAAGTTGTGTGCACATATACGTAAATGTCAAACTCATATTTTTACTGTTTATTGGTTGCATTGTCTGGAAAGCATATAATTTTGAAATTTTGGCCGTTACCTAGGTAATCGATTACAATGTCTGTACATTGTATTGCAATTCTGGTATTTGGGTCTAATTTTTTGGATCACTACACCAGTAAGAAGGCTCCACCAATGAAATTTTGGAGCCGTCTTGAGTTCAACAAGAGTATAGCTGCATTCAAAAACTTAAAAACGCCTCGTTTCTGTCGTTTCGTGTTATGAAATAGAAGTTTAAAAAAAAGAGTGTAGGAGAATGTACTACAACTCTGATTAGAACACACCTTTCGAGAAACGGTTATTGTTACACGATCCTTTATTGGTCTTTGATATTCCCACAGGTCTTCTACTGAAGGTTTTGGTTTTCCTGGTGTCAAAGTCGTATTTAATAAATCCAGAAAATTGATCTTGCATAATTCTTTGCCTGAACTTTTGGCGTGTTTTTTAATGTAATTTGCCATTACTGGTCCAGTGCCACAGGCAATTAAATTGGGCCAATAAATTGTGTTATTTTCTACGACGTCTACAACAAGTCTTATTGGTTCGCTGAGAAATAATGTTATTTTGCATATGGCTACGTAAAATGCCAATGCAATAGATGCACACATAAGAATTGCATGAAATATTTTGTAGAAAGCAAACTTTCTCTGGAATTTATTCTTTTTTATTAATTCTGATTCATCAGTTTTCAATTGTTGCCGCATCAGGAAATCCACTTGCTTTGTTATCTCTCTTCTTGTTTTAACATTAAGGCCACGAATGGGATTGATATATTTGTACAATATAAATCCGGTTATTTGGGCTATTTTAATCAAAGACAAAAGGGAATATCCTAACGAGAATCCCAAATTTCCACCAAAATCTACAATAAAATTTGAAATGTCGTAGATGTATTCTTCAGTCATTTCTAGAAATTCTGGTTCAGGTTCTTTAAAGCTTAAAACAAGCAAATCTTCATCAAATGGTACGAATTTAAAATCTAAATAAACAAATATTAATTTTTATAAAAGTTGTTTAGTTTATCTAATTTGCACAGGATATTTGCCAGGTGCGCACAAAAACCTGGCTACGCCTCTGTTTTAGACAGTCAATTGAAAGACCAGATGTTGTTTAAAAGCTGATTAAAATATAAGAAATATTTCAAAAGGCCAAAAGGCCTGTTAAAGTCAGTTTAATTTGTTTTGCAGTGAAAACTTGGTGCACATGCACAGAGTGACTGACTAAAGCTGTGTACACACAGCCTAATTTTGTGCACAGAATGGCAACTTTTATATATGAAAAAAAGTTTAGGCTAACATGGTACACAGTTTGGTTGCAGATGGAAGGAAATGTTGTGGCAAGCAGAATTTTAATCTTTCCGGCAGTGATGGTTCATGGAAAAATTCTATTCTTTCCGTGCATGAACAAATGAAGCGTACTCAGTTTTCAGTTTGATTTTTAGGAGTTTTTAGTAGGTGCATTCAATAAGTCTAAAACGTATGCAAAACTCGTTTCGTGTTTGCACATGACGTCGTTCCCATTGAATAACATGTTATTCAATGGGAATGGGAATGACGTCACGTGCAAACACGAAACGAGTTTTGCATACGTTTTAGACTTATTGAATGCACCTAGTGTTTTCTGTGCATTCTGTTGATTTTCAGTGTTTTCTGTGCATTCTGTTGATTTTTAAGTGTTTTCTGTGCATTCTGTTGATTTTTAAGTGTTTTCAGTGCCACCATTTTGCTTGATCCTGACAATTCACGTACATGGATTGGTGTACCAAACAATTTCTGCGCGCGGAAAGACACAGGAGCCAGGCGGACATACTGGCCGGTTCATTCCACTTACAGCGTGACAACCTGAAAAATCGGGTTGACGGAATATTTGGCCCCGGAAAGGCTGTGTACTTAGCTTTAGGCAGACAAAATCGGCACCACTTTTAAGCTAAATCAAGACAACTCCAAGTTAAACTAACTAGATCAAATGAATAACAAATTTACATTCGAAATTTGTAGTTTAGTTTCAAAAGGTCACTTTTACTCTACTATACTCAAAACCAGTGTTGTGCGCGGTCCGCGGTCCTGGTACCGCGGTCGCGGTCCGCGGTCCTGTTCCGGCAGCTAAAAAGAACCGCGGTCCCGGTCTGCGGTCCCTGGACCGGGACCGCGGTCTCGGTCCGCGGTCCACCGTGTACCGCGGACCGGGAACGCGGTCCCGGTCCAGGACCGGGACCGCGTTTTTGCGTTACATCTCGCGGTCCACGAGAAAACCTGAGATCTCGTGTTTTCTCGTGGATCGCGAGATATACCGCAATAGCGGTCCGCGGTCCACGGAATTTTAAAAGGAGCGCGGTCCCGGTCCGCGGTCCTGGACCGGCCTTTTAAAAAGAGCGCGGTCCCGGTCCGCGGTCCTGGACCGGCCTTTTAAAAGGAACGCGGTCACGGTCCGCGGTCCGGAACCGCGGTCCGGCGGTCCTGGATCGCCGGTCCGAGACCGGGACCGCGCACAACACTGCTCAAAACCACCACAACGTTGATCAATTTCACTGGTGAGTAGCTCATAACACCAGAATTGTACTCGAACTCCAGACATTGTGATCGATTACCAACATTGTCAAAGGTGATGCTTTGACACAGAACTACTTTTCCACGTAGTAGAACACAGTACAGAGTTAGGTGTAAACAGGCTGAAATAGATCAACGTTGTGGTGGTTTTGAGTATAGTAAACGAGTATGACGACTATAACGTCTGGCACGAGATCAAAATCTACAGTGCGATATTCACATACTCTGTATATGATTAAAATATCACTTTCGTTGTAAATTGGCATTATTTGTGATGCTAACAAGTAAGTGTTTGAGTGCCATCTGGCGCACTTGAATAAAATCGCTTGATTGAATTCCACCACCAAGGACGGTCGTCATTTCTTTCACTCCACTTCACAATTTAATATTTGGTTAGAACACCCCAACAAGAACACACCAACAAATCTGTTGGTGTTGTATTCTCTCTTACCTGTGTCCGATTCGGGTACACCAAACACAACATATTTTTGGCATGGTTTTAAACATCTACAATCTAGCGTTGCCAGTGTAAATACTCGAATCACATACGATTTTTCATATACATCACGAACAATAGATGCGTTTTTTATCGAATTGCAGTCTTTTTGTTTATTCGTGCTGAACATGTAGGGCAACCTGACAGCAACGTTTATGAGTTAATTACTCACTAAATTTTTTAGTCTCACCTGCAAGCAAGTTCCTTTTCTCTTTCCGCCAAACATGCTTCATAGCATTTGATCACATTTTTCTTGACTGGATCACAGCCAGGTGACTTTGTACTAATAAAATTGTACTGCAAATTAAAAAGTGAGTCGGGTTATTGGCTAAAGGTAACTGTCTAATGACAGAATAATGAACTAATGATACAATTGATGTTACATTTATTTAATTATATCGTCTATACTCTAGTTGCAGTCAAAAAGGCACTTTACAATCTGTAGTCCCATTGGTCGAGCCAGTTTACTACTAACTCCAGACTGTATACTACTACAACGAGAAGTAATTTTAATTTTTATTTATTGTTGTGCTCGTTATGACTAGTTTAGTTAATGTTATTTTGATTGTTCTTATTAAAAAAATGTTATTTCCATCATTGAAATGAAGTTTTACGCATATAAAAATGTCAAACTCATGTTTGTTATGTTTATTGGTTACTGTGTCTGGAGATTAAACAATTTTGAATTTTTGGCAGTTGCCTAGGCAATCGATTACAATGTCTGTACATTGTAATGCAATTCTGGTGTTTGGGTCTACTTTTCCAGATCACTACACCAGTAAACTGTCTTGACCAATGGGACTACAGATTGTAAAGTGCCTTTTTGACTGCAACTAGAGTATAACACTTCAACTAGATCAACTTTTAGCCGTATACGGGAACACATATCCCATACACAGAATACCTGTGTACTATTTGTGGAAAAAATCTTACTCTGCGTAAACGCAGCTGCACCTGAGCTTCAATTCCTGGTCTTAGAGCCATTGTGTACTGGAATGGCATTACACTGTCATGCATAGACATCTAGGAAAGTTTATATTTTATCGATTAATAGGAAATAATGAGTCATTGTTACGTGTACAACTCCTTGCCAAATAAATGGCACACTTGATTTTATTTCTATTTTTAATTTTTTAATTGGGAATTCAAAACAAACATACAACATTATAAACTATGCTTTTGGTAAATAAAACTACAATCATCAAGCTATCATTTGGTGAAAAAAGGACCATTAAAGGATCTTTGGTTTTGATTTTTTTTAAATGTTTTCATGGGCAAAAAAATGGAACAAAAAATTACCTGTGCCAAAAAAATGGAACATCTTGCAGTTATTGGTTGATGCCGTATACTAATCAGTAATCAGTTTTGATACAAAAACATACAAGACCACTTGCAATTAAGAAATATTCATTCATTCAAACATGGGTGGCTGTAGAGACTTATCACCTTCGACTAGAATAATAATAATACAATTGCACGATTCACACATGACACAATCCGAAATTGCAAAAGCTGCCAACTGTAATCGATCAACAGTATCTAAAATTCTTAATTATTACAATAATAACGGTATTGTGCAAAGTAAAGGTGGAAATTGTGGCAGAAAACGTGCCACTATACCGAGAGATGATCATTAATAGTGCCAAATTGTTAAACAAAACAGGTTTAAGTCAAGTAGACATTATCATACGTTATGGAAAAATGGAAATGTAAGATGCTCCCACTGTACTACTGTTCGACATCTTCATGAAATAAATTTTAAAAGTTGTGTTCCTAAGTGCTAACCACTATTAAACAGTAACCAAAGACAAAAGCGCTTAGAGTGGTGCAAACAACATGCAGATTGGACTATAGAAGATTGGGGTAAGGTCATTTATGTTGGTACAACCGGAAATAACCACAATCATTTAAACGTTGAAAAAGAAGAAATGTCGCTCATTTAATCAGCCATTTGTGTACAACGACTGTTGTCAAGGACAACAACGCGAATACAATAAAGCTCTTTTGTCTTTCAATCAAACACTCGCGCAATTACTTATTTCAGTGTTTAAATTCATTCACAATCTCCCCTTGAATTTTAACACTTAATAATAAATTCACAAAATAAAAACGAATTTTCATCAAACTTAAACAACTAACATGAACATCATAAACAATCTTCCGACTTGTCTTTAAAGAATGTTCATCCCTCGTAAACATTTATCAATGTTTGGCTTGCTGAGTGGTTTTGTCAAAACATCTGCCCACATCTCCACACCTGGTACGTGGACCACCTTGACCTTGTCCATCTCGACTTTCGATTTGATTAAATGATATTTCTGGTTAAGATATTTCGTCCGAACTCTTTGCACGCCATCGTGCAGCATTTGGACTGCCGCCTCGTTGTCATTGTAGAGTGTCATCTCCTCGCCGAATGGTGCTCGCAAATCTGCAAAGATCCCTTTGACCCAACTCAACTCCTTGATCGCATCAGCCACCGCATCCAACTCGCTCTCACAAGATGACTCTGCCACGTTGCCTTGCTTCTTGCATCGCCAACTTAACAACGACTCCCCATTCTTCACAATGTAGCCTGTGAATGATTGTGCGTTCTGCGTCGAGTTCCAGCTCGCGTTCGCGTAGGAGTGTAAATGATATTCTCCCTTTGTATATTTCAGCTTGTAATCTAACGTCCCTCGAATGTATCTCAGTACTCGCTTTGCCGCCGCCATGTGTATTTCCCTCGGATCCTTCTTAAAACGGGAAAGTGAGCTCACTGCAAAACTTAGATCTGGCCTGGTACTGGTTGCTAGGTACATTATACTGCCTATAACTTCCTGATAAAGCTTTTGATCAACTGGCTCGCTGTCCTCAAATTCTTCTAGCTTGACTCCAAGTTCACAAGGTGTAGCAACTGGGTTGCACTTATCCAGTCCAAAACGTTTTTAAAATTTTCTCTGCGTATTTGCGTTGAAATAAACAAATTTCTCCATCTGTTTGACTAACTTCCAAACCTAAAACGTAAGTAAGTTTGCCCATTGCCACCAATTCCACGTATTTGCCTAAATCTTTGATTTTCTCATCTCGAACTGTTGCATTTGAACTTGCTGTTACAAGATCGTCGACATAAACTGCTACGTAAACAGTCCCATCGTCATTTCTGTATTGGTAAAGGCACGGGTCATCTGCCATTCTTTTGAAACCGCAAGCTGTTAAAACTTCATGCAATCTCTTGTTTCAACAACGTCCTGCTTGCTTTAGCCCGTAAATACTTCTTAAAAGTCTACAAACAAATTCGATCTCTGCTTCTTCAAATCCTTCCGGTTGTTCCATAAATATTCTCTCCTTTAACTTGCAAGTATGCTGTCTTCACGTCGTGCAAATCCAACAGAAGATCCTCCTTTGCTGCTAAGTCCAGTAAGATCTTCAGTGATTCGATTCGTACTACTGGTGAAAATGTCTGGTCGTAATCGGTTTCTGGTTTTTGGCTACAACCCACAGCCACCAAACGTGCTTTGTATCGATTAAACCTTTCATCCGGATTTTCTTTAATTCTAAATACCCATTTGGACTTTACTGGTTTTACATCATCTGGTCTTTTCTCCATTTTCCAGACTTTGTGCTGATGCATGGAATTAATCTCATCTTGCATCGCTTCCGTCCATTTGTCCGCTTGAGGTAATTTCATCGCTTCCTTTTGCGTAGTTGGTGTTATTAAAACGTCAGCCATGTTGGCTTGCTCTCTCAGCCTTCCCGAACGTCGTACACCTTGTTGTAATAAATCCGCTTCAATCGCTTCTACTCTCGCTTGTTTTTCAACAGCCAAAACTTCTTTGGTTGCGCCGGGTCTCCTTCCTCCCCTCCGAGCGGGGACCTGCGCCGGCAGCCGCACTGGCTCTCGCTCCGGCTCTTGTTCCGGCTCCTGTTCCGGCTCTGGTTCCGGTTCGTGTTGCGGTTCGGGTTGTACGCGCTCAACTGGTGCAGGTACTCCGATCGGAAGAACCGGCGTGTCGTAATGGACATCTAATTCCACCAATTCGTCGGTTTTGGCTTCCCCGGGTACATCCAAACTGCCCAGTCGTGTCTCGTCAAATGCCACGTCTCGAGACTCCGTCATTCGACCCGTTTCCCGCATAAAAATGCGATACGCTTTTCTTGTCGCTGAATATCCGACTAAAAATCCTTCTTTCGTCTTTGCGCTCAATTTCGTCTGCCTAAATTTTGGTTCCAGTACGTGGGCCACACACCCAAATCTTCGTAGATAAGAAACATCTGGTGGTCGTCCCATCCATACTTCATATGGAGTTTTTCCATGAACGCTTGATCTGTACCTTTTACGCAGGTAAGCCGCCGTCAACATCGCTTCGCCCCAAAATGGTAACGCCAATTTTGAGTCCAGCATTAAGGCTCTCATCGCTTCTGTGATGGTCCGGTTGGTCCGTTCGGCTACCCCATTGGACATTGGCGTCCAAGGTGTGGTCAACTCGTGATGAATCCCCTTCTGACCATAAAACTGTGCCAAATTTTCATTTAAAAATTCCCCACCATTATCTGTCCGAATACGTTTGACTTTTTCTCCTTTTTGTAATTCGTGTCGTGTCAAAAATCCTTTTATGGCTTCCGCCGCTTGACCCTTCTGCTCTAGCAACTTTACAAAAATCATACGACTGTAACTCGTCCACTACTGTGAGAATAAATCTCGCTCCCCCTAACGAATTCGTTGGCATTGGCCCCATCAAATCCATATGCAGCAATTCCAACACTTGCTGAGATTGTTGAAATGGTAGTCTTTCGTGAAATCTTTGCCATTTTTGCTTTTATGCACTCAGTGCATTGCTCGTCCTGTGACTTGCCATCCCATGTCATACCTCTGACCAGTCCTTGTTTTTCCATTTCGTCCATGCTTCTGGGGTTTGGGTGCCCCAATCTTTGATGCCAAATCGTGCGTGTAAGCGCTCCAGTTGCACACGCAACTTCTCCCCTTGACTCCTCGCAGTATGTCGCAGATAATAAAAACTTGTTGTCCACTCGCTGCGCCGTCATCACCTTATTTCCAGCAGCGTCCACTACGCTTGCGCTGTCCTTCGTGAATCTGACCTCCAGTCCGGCGTCCACAATTTTAGGAACTGATAATAAATTTGTTTGCAACGTCGGAACGTATAAAACGTTATTTAATCGCAATCTGTTTTCCATTTCGTTCTCTTTGATAACTAATTCTCCTCGTCCTGGCGATCCTGCTTTGACTTCTCCGCTAGCCAGTCCTACATTTTGCGGATATGGCTCAAATTTGCAAAAAACTTCTTTGCTCGACACCATGTGGCTTGTCGCGCCCGATTCAATTAGCCACTCTTCTCCTTCTTCTTGCGTCGTCACTGCATTTGCTTGCTCGTCTATTCGACTCCTCGGCTTCACCCACGCTCCAAATGAATATTCTCGTGGTTTGCTTGAAGAAATCGCTTCGCAACGTGCACTGTGCTCCGTTGGCTTCATTCCACCTCGCCATTTCTCAAATGGTTTCGTTCTACTCGTACGTGTGCGTACATTCGCACTTCCCGTCAATCCTTCCTTGCTCTTGTCCTTTGACCAGCAATCCCTTGCAAAATGTTCCTTTTTGTGGCAATTAAAACATTCAATTCCACCTCTTCCTTTTGGTCGCGCTCTGTAGGCGTTTTCGGATCCCTGTCCGCTCTTCCTTTTGTCTCGCAATCTCTCTTCTTTTCCTCGTAGCATCGTTCTTGCGTCCATCATCGACAAATCGTTCTTCTGGCCATCAAAAATCCTAACGTTATGTTCAAATTCCGCTCGCAATCCCTGAGCCACATAAGCAACCATTTCTTGGTTGGAATAAATCTTTCCAAGTTCTGCTCCTTTTGCTTTTATCGCTTCGGCTCGGTTTATGTATTCATCAACGGATTCCTTTTCTTGCATTTTCAATTTCGCCAATTCAATTCCGCATTTGACAATCTCGTAGCTGTTCCGTGGTCCCATGTCGGCTTCTATCTTGTCCCACAAGATTTTCATGCTCGTTTCAGTGCTATATCGAACCGCTTGCTCCGCCGAAAGTGATATGATCAAAACGTTCATTGCTTCGTCGTTCTTCCTTTCCCAGTCCTCCCAGATCGCCTGCATTTGAGCATAATTTGCCTGTCCCGGTCGTGCTTTCTCCGGTTCAGCTTGCTTGATCGTCGTTTTCCATAAATGTTGTTTTTTCAGCGTTGACCTCACGCGCATTTTCCATAGAAAGTAATTCCGCTCCGTCAGTCTCTCTATCGTCGTCGTATTGGAGGAAATGTTCACGGTCGCCATCTTGTCTCCAATTTACTTCTTAACTTTTCTATTTTTCTACTTGCGCTTCTCTGTGTTACAGCCTGAATTTTTCCAACCGTCCTCTGCTACCACTTGTTGGTACAACCAAAAATAACCACAATTATTTAAACGTTGAAAAAGAAGAAATGTCGCTCATTTAATCAGCCATTTGTGTACAACGACTGTTGTCAAGGACAACAACGCGAATACAATAAAGCTCTTTTGTCTTTCAATCAAACAATCGCGCAATTACTTATTTCAGTGTTTAAATTCATTCACAATTTATAGTAATGAATCTAAGTTTTGTTTGTACTATGGTGATCAGGGTGTTCGCGTCTGGCGGAGAAAAGATGAAGCATACCACCCAACCACCATGTGTGAAATTTCCAGCTAGTGTTATGATATGGGGCTGCATGTCTTCAAGGAGTGTTGGTCTAATGACACTGGTCAAAGGGATGATAAATGCTGCAGCATATCAAGAGCTACTTGAATATTATCTGATTCCATCACTAGAAACTCTTTTTGAAGATGAAGAGGTAATTTTCCAGCAGGATTTAGCTCCTGCACATGCGGCTGAATCAATACAACAGTGGTTTCGGGAACATTCTGTTAAAGTTCTACCTTGGCCTGCCACTTACCCTGATCTAAATCCCATAGAGAACTTTTGGCTGATTATGAAAAAGCGATTAGCTGATCAAAAGCCAGCTACAGTAGGGGAATTAAAGGCAGTGGTGAAGAGTGTATGGGCTGAAATCAAAGCTGAGGAATGCGCGACACTTATTGCATCTATGCCGCCCCGAATTACGGCAGTTATTGCTGCAAAAGGTTATCCAACAAAATATTGATTGTTAAATATAAGAATTTCTAACCTAAAATGTATTAAATCACTATGAAGTTGCCAATTGTAAGATGTTCCATTTATTTGGCACAGCTAATTTTTTGTTCCATTTTTTTGCTCATGAAAACATTTAAAAAAAATCAAAACCAAAGATCCTTTAATGGTCCTGTTTTCACCAAGTGTTAGCTTCATGATTGTAGTTTTATTTACCAAAAGCATAGTTTATAAGTTTCTATGTTTGTCTTAAATTCCCAATTAGAAAATGAAAAGAGAGAAATAAAATCATATGTGCCATTTTTTTGGCAAGGAGTTGTATACACGTATTATAGAAAGAATCTTACAGCAACCATTGGCATTACACATGATCCATTCTTTCTAAATGTTCCGATAAATTTGGTTCTTTCAGATTTCCACAAGTCTTGAAAGAAAAATGATTTAGTTAATGTTATGTTTTATGACTATGTTTTGAAGAATGCAAGAAAACTCATGGCAATCTCGAATTACAGTTATCGGGAGTTAATATTTTTCATTACTTTTGCTCTCAGTTCAAATCAAGTGATGGAGGGTATGAGTCCAGGGCAGGAACAGGACGCGCAACTTTCTTTTGTGATAAAATCGTATCAAAAACTATTAATCTGAAATCAACATACTGTATTTTACCGAATAAGAGTCGCTCTCGAATTGTAGCCGCCCTCGAATAGTAGCCGCGGCCGAGATAGGCAACTTGATATAAGAGCCGCCCTCGAATAGTAGCCGCGGCTATATACGTTCAATGAACGTAATAGTATGATATTGGCCACTATTTAAAATAAGAGCCGCCCCCGAATTGGAGCCGCCCCCGAATTAAAGCCGCAGCTCAAAGTGGCAGTTTTCAATAAGAGCCGCGGCTCTTATTTGGTAAAATACAGTATTTCTTTTTACCCAGACCCACGCAGGGGCGGATCTAGCACCGGGCTATTGGGGTTAGGTTAGGTGGACCCACGTTAGGTCGGCCCCACCAAAATTAATCCATTTTGTTTATGCAGCAAAAGGTGAATCAGCTGGACTCAGTTTATTCATTAACTAAACCATGTGCTGTATTTTGTATTTCTTCGATTAAGAGTTGCCCTGGAATTGTGGTGGTCGTTGATTAATGCTGGAGTTGCAGTTATTATTAGAGGGCGATAACAATTGTGACTGATTGCCGGACACTGCAACTCAACATCCACATGATTTAGTTCAAACCCACGCCGCGAGGTGGAGTTGATGGTTAAGGGATAATGACCGCTATTCTCCAAACCAGTACAACGTTGTCCTAACTCCTATTGCCTGAGCTGGATTACGCCTAATTGTGGACTGTGCTCTTCTATGCGGAAAAGTAGTTATGTTTATTTTCAATCAATTTCAATGCAAAAAGTAATTAGAATGATGGATTTTATTTATTTGATAATAAAATGTTTATTTTATTTGAAGCTTTTATTTAAAGCTTTTTCCCCTTTTAATCAATCAAATTATGTTGGCATAGTTTATTGGTTTCTTTTGGCAGGTAAACAAAGGTTTAGTTTTTTATTAGTTGTTTTGTCTAGTTAGATTACAATTCTGGTGTTATGGGCTACTTTTTTGTTCCACTACACCGGTGAGATGGCTCAACCAATGGGAGTTAGGACAACGTTGTACCGGTTTGGAGTATATGTCATAATATCACATCACATTTGGTGATTACCTCAATAACCAATAAAGGTACCCTCGGTTACATGGTGCAAAAGTCGCAGTATACAAACGGAAGTTGGGTCCCAGAGTTGTGTAGGAACAGCTATGATTAACACATAGTGGTGCCCCATTCTTGTTCACTATCCTATTTTAGTTCACTCTTAGGGAATGTGTGGTATACCATGGTTAACTCTAACCACATGTGCATTGCGTGGGTGCAGATACGCTGCATCAATAACGTCCATCCACTCACACAATTTCAGGCGAATATTGAATAAATTTCAAAATTTTGAACTTATTTTAACTTGAGAAACGTAGAATTAATGCTGTGTGAGTTGTTTCTTCTACGTTCATTTGAACAAATGTAATACCTTGTTCACACCAAGATTTTGGATCTCATCCAAAGCTGCGGATCTAGATTGAACCCTGAACTCTGTTCACAGATCTAGATCCGTGTGCCCAACAACTTCGTTCGTCAATCGGCATTTTGAAATCTCGCAATTTGAATAAACTAATTTCTGTTTGAAAACTGATTAAATTTCTAACTTATTTCGATTTTCTATTCAGACGAATAAAAACCATGCTTTTTAGGTAAAGACAAGATTTATTGTGACATTATTTGGTCTTTATACAGGGTGGAAGAAAAGTCTGTTCCTCGCAAATATTTCCTGAGCAATTGCATCTAGGCCAACTTTGATGAAGCGATCATATAGGAAGTTGGGTGAGAGCAATCCAATGATGTCATCAAATTTGACCTTGAAGGCCATTTTCAAGGTTATTCACTTGCTAACTTTCGAGACTTCGAAATAATCTAGCTGCGATTGCAGCACGCGCGAGCAACAATTTGAGACGTATTTTTAAACTTAACTAATTTTAATCGTTGAAGATTTTAACAAGGAAAATCGCGTGGTGACACACGATGATACAGGTAAAAAAGATGGTGGTCAATCCCAAAAACGGGGTCAACTTCCGGTCAACAAGGACCGGTCAAAATTACAGATTACACACCAGAGGGCACTCTTGGTGTCCCTCGATCAAAAAACACTATTGTCGTTAAAACATTACCAATACAATTCGATATTCGATAAAAACAATTACAAAGAGACTTAAAACACTTTTCGAAATAAAACACTAAAATTAAACATAAATTGAAATCATTACTAAACATTAAATCCAAATCTGGATTTTACATTGCCGGGGGAAAAAACCACAAATCTAATTGTCGTCGGCGACTTCCAACGAGCAAAGTCTCTGCACCGGTCTTCTTAACGTTTTCCCTCCCGGCAGCATCATCTCGCAAGATCGAATTTTCCCATCTCTACCGTCAAACGTCTTCGTAATTTTCGCCGTCTTCCACGTCATGCGTGGCTGACCCTGTTCCTGCACGAGGACTAAATCGTTAACGCAAATCTCTTTAGATGCTCGTACTCGTCGAAATTCCCTCAACTCCACGAGGTACTCATGGGACCAACGACGCCACAATAAATTTGTAAATCTCTGGCGCAACTTCCATCGTTTAACTAACTCCGTTCTCTTCGAAATATCGACGTGATGCTCCGAGTTGTAAATGTCGGGCAAACTTGAAATTCGGGTCCCGATCAAAAAATGTGATGGCGACAGCGGTTCTTGCTCTGTCGGATCGTCCGTCACGTAGGTTATAGGGCGCGAGTTTATTATTGCTTCGACCTCCGTCAATACAGTTGTCAGTCCCTCAAAACAAAGCGACGATCTTCCCAGAACTTTCTTCAGACTCAATTTGACCGTCTTGACGAGGCGCTCCCAAAAGCCTCCCCACCAAGGAGCCAACTCGACAATGAATTTCCATTGTATCTTGTTGTGAGATAAAAATCCCTGGAACTCTTCGCCTGCAAATCCATTTATGAACAGCGCCAAATCCTTTTCTGCCCGCTTAAACGTTTTTGCGTTGTCCGAATACACGATACTCGGAATTCCTCGTCGTGATATCAAACGTTTGAATGCCAGAATAAACTTTTCTGTCGTCAGGTCTGAAACTAACTCCAGATGTACGGCTCGTACTACCGCGCAGGTGAATAATGCGATATAACATTTCTCGCCACTCCGCATGTAAAGTGGGCCCGCGAAATCCACGCCTATTATCTGGAAGGGGGCAGCACGATTGATGCGGTCAGAAGGGAGAAGCCCGATGGCTTGTGTCATCAGCTTCGAGTTCACGCGACGGCACGTTATGCATTTGGACACGTAACTTTTTATCGTTTTTCTGGCTCTTCGGGTCCAAAATCTTGAGCGAAATTCTGCCAACGTATCTCCCAGTCCTCCATGCAAGGCACGTAAATGACAGTCCCTTATTATCAATTTGGTCATCGGCGAGTCCGCGTCCAATACGACTGGATAAATGAAGTTTTTCGATCCGATGTGGTCGCGAATTCGAGAATTTATTCTTAGTACTTCTCTCTCGTCGATGATTAATTCCACTTGCGATAGCGGTGATTCTCTGTTTAATTTCACAGCGCTCTGCACGCAATCCAATTCCTCTGCGAACCTTGAACGCTGAGCATGGCGGAACCAATATGTTTCTGCTGCCTCGATTTCCTCAGTTTTCAGCGGTCCGACAATTGATTGATTCTTTCTCGAGTTTCGAATGAAGCGTAGCATCCAGGCTGTGATCCTTACGACTCTTGTCCAACTGCTGTAGTTTTCCAGGGCGAATATCGGCTCCATTTTTTCCGCCGATCGAGTCGCGTTGACGCTCGTGCAATTTTCTTCGAACTCTTCAAGTTGGGTTTCTAATTCTGCGCTTATTTCTTGTGGCCAATGTTCTTCACCTTTTCGTAGCCACTCGGGGCCCTGCCACCACTCGTTATCGTCAACCAGTTTCACTGCTTCCATCCCTCTCGTCAATTTATCCGCAGGATTTACCCTGCCGGGGCAGTGTCGCCAAGATTCGACGTCGGTGTTTGTACGAATTTCCCGTACTCGATTCGCGATGAAAGGATTAGTTTTCTTCTGTTGCTGTTGGATCCAAAAGTATGTAATTGAAGAGTCGGTCCAACAATGCATTTTCTTGATTTCCAAAACTCGTAACTTCACTGCAACGCGTGATGACAAAAGGGCGCTCATGAGTTCCAATTTTGGCAAAGTAAGTGGCTTCAACGGCGCAACGCGTGACTTGGACATGCACAACGACACGTCGACAGTTCCATTTGTTTCTGTGCGCACGTAAACTACGACGCCGTACGCCTTCGGACTCGCGTCGCAAAAGAGATGAATTTCCTGTTGAGAGTTGTCGCTCAAGTTTGGACTGTACGGTCGTTTGACTGAGATTGTTCGTAATGTTGTCACCTGTTCGTACCATTCACACCACCGCTTGGCAATGTCGGGGGGCAAGGGGACGTCCCAATCGATTTTTCTGGACCACAACTCCTGAAACATGAGTTTTCCGACGATCGCGAATGGTGAGGCGAAGCCCAACGGGTCATAAATTTTCGCCACTGCTTGTACAATCGCCCTCTTCGATCCTTGACCGCTTTCTGGTTTCTTTTCAGCCCATTCTCCTATTTCGAGTTGAAGTCTATCGGTCTCGTAATTCCAAATCAAACCTAGCACGGTAGTTTGACCATTTTCGGCGGCGATAATTTCTTCATCTTCGGGGATCTCCTTAGCAAATATTTCTCGTAGTCGTGGAGAATTCGAATGCCATTTTCTTAAAGGCAAATGCGCGTCCATCATCAACTTCCGCGCCTCATAAAAAACGGTCAAAACTTGATTTTCAGCTCGCATCGAATCCAGAAGGTCGTCCACGTAAAATTTCTCTCGAATCTGCTTGACGGTGTCCGGATACAAATTCTCCATTTCGTCCAGATGCATTTGGATCGTGTCGTTTAACGAGTAGGGACTGGAACTGACTCCAAACGTGACTCGCTTCTGACGCATAATTCTTGGCACGAGGAATTCCAAACCGTCCCAATTCTCTGGTACCCACAAAAAACTAACAAAGTTCCGGTCGCAAAGTCTTAGCAGAAGCTGCAAAAATGCTTTTTCGATGTCCGAGATGTACGCTACAAGCTCACGTCGGAATAGCACCAAAAGTTTCAATATTTCCGGTAACAAATTGGGGCCGCTGTCCAAACAATCGTTCAGCGAAAGCTCGTTCTTTCCCTTTGATGACGCGTCGAAAACAATACGAATTTTTGTCGTCGCACGATCCTCTCGCACAACTGCACGATGCGGCATAAAATATGAATGTTCTGGGTCTTGCACTTTCACTTCTTCGATGATGTCGTTTTTCAGCTGATCGTCGAAGATTTTTTTGTAAGCTTGATAAAAGCCGGGGTTCTTCTTGAACTTGCGCACCAAATGCCAAAATCTCCGCTTGGCTACTTCAAAATTGTTGTTGAGTTGACTGGCATCGACTAACCACGGTAGTGGCACCACATATCGTCCGTCCTCTCGCGTCACCAGCTCGCGGAAGCGCTTTGTGCACGTGTTGCGATCTGTTGGCGACTCGTCAATGGACTCGTGTCGGATTCCAATCGCTTCGAGTTCCCAGAATTGTTTAAGATGGTCATCTAAGCGGTCGTCGAGCCGCACGTTGAATACGCGGGTGACCATTGTAGACAAAGTCGTCACGTTGGGCGAGCTACCCATCAACGCCCAGCCAAAAATTGTTTCGATTGCCACCAGATCCTCTTCAAACTTCTCGAGACGTCCAGTCAAAATTTTAGCGATATTATCGGCGCCTATCAAACAAAAAACATCAAAATTAGTGTATTGTTCAAAATTTATTACAATATTGTTGCGTGCTAAGGCGGCTCGCAAGCCAGCCTGCAACTCAGTTTTTATCGGCCGCGTTATCCACGGCGTCTCGATTGCTGTGACCGTGAGCGATTTATTCTTGTCGTCCACGTTGCACAAATTCAACTCGAATCGTTCTCGCTTTGCACTTTGCGACACTTGACTGCCAAAAGTCAGTACGGACAAATTTTCAGTTCCTTTCGATTGCAACCCCAAGTCTTTAGCAAGACTGGACAACACGAATGTCGTTTGGCTGCCGGGGTCGAGAAGACACTGCACGATCGCTTCTTTTGATTGATGCACAACACGCACAAAAATTGACGCCAACGCTGCAGCAGGAGGAGGGACGAACGCTGATAATTCTGCACACGTAGCCACGTGAGTGGTCAAACTTTCATTAACGGTTTTCCTCGCTCCATCACACACCAAAGGATTGTGATTTCGTTGGCAAATCTTACACGTGATTCGGTAGGAGCACGTTTTCGACGTGTGCCCCTTTTTTAAGCACTTAAAACACCGTCCATTTTTAACCACGTATTCTTTTCGCTCCGCTGCAGTCGTGGAACAGCCGTCACGTTCGTGGGTCTTACTGCAAAACATGCAGTTGGCGATCATCGTGCTCAATACTCGAGCAGACGGGACACGATCGTTGTTCTTGCGAAATGTCTTCTCCGTGTCCTGTTTTTCTGCTTTTCCCGACTTCTCCTGGTCTTTAGTGCGATGCAGGTCCTGAAAACTATCAATTTTGCTATGATGAATTAGTTCAGCTCGAATCATGTCCAATAAGTCTTTTGCTTTGTATTTCCCATCAGGGTGTTGTCGCGAAAAGTCTAGTGAAATTTGTTTTGGGACCAAACCCAATATCAGCGGACAAGCTGTCGCATCGATAGCTTCAGTGTTCATTTTTGACGCCAACAATCCGCGCACGTGTGACTCGCAGCGGTCGTAGAGCTTTTGAAGAGGCACGGGGTCTAAAATATCTTTTACAGGTTGCATTTTCATTAACGCTCTCATGTGCGCACTGAGAATAACGTCACTTCGCCCGTAACGTTCAATTAAAAGTTCCTTGGCGACGGGGTAATTCTCATCAGTTGGCGGCAGTCCTTTCAACACGAGCGCCGCTTCACCGTCCAAATACGACTTTAAATACACTAACTTGCTTTTATTTGTGATGTTAGGCTTCGAATCGATGCTGATTTCGAAATTCCCCCAGAAATCATCCCATTCGAGGGGGTCGCCACTGAATTTTATGGCCTCGTACTTGGGGAGTCGCATCGTCGTCTCGTGCGGGGCATTAACGGTACCATGGTAATTGTTGGTGATCGGGGCGAGTGGCGGGGCGATTGCCAGCGCATTCATTTTCTTCAGCGCTTCTTCGAGCTCGACCTCGCAGTCGATTATCTTCTCATTATAATTAGTTTCGCACTGTGTGATTTCTTGGTCGATCTCGTCGTCGTCAACCAACGCCGCCAATATTTTTCCGTCTAACGCCTTTAATTCGGCGGACTTGGCCTTCAGGTTGGCCTTAATTTTTTTTAGTTCGAGTTCATTCTGTGGTATTGCCGCAAGAATCGTTTTCGCCTTGGTTATAGTGGCGGTCGTCATTCTTCTGGCCACTGTTCGTTGTGACTTGATCACGTTGAGATCTTCGGCCATTTTTTATTTTTCTCAAATTTTACTTGCGGTTTTTATAGATTTCAGTTCTTCAGGTTCCTGGATTTTTCTCCCGGGTTTCGGCACCAATTTCGAGACTTCGAAATAATCTAGCTGCGATTGCAGCACGCGCGAGCAACAATTTGAGACGTATTTTTAAACTTAACTAATTTTAATCGTTGAAGATTTTAACAAGGAAAATCGCGTGGTGACACACGATGATACAGGTAAAAAAGATGGTGGTCAATCCCAAAAACGGGGTCAACTTCCGGTCAACAAGGACCGGTCAAAATTACAGATTACACACCAGAGGGCACTCTTGGTGTCCCTCGATCAAAAAACACTATTGTCGTTAAAACATTACCAATACAATTCGATATTCGATAAAAACAATTACAAAGAGACTTAAAACACTTTTCGAAATAAAACACTAAAATTAAACATAAATTGAAATCATTACTAAACATTAAATCCAAATCTGGATTTTACACTAACTTCTAAACCAATCAGGTTAGAGCAGAATTTTCAATTACAAAGTTGTAGAGCACCATCAAATTAGTACTACCGTACCGCCCCGTTTAAACGCCCGGGTTCAAAAAAGCGCCGGCCCCGTTTTAGCGCCGGGCAGTCATTGGTGGTTCACTGAATTAGCGCCGGCCCCGACTAAGCGCCGGGTCCCCAAAAATCACCGATTTTTTGTGAAAAATCGGTGATTTTTGCCGAAAAATCGCCATTTTTTGCGAAAAAACAGGCGAATTTTCGGTTATGCGCCGGGTTCGATTTAGCGCCGGGCTTCAAATTGGCGCCGGGGAAGCGGCTGAAAAAAAAATTAAACGCCCGGGCGTTTAAACGGGGCGGTACGGTATCCAACTTATCTTAGTCATCTTAAATTAAATATTTGCGTTTTAAAATGAAAACAAATCAGCTGAAATAAAGTCAGCCATTGAGGCAAAAATTAAATTTCTACTACAAAAATACTGAATTACTTAACACTAGAAAGGCCGGAATTTCCGCCGACCTAGAAAGGTCGAAAGTGGTCAAAATGACCGCTTGAAACAATGCGCACAAGACCATCAATTTTTGTTTTGCTATTTTCTTCGCATATTTCGCATTTTACTGATCAATTTGATGGCAAAACGCAAGATACACGTATTGTTTACGTATTTTGTACGATTTGTGCGCGTTTTGTCCACGTTTCGTGCACGTCTTGTGCACGTTGTTTCAAGCGGTCCTTTGGACCGCTTTCGGCCTTTCTAGGTCAATTCAATTTTTTTTAATTTTTTTTACAGAAAAAAGCCACGTTTGCTGATTTATGAATCATAAATCAGCAAATTATGATGTAAACTTTACATCATAAAAAAAAAAAAAAATTGATCCGCAATCCGCGGATTGATTGCGGATCGGATCGGATCGGATCGGATAGGCCGATCTGGGCATGCGGATCGGATGCGGATCCGCATTTTTCGTTCCGCACTATTTTCGGATCGGATGCGGATTGGCCAGAAATTCGATCCGATCCGATCCGATTACAAGCTTAATGTAAAGTATCATAAGTTAGTAAAAGTGAAAAAATACCAGCAATGTAAACCCATTGAGTTTATTGCTACAGCTGTTTAAAACAGCTGTTGCGGTCAAAATGACCGCTCTGACCTTTCTAGTGTAAAATAAATAGGCCGTGGATATTCCCACAAACGTTTGTGGGAATAGACATGTGTCTATTTCCACAAACGTTTGTGGGAATAGATGGCCGTCACTGGGCCGGCTATTTCCACAAACAGCCATCATTCGGCCGGCTATGGTATGGTGCGCCAAAAACGCGCTATGTGAAGTTTCGGGTTGCCGAGGACGGGAGGACGGGAACGTAGCGAGAACATGAAAACGAGACGAACCAATGGCGTGGGGAGAAGCTCAAAGAATGTCGAAATTATGTAAAACTGATTTTTATTCACTAATATCAATTACATTAGCTTCTGTCATAAGAATGCAACGATCACAAATAAACTGTTTTGTTTGAATGGCCTTCACATTCGTATTCTGTTTAACCAAACATGCTCTATGGAAATCTTCTTTGCATGTACAGCATTTTATAACCATTCGAGTATTTCTTTTTTTCCTGCAATAACACATTACTCTGTCATGAACTGTTGTTTTAGGAGAGTCGTAAACTTCCCGACGTGTAAAGGGAAATAAGATGAATTTTTCATCTTGATGGGAAAATCTTTCAATCAAATGTGATCTTAGTCGAGCTTTATCAAATACGAAATTACTTGGATTTTCTTCATGACAAAGTAATAGTGAAATTGCTATAGCATGTAGGCCACAATCATGACCATTGTCCTGCTTCATAATATCATGAAAACGAAATGTCATTTGAAAAGAAGAATCTATAGTGCGGACCAAACTACTAGCAATGGATATATTATCAGGATTGATGTCAGAGTAGAGAGAATCATATACATCTACGAAAATCATACTATCATTAATGTGCCCAGCAATAACATTCCAATGATTGCCATTAACATGGCAAATTTGGATAAAATCACCATTGCAAGGAGTAAATGCAGGTGGATTATATGCTGCAAACGTGGTTCTTTGGAGGCCTTGGGTCATTGGAAAATCTCGCTTTGTCATGCATGTTGCTGCGTACATGATAGATGCATCAAGCCAATCATCGCAGAGCAAAATATCTAAATGACTTTGCTTCAGTTGGACCTCCGAGCATACTTCAACCCAATCAATATCTGGGTTGACAAGTTTTGTTTTGAATTTTTTTGCTGTACGCAGTGATGGTTTCGGCAGAGTCCTTTTTCTTCCTATTGCGGTTAGGATAGCACCTTTGGGACGACCTCTCACTTTTACTCTATCTGGAAAGCGTCCAACAACATCAAAAATAATTTCATTTTCCAAGCCATCTGCATCTGAACATATGCCATGCTCTGAACGATTCACATCTGAACCTGTACCATTTTCTGGATTATTCACGTCTGGCTTTGAACCGTCTTCTGGACCTACGCCATGTTCTGAACAATTCACATCTGAATCTGTAGCATTCTCCAGACCATTTACACTCGGATTAGAAGCACAATTTGTATCATGGGTGGATATAATTTCAACTGCAACTACTTTTCGATTTTCAGCCCACAATGAATTAATTTCTTTAAGAAACTGCATTCTGTTCTTGAATTCTTCGCTGCTACAAGATTTCATCTTCTCTGATAAAGCATCTAACTGGGTTTTTGCTTCACTAAACTTCTGGGACTCAGTTAATGTATCGCTAGAACTATTAGTTACTCTCACTAACCCATCTGGCTTAACGATAGATGCTTCCTGGAACGATTCGTTCGAGTAACTACGCGTCCATCTTTGGGATACTAGACTAGGATCAAAGATTTCTAAATCCAAGTGCTTCCTAACTGAAAAGATATGACAACAAGGCAACTTTTTCATTGAAAAAAGACTGCAAGTACAACTACTTTCGGATGTCTCTGAAATACGATGTGGAGGAATATTAACGGCAAACTTCCCATTAGACAAATTAGTGATAGTTTTACAGTTTTCACTTGTGACGTACTCTCCAACAATTATGTAACATGCAAATGGAGTTGCAGTGCTAGCAACAGAACTAACCACTGACATAGGTGCTGACGTTCTAAGCTGAGTAACTTTTAAACGCTGATTAAACGAAATCATATGAAGTTTATCCCACAAGTCACTCAAAAAAATCTTCAAATTTAAGTAAAATATGTCCAAGTATGAATAACGTTTGATTACCTTCTTTATCTTGTTGTTCATTGACTCAATTCTGTTATTTGTAGTGTTGCCCAAGTTGTATGTCTGAATCCGACTGTACATTGACCAGCTTTCGCGGATCGCATACCAGCGGTCCAGAAAAAGGGGAAAGATGTTGTGGTTCGAAAATTTCTCTTCAAATTCAGAAAAACTTGCTTCAAAAGAACTGAGCTCATAAGCGTAGGCCATTTGTTCTAGTAATCGTTTCGCATCATCTGCCTTATCACTTGGAAATTTTTGATCATCAACCAAAGCCTTGAAATTTTTGAGAACATGAAACAAGCAAAGTTCATGTTTTGCTTGTGGAAAGTACTTTTCTATTAGAGAAATTTCAGTGAAATCTTTGTCTGTCATAAAAGAGATGGTTGTCGATGTACATGGATTTCTTTCCACAAGAGTGGCAACAAAGAATTCAACATTTTCCTTCGTCTCGGCAGCAACAAGACCAAATGCCACTGGAATCGTGATATTATTACCATCAACAATGGATGCAATGTACAAGGGCATGCGGCAGTTAACAAGGCAATATGTTGCATCCATAGAAATATGCTCAGGGTATCGTTCAAAAAGTGTACGCTGCCAAGAAAATTGGAAAAAGCAAACACGAATTTCTGAATCCACTTCTAAAGTTGCAATGACCATTCCCTGGTCTTGCTTCTTGTCTAAACGTAAACTTGAAACAAATTTCTCTCCATCGTTTATGCCAGGCGGTCGGTTGGTAGACTCCAATTTAGCCCTTATATTGTGTACATCTTTCGATGTTGCAGAAACATTCCCCTTCTCTTTGACGAAATTTTTGACTGCAGAGACTGTTACTCCATGTTCGAGCAACAACATAGTATTGTCTTTAATGTGTTCTGTGTCCGAACGACTTTTTGAAAATGCCCAAGTACTTGTCCCATCTTCAAGCGTATTCTCAAGCAACCGTGGAATTTTATAACCCAATCCTCGCACTGCTCGATTAATCGAATATGATCTGTAAAGATCTGAACCCATTTCATGGGTGTGTGTGTTATCAAAGCTTCGAATAACAAACAAACTTTTTCGTTTATCCCAACCAACATGCAAGTGAGCAGAACAACCAGTCTTCAACGATTGTTGTTTTGGTCGCTTTCCTTTAGATGTTGAATTGTTACAACCAGCATGCGCACATTCGAATCTACAAAAGTAGTATCCAATGGAAAGTGGGAGTTTGCAAACACCAGGTCGCAGATTCTCTTTCTCAATACTGCGAGAACTTTGAATCACAAAAAGTGGACTGCTAGTAGAATCGCAGAACTTTTCGAATGCATCTGCAAATTCGTTCCAAGTATTAAAAACAGATAATGCTGTAAATTCTTTCTCAACGGTAGGGAAATATAATTCATCAATTTCGGTTTCCATAGTATTAAAATTCAAATGTATTCAATAGAAATACCGAAATTCAGAACTTCAAGTGAGATGTTACAAGTTTATTACTGTAAACTATCACAAACACACCATTCAGTTAAGATCCAACAAGTGAGATGTTACAAGTTTATTACTGTAAACTATCACAAACACACCATTTAGTTAGGATCCAACAAGTGAGATGTTACAAGTTTATTACTGTAAACTATCACAAACACACCGTTCGTTAGAATTCAACAAGTGAGATGTTACAAGTTTCAGGTATATTACTGTAAACTATCACAAACACACCGTTCAGTTAGAATCCAATCCAACAAGTGATCTTTGTTACAAATTCATCTCTTTATATATCTCAACTCCACCCCCACGTCATTGGTTCGTTTCGCTTTTCTCGTTTTCACGTTCTCGCTACGTTCCCGTCCTCCCGTCCTCGGCAACCCGAAACTTCACATAGCGCGTTTTTGGCGCACCATACCATAGCCGGCCGAATGATGGCTGTTTGTGGAAATAGCCGGCCCAGTGACGGCCATCTATTCCCACAAACGTTTGTGGAAATAGACACATGTCTATTCCCACAAACGTTTGTGGGAATAGACAATGCGAAATAAATATATTCAAATGTGCATTACTGTACAAGTACACAATAAAAATCACTATCTTTTTTTAATGCCTCAATAATTTTTTTTTTCACAAGTATAAAAAATTTCACTTTGCTGATTTTTTTCTGATTTGTTTCCTTTTTAAAAAGAAATCATTTAAATGAAGATGACTAAGATAAATTGGATAGTACTAATTTGATGGTGCTCTACAACTTTGTAATTGGAAATTTTGCTCTAACCTGATTGGTTTAGAAGTTAGCAAGTGAATAACCTTGAAAATAGCTTTCAAGGTCAAATTGCTCAGGAAATATTTGCGGGGAACAGACTTTTCTTCCACCCTGTATTTATAAAAACAGGAATTCAGGTCAAACTGGACAATTTATGACACAAAACCGGATTTCCGTACGTGCGTCATACAATCTCGTGTTTAAAAGCACCGCCTTGATAATGGCTTCCCCGCACGACACCGATCAATGACGCGCAACCCCACGCTTCTAAAACTCGCTAGTTTTTACACGAGTTCCTACAACTCAATTCCACGATAGGATTCGGATTGAAATTCATTAAATAATGTCAGCATTATTAGATAATAAAATGGCAGCCATTGTAACGAAGTGTTTCTAAGACCTGTTGCTACTAACACCCGGTTTGGTTTGATTGAATCACATTTTGGTGTGAACACAACTCCATCCAAGTGAATATTGGAACTCTGTTCAGTTGGATCTGATCGGACAGATCAGATCCAGTCAAACTCGATCCGTTGGTGTGAACATAGTATACAGTATATAAGGAACAAAGAACGTAACATAAAACACGATTTGTATTTTTGGAATAAAAGCTGCAAAAATATGGTCTTACGTTAATTATGGTGAATGGTGATGCAGAAAAGAAATAATTAATTAATAAGATATGAGAAAGTTAGAAACTTGAAAAAGACGAATTTGACTGTACCTGTATTAATAAAAAGCGCATTCCCACAAAGGATGTTTTCCTGTACCATTCCAATTTTAGTGTCTCCCTTAATTGACAAAATATTTCCATTTTTCAACTTGATCTCAGATTTAATTTCTCTGTCCTAAATAAAAATAACAAGATATTGATATTGTTATTTTTGATTAAAATAAAGCCTAATTAAATGTTAGTGATTCTGGTACAATAATATTAGATACCCTGAGATTGTTTGTCGCATGCAACAGTTCTGCCGATTGTCCTGGCCAGCAATAATGAGTCAGGATTTGTCATCAATAGAAAATACATTTGGAGAATTATTAAGAATCGTCTCACACCAATAAAACTTAGGGTTTCTCTACCGGTATTTACCGGTACTAAAAACTGGTATTTTTAAAGAAAAAACCGAATACCGAATATCGTCTTTAGTTCGGTATTTTTTACCGGTTTTTATTGGGAGAAAAATATGGAAAACACTGCCGAAATATTTCATTTTAGGGATGGAAATGGTCACTATTTTTATTTTAAATTCTTTTAAGTAAGAATTCGGTCCAATAGATTTTGGAAAATTTTTAGGAATGTGAGAGGCACTCACTTGAGGGATTTGACTCACTGACTTGTGAGGGTCCCCTTTCCCTGACCTTGTTTGATAAAACAACTTCTTTAAGTTATTATTATTTATTATTATTATTAAAAAAAAAATTTTTCAAAATTATTGAAAGTTCTTTGTACTAGTATGTTTTAAAAATGGCGTCAAAATTACAAAACCCATTGAAGAAATGTTAATAACTTGATTCTGTATTGTCTCATTAACTGGTTTAAGCAAACACATTAACCAGAAAATAATTTTTTTAAATTAGAACGTGAAATATATTAAAAATCATATCCAAAATGTGAAAAAATCTTCAGAAAAAAAAAGTATTTTTTTAAATTTTACTTTTTAAAAAAGGAAAATAAAAATAAAAATATTTATTTACCGAAAAATACCGGTTTACCGGTTTTTTGAACATTGAATACCGAAATACCGGTTTTTCAAAAAGTCCCGTTTTTGAGAAACCCTACACACCATATTCACACCAAGCTTTTGGATCTTATCCAAGATCCAAGATCGGTGTGAACACTGTACTCTGAGCACAGATCTAGATTCGTGTGCCCAACAACTCCGTTCGTCAATCGATTTCCCACAACTCGATTCGTGAATTGGAATTCAATAAACAATGTCAGCACTCTATAGCATTCTATTATTGCACATTTTTATTCGATATAAAATGGCAGCCATTGAAGCGCTACTAAAACCCGGTTTGGTTTGTTTCAATCGCATTTTGGGGTGATTGAATCACATCCAAGTGAATACAGTCGAAACTCTTTATAACGAATCGCAAGGGACCGGAAAATTGATTCGTTATAACGAGAGTTCGTTAAAACGAATTAGGTAAAAAAAATTAAATTTTATTATAAGGGGCCGCCCATAAATTACGTAACGCTAATTTTTGGACTTTTAGACCCTCTCCCCCCCCCTGTAACAAGGTCGTAACAAATCCATAAACCCCCCCTAGAATATTACGTAACAAAACTAACCACCCCCCCCCCAATTTTGATATACGGTACACTAAATACAAATACAATTTTTATTTAATAATGTCTATTTCCACAAATTTACACAAAAAAAAAGAATAATAACTCAAAAAGCAATTATTTATAAAGTAAAATTTTCAGTTTTTAAAAATTTCACAATTTTAAATTTTTATAATTTCAAATTTTCAAAAATAAAATAAGTTACGTAACATTATTGCAACCCCCCCCCCCTCCCCCGTCGTAACAACCCGTAACAAAATTCGAAACCCCCCCCCCCCCTAAGGCGTTACGTAATTTATGGGCGGCCCCTAAACAATATTATTTATTCATAGACAATTAGACATGCAAGTTTCATGTCAATTTTATCCCAATTCTTTAAAAATGTTAAAAATTGTAGAACGGGGCAAATTAAACTCATCTGCTACAATTGATGACTTCTTGCCATTGTCAATGGCATTAAAAATGTTCAACTTGTTCTCAATAAAAATTGCCTTTTGTTTGGCAGCCATTTTAAAACAGGAAAATTTTGATTTTCCTGTCCTTATGGGCATCGGATGATGTGAGTTGTGATGATTTTTTAAAATTCGTTATAACGAGAGCTTATGGGTATTACAGTGTACCTAAAAACTTGTTTGTTATAACGAATAATTCGTTATATCGAAATTCGTTATAACGAAAATATTTAACATGGTGTTCTATGGCTGGCCAACCAAGTCATTTTCAACAATTCGGAATAGCGATAATTCGTTATATCGCGATTCCTTATAAAGAGTTTTGACTGTACTGGGAACTCTGTTCAGTTGGATCTGATCGGACGGATCAGATCCAGCTAAACTCGACCCGTTAGTGTGAACATGGTATAAGGACAGTGCTGAACTGGCCCGGCGGGATACCGGGAATTTCTGGTGGCCCGTGGCCGCTGTGGCCCATCGTGGCTTGCTGTGGCCTGTCCCGACTTGATTAATTGTGGCCCGAACATCCAGATTTCCCGGCACTAAATTTGTTCCCAGTCCAGTCCTGTATAAGGATCAATGACCAGTGATTTTGACTATTTAATCTATTGTAATTTATGAATAAAGGCATTAAGCTAATTCTATAACCAAGATGGTAGCTTCGCAACTCCTTTCCAAAACTACATCCAACTCCATCTTTACAATCCAACGTGAACAAAAAGCAAGAAACACATCAGTCACATATTTAAACTGCTCTATAATCTAACTTCAAAAATAGCGGTCTATTTAGTTTGTTTTGAGTGACAGTTGGCATGCGGACAAGTTTTAACTGCAAGTTAAACATGACTTGATGAATATGCCTAGTGCCTAAAAGATTTTTGTGATGGATTCTTAAAAAATAATAAACCAACAAAATGGTAGGGTAGGCAGGGGCGGATCTAGCTTTTTGTGGCCCCTGGGCTTGAGGTTTTTTCGGGTCCCTTTATCAAAATATATATACAGGGTGTCCCAAATGAACAAAGCCAGTCAAATAACGAAAAGACCATTTGAGTGAGATGAATGAAACGAATGTAGTACTAGTAAACTAAGTGAGGGCATTTCAAAAATGTGAAAAAATTTGACCTCTGACCTTTTCTTTAAGGTCATTCCATTTCTAACTTTTAAACTAAGACTGGTAGAGCAAAATTCTCAATTGAAAAAAGAAAGAGCACTTTCTGTTTAGTAGAAAACTGCTCATCAAATTTACTCCGACACAATAACAGATAAAATTACGAAAAAAAATAAATCGTGAAAAAGTCAAAACATTCTAAGAAAAGTGCTTTATTTTGCTGACATTCTAAGTACTACTATGCAGTCATGAATTGTTATTAATTTAACTGATATTTTAAATGATATTTCACAAATAAAATTATGAAAAAGTCAAAAAATACAAAAACGAAAACCAAGATCAAGACTTTTTCATGATTTATTTTTTTCGTAATTTTAGCTGTTATTGTGTCTGAGTAAATTTGATGAGCAGTTTTCTACTAAACAGAAAGTGCTCTTTATTTTTTCAATTGAGAATTTTCTTTTATCAGTCTTAGTTTAAAATTTAGAGTTGGAATGACCTTAAAGAAAAGGTCAGAGGTCAAATTTTTTCACATTTTTGAAATGCCCTCACTTAGTTTACTAGTACTACATTCGTTTCATTCATCTCACTCAAATGGTCTTTTCGTTATTTGACTGGCTTCGTTCATTTGGGATACCCTGTATATGTAGTTGAATATTGTGTCTTGGGGGCCTCCTAGAATTAGGGGGCCCTGGGCTTAAGCCCTATTTGCCCTGATGTAGATCTGCCCCTGAGGGTGGGTTTACTTGGTTATTAATGTTAAGATACCTTTTTGATTAGCAGGTATTCCATGTTAACGGTGACATTAGATTTCAGCCACAGATCGGTGTAGTTGTCCACAGGAGCCTTCAAATTTATTAGTCCTCGTACAGCATTGGTACACGATTTTCTCAATTCTATAATGTTGTCAGGACCTGGTCGTTTCAGATCCCAGTACGGCATTAAACCTGGTGTGTCCATTGCATAAAACATCATTTTTGCTGATAACAGTGTCCTAATATGAGCATAACCGACTTCTACTTTGATGGGTCCGGATTTGAAGAATATAAATCGTTCCACCGTTTGATAGCAGCAAATACATACACATACGAGTAAAATCGTTAACCACATTTTTCCATTTCTTTCCTTATTTAAAACGTTGTCCAGCGCTTTCAATTCGTCTTTATCAATCAATGACGCTTGTATTTCTCTTCTCACACAGCGCCGTATATGGAGTCCTGTTCTTTTACTGGCATGCATTTTGTTTTGATGTTGATTCGCAGTACATCTCATGTTTTGTATTTGTTTAAAGTTTCCGTGACAGACATACTTTTTATTTTTTATGTTTGGTACGTGTAATTTAAGGGAAGTTGTAATAATTTGAATAACAGAATTTTAATTAGATAGGAACACACGACAGCAATAATTAAGTGGAAACAGTATTTTCAAATTATAAGGATAATTCTGCACATGAATAAATTCATGTATTGAAATTACATTCTAACAACCATACTGGTTGGCGATATTGAGCTCATAAACGCACACCCATGTGTGTAAAATTATACGTTTAAATGATAATTACAGGTGCTGTAATTACATGTTTTTACATCATACTCATAGAACTTATAATTATTAAAGTTATAATTTTATTCAGCAAGTTGGAAATTGATTTTTGCAGTTTGATGAGTGAATGTTTTAAAACTTTTAAGGACAAAATTCAACAATTTATTTGGGTCAGGGCTCTTGGTGTGATTGATATGTTGCTATAAATAGATTTATTTGAATGTATATTCATTGTTGAATTTGTGAGGATTCTAATTTTGGCTGATTTATTAGCCATTATAAGAGATAAATCGGTTGAAAACAAGACATTGTTAAATCTAACAACCACCTGATCGAGATAAGCTACGGAACGTACGCAAAGTGAATAAATAACAGAATGATATCCAACTTACAGTTTTACATGTTTTACTACCAGATACAACTGGATCTGGGTTCTGCGCTCGTGTAAACGAGCGGCATCTACTGGTTGAGGATCCGGGCAAAGCCAGAGGGATAGGGCTGACTTGCGGCATCGTCACAACGAACGCTATGGAGACGTATTCGACTCTGTGGCACGAGTAACTTTGAATGCGAAGAATCCTTTGCATTCTTTGAGAATATTCTTTAGAATATTCCGAGTCCTAAACGTTCTAAATCTATAAAGAAAATATAACAAATAATTGTTATATGTTTATTATATGGGCGGGGAGAGTCACGATGGTTGAGAGAACCATCGAGGGAAGTTTTGACGCTTCCATCCGCCAGTATGCCTTACAATGACGAGATCTCATAATCAAGCACCGGGTATTTGTTTGTGCACGACAAAGTCGCTATCGGTGGTACCAACCACCGGGTAAACATTCTTTGAGATTACCAATACCCAAGTATTTATTGGCCAATAATAAAACGGCCTCCAGAAAGTATGCAATACCCCGCAAAAGAATACGAACTGCCCCCCTCTTTTAGATCCCCCCAAAAATATCTACTTTTCCCCCCTTAAAGTTACGCCACTCCCTATTTTCTCGAAACTCCCAAAACAAGGCGTTTTCTTCTCGGTACGTCGCATTCACGTTTTGCGGTAATGTTTGTGCGACGTATGTGTCTGTTTGCATATATATATATTCTTTCATATTCCTTCAGCAATGGCGATGACTTCACAACCGTGTGTGTTCGCTAATTCCGATCCCGAATCAGATTCAGAGGAACCTCGAAAGCGCCGGAAATGGGTCAAACAGAAAGTTTTTGACAACATCGACTCGGCATCGTTGGCTCTAAAAGCTGAGCAGATGTGGGAAAAGCGATGAAACTCCACCACGCTCGAAGGAGAAAAAATTTTCTACGACTGCAAATTTTCACGGGAGTGTGATGCGAAGAAATACTTATTTCTGAAGGCCGATACTGATTCTGTGGAATTATACCACACAACTGACACACACACTCACGAAGAGCGACTACTACGCGGCATTCCGACCGAAACTAAGAAGAAAATTCGTGAATTGTACAACAATGACGTGACCAGACCAAGAACGATTTTGAGTAAACTTAGAGATGAGGGCTACCAACCCGGCGTGTTGCCTGTAAATTGGCCCTTAACCGCCTATTACTACGGAAGGACCCACAAGTCAGCTTATTAACAAGACCTGAGTTGATGTTTTACCGACTGGGGACACAACGGATGCTCCAAACACAGAAGGACCACGGGCTACTTTATGTAACCGACCCTGAGAAGTCAGTTCACTGACTGCAGACACGAATGCCTTAACACAGAAGGATCACAAGTTACATATGTAACTGATTCTGA
Organism: Strigamia acuminata; assembly: GCA_949358305.1. Taxonomy (NCBI): domain Eukaryota; kingdom Metazoa; phylum Arthropoda; class Chilopoda; order Geophilomorpha; family Linotaeniidae; genus Strigamia; species Strigamia acuminata. The sequence continues at coordinate 26,212,020 of OX442314.1, read as the reverse complement.
GTCTGCCTTTTACATCAACAACCCATACTTCTGCCGAAGTAGTTAGATGATGGGCCTACTTACAACTGGCAAGGCCCACCGTGCAGGTACATCACATTATGCCACCGTATGAAATCTCCCTATCCTTTAAGATAGTGAGCTAATCACTACGAGACCATTTGATTACCAGCGTTAGTCTTCCCGGATAAACGCTACAACGAAGAATAACTCAATAGTAATAATACACATCGGTTGAGACAACGAGGGGGCCTGATGTGTCGATAGAGAAAGAGAGAAATCAAACGATAACCAACAATACAATACAAACACACAATATTTCAATATTTAAACCAAGCCGAAGGCCTGATGGAAAACCAGAGCTTATATAGTTCTTTAGAACTATAGGATTAGCGACAGCCAATCAGATATGAGAACCTAGGATTCGTAGGACACTTTAGTCCGGACCTAGTAGTAGACTGGGTCCAGAAGAATCCGATTGGTTCTCTTCGATATGTAAGTATAACACGTGATATTGATTCATTAGAATCAATAATATGTCAAATAATACTTTATTCAGATCAATAAATAATACGGAGTATATATTTATTCGTTGAGTAATAATAATCATTAAAACACTTATTTTTCATATTTGAACTGTGCGCGCTAAATAAATAGCGCCATCTAGTGTGAACATTAGTTATTACGGTTTTATAACCGTCACAAATTGTTTTTGAAAAGTTCTGTAAATTGTTCTGTAAATGGTTTTAGGTACCGTCCTATGCAAACGCATACTAACAAATGCGCTACGAATAATATTGTCCAGCATATTTTTAGTCAACAGAATGTTATCCGAACGAATCTACGGGAAATCCTCTCCTCTTTGATCAGTGTAGTGATCAAATTTTCCTCCACGTCCGTGTCCGGAAAAGACACGTTTCGATCGGAAATTAGAATTGGTCGTGTTGAAATCGATTTACCATGTGTCGCCGAAGACTTTGTGGTCTTTTTAATACTCTTACTCTTGCTATTTTTAGCGTTTAACTAAATGTAAGCTTGCGCCATCAGAAACAGGATAATAATCGACGAATAACGAACAGAAAATCCGCAAAAGAGAAAAAAATTAGTTTTTTGGCGTTCATTACGAAACACGTGCTGACCTGTGGTCACTAAAAATTGGACTAGTTAGTTATGCCAGGGACCGGAAGACTATAATAGAGGGCGCCGAAACTATTATTGAGGATAGGTATAAGATCAGAACGATCTGTAACTCAATTATTGCATGCACATTTCATCAAAAATAGCAACTTTTTCTTAACCAAATCAAAAAAAAATTTGAGAAAAAAAAATAATAAAGAAAAAATATTTTTTGATCTAAAAGTTATGAACATTTCTGAAATCAGCGTTAAATTCTACGTCCATATAGTTGACAGCACATTGTTTCAGAATTGGCTGAAACGTTTGTAGTTTGTTAGTCATGGTTTGTATTGTTTGTATGCCAAGTTTTACAATTTGTATTCTGATAGAACTAGAATAAACAATGGTTTTCCAATGTGCTGTCAACTATATGCCTACAGCACACTTTTGCCAATTTGAACTTTTTTCAGCTGATTCTGTTAGTATTCTGTTAGTATTCATTTGTAATGTATAAATTTTCGTTTGTATTGGTTTACAACAAATTCTATGCAGTGTGCTGCCAACTTGATGCTGGAATACACGACCCCAATTTCACTTTTCTTTACAGATTCTGTTAGTACTCAGTTAGTATAGATTTGTAATCTATAAATTGTCGTTTGTATTGGTCCGTGCAAGCCACAAAATCGATTTGACCGCTTTCGGGCACTCAGGGAAAAATGTGTGCTGCCAACTTGACGCTGGAATACACACACCCAATTTCACTTTTCTTTACAGATTCTGTTAGTACTCAGTTAGTATTGATTTGTAATGTATAAATTGTCGTTTGTATTGGTCCGTGCAAGCCACAAAATCGATTTGACTGGTTTCGGGCACTCCGGAAAAAACGTGTGCTGCCAACTTGATGCTGGAATACACACACCCAATTTCACTTTTCTTTACAGATTCCTTTAGTATTTGGTTAGTATTGATTTGTAATGTACAAATTGTCGTTTGTATTGGTCTCTGCAAGCCGCAAAATCGATTTGACCGGTTTTGGGCACTTGGGGTAAAGCGTGTGCTGTCAACTTGATGCTGGAATACATGACCCCAATTTCACTTTTCTTTACAGATTCTGTTAGTATATAGTTAGTATTGATTTGTAATGTACAAATTGTTGTTTGTATTGGTCTCTACAAGCCGCAAAATCGATTTGACCGGTTTCGGGCACTTGGGGTAAAGCGTGTGCTGCCAACTTGATGCTGGAATACACACACCCAATTTCACTTTTCTTTACAGATTCTGTTAGTGTTTAGTTAGTATTGATTTGTAATGTATAAATTGTCGTTTGTATTGGTCCGTGCAAGCCAAAAAATCGATTTGACCGCTTTCAGGCACTCAGGGAAAAGCGTGTGCTGCCAACTTGATGCTGGAATACACACACCCAATTTCACTTTTCTTTACAGATTCCTTTAGTATTTAGTTAGTATTGATTTGTAATGTACAAATTGTCGTTTGTATTGGTCTCTACAAGCCGCAAAATCGATTTGACCGTTTTCGGGCACTCCGGGAAAAATGTGTGCTGCCAACTTGACGCTGGAATACACACACCCAATTTCACTTTTCTTCACATATTCTGTTAGTACTCAGTTAGTATAGATTTGTAATGTATAAATTGTCGTTTGTATTGGTCTCTACAAGCCGCAAAATCGATTTGATCGTTTTCGGGCACTCCGGGAAAAATGTGTGCTGCCAACTTGACGCTGGAATACACACACCCAATTTCACTTTTCTTCACATATTCTGTTAGTACTCAGTTAGTATAGATTTGTAATGTATAAATTGTCGTTTGTATTGGTCTCTACAAGCCGCAAAATCGATTTGATCGTTTTCGGGCACTCAGGGAAAAGCGTGTGCTGTCAACTTGATGCTGGAATACACGAACCCAATTTCACTTTTCTTTACAGATTCTGTTAGTACTCAGTTAGTATTGATTTGTAATGTATAAATTGTCGTTTGTATTGGTCCGTGCAAGCCACAAAATCGATTTGACTGGTTTCGGGCACTCCGGAAAAAACGTGTGCTGCCAACTTGATGCTGGAATACACACACCCAATTTCACTTTTCTTTACAGATTCCTTTAGTATTTGGTTAGTATTGATTTGTAATGTACAAATTGTCGTTTGTATTGGTCTCTGCAAGCCGCAAAATCGATTTGACCGGTTTTGGGCACTTGGGGTAAAGCGTGTGCTGTCAACTTGATGCTGGAATACATGACCCCAATTTCACTTTTCTTTACAGATTCTGTTAGTATATAGTTAGTATTGATTTGTAATGTACAAATTGTTGTTTGTATTGGTCTCTACAAGCCGCAAAATCGATTTGACCGGTTTCGGGCACTTGGGGTAAAGCGTGTGCTGCCAACTTGATGCTGGAATACACACACCCAATTTCACTTTTCTTTACAGATTCCTTTAGTATTTAGTTAGTATTGATTTGTAATGTACAAATTGTTGTTTGTATTGGTCTCTACAAGCCGCAAAATCGATTTGACCGTTTTCGGGCACTCCGGGAAAAATGTGTGCTGCCAACTTGACGCTGGAATACACACACCCAATTTCACTTTTCTTTACAGATTCTGTTAGTACTCAGTTAGTATAGATTTGTAATGTATAAATTGTCGTTTGTATTGGTCTGTACAAGCCACAAAATCGATTTGACCGTTTTCGGGCACTCCGGGAAAAATGTGTGCTGCCAACTGGACGCTGGAATACACACACCCAATTTCACTTTTCTTTACCGATTCTGTTAGTAATTTGTTAGTATTGATTTGTAATGTATAAATTGGCGTTTGTATTGGTTCGTGCAAGCCGCAAAATCGATTTGACCAGTTTTGGGCACTCAGGGGAAAATGTGTGCTGCCAACTTTTGTACGATTACCTTGCAGAAAACTCACTATTTTGGCACACAAAACATTGTTGGAGAAGCAAAACAATAGCGTATCCAATTGTTGTAATGATCCATGGGATTATTTATCCATTTGCCAGCCCTGGGAACGCTTTCTCTACTCACACAACATTGAAAGATTGCAACAAAATCACAATGAAACCGGAGTAAAACTAGAACAATATATTTAATCAAAATATAAAGTAGAAATGATGAAAATACAGTAGAATCATTGGCTCCCGGGGAGTCAAGCATGCGCGGACAAGACCATGGCACGTGCCAAGCCGATAGCCGGCGATAATCACAAACAAAGATAATCACTTGCTATTGCTAGGCAACGGAGGAAAAGAGAATACAACAAAGTTGGCAATCAACCAAAATTGACTTAAAAGACAAAAGCAATACACCAAAATGATCACAAGGGATCAGAGAATTAAAAATGCAATCATAACAATATTCTGTGGTGATCTCAAAATATTCACCAACTTAGAAGATTAAATTAATTATCTTCTAATTAATTTGACTGTGGCACACGCCAAGTCAGATCATGTGACCGAGGGGAGAAATCCTCTCTAGGCACATATCACCCCAGGTTGTCCGGGGTGAAAACGGTTATTAGCCGTTATGGTGCAATATGGTGTAATAACCACTAGTTGCACCCATTTGAGCTAAGTGCGCAGGTTTTCTGCGCAATATTGAAGCGTGCTGGGCTCGCGTCTTGGCTCAAATCGGGACTCTGAAAAATACAACAACAACCTCAACATCACTGCTTTTGCTCCTGAAAGAAAAGTATTGATAGAGGACCGTTGTAACTCAGTTTCACCTGCTATCTTTGTGTATCAAACGCACAAAGCCAGCAATCCTGCTTGAATTAGCCGTCGCTAATTCCAGCAATCGAGAAGAGAAGATTCCCGACGATCGTGAACCATCGCCGTCGCTGTTGCGCGAACGACAGCCACCGCCATCGTACGAAAGCCGGACGCCTACAGCCGTCAACCACCGCCGCCGAGCCGTCGCACGAGCCGTAGAAGGAGCCCACGAGAACCATCGTCTTCGACCATCGTTCGTGAGTTCGTAGAACGAAGACAATTTGCCTTCGCCTAACAACTTCAAGTTGTTTAAGCGCCATTTCTGACGCTTTGTAGCTTGCAACAGTCGTTGCAAGCCCTTCCTTTGTTTCATTGTTTCCCGCTCATTTTATTCTGTGATATTCATAATCATAATTAGTATATATTGTAATTTATCGAATAAAACATTTGTGTGATTTTTATTACCATAATAAACTGTCTTTTTATTCCTATTTCCGTAAACTTAACCCTAGACAAGTTTCGGCCGCGATATAAGTCTTGTAAAGCATTCACCTGCGGTTTCTGCTTAATTTATTAGAAATTAAGTGGATAAAAACCCGGATCGCAGCACGTGGGGGCCCGTCCGGGATAGTCATTGTATAAATTTTGATAGTTTAAAATTTACCCGCCATTTTTATCTTGCTTATCTTTCTTCTCTATCCTTTCTTTGTCTTCATTTGAAAAATGGCGACTCCAGGCGAAAAGAGACCGAGAGGCAGACCAGCGAAGAGACGAGTGGCCATCGATCTACCAGTCGTGGATCAAGAAGTGACTGAGTCACAAGAACTGTTTGAAACTATGGATCAAACAGCTAACTGTAACTCGGCACAGTTAATCGTGAATGAATTCACGCAAGCGTTGGAGCGACAACAGCCATCCCCGCCAAGCGGCCAGTTGGACTTAAACAATCCAACTGGAAGTGGCCGTTCCAAGTCGCAAAACGATGATTTGAATTTACGAATTCAATCATCAAGTGCGGAGCACTCGCTGAATTCATCACCGGTTCAAGGTGCAGCACAACAAGATTCTGAGAACTCCAATATGGAAGTTTCTCATTCTCCCGTGCGTGTTACCATGATGGACGCACTCCGTGAGCAAGCTAGGCTCGAGGGAGTAAAAGTCACTAGCGAAATGACTGTGGAACAAATCCACAAAGCTATGGTTCGCAAACAAAGCCAAAAAGACGTTGAAATCGTCAGAACAAGCTTGCAAGCAGAGTTCGAGCGAATGCGTGCAGAAATGCATCAGCAAAATGCCGAACTAAAACAACAACGTGCGAATGACCATGTTAAGTTGTTACAATTAGAGCAGGAAAAAGCTTCCTGGCTAATTACTGACGAAGAGCAACAACAAAGGCTCGAGCAACTAAATCAAGCACAAAAAGATTTAGAAATTGCTAATGAAAATTTGAGATTGGCCAACGCAAATTTGCGAGAAGCCAACACAAATTTAATGACTGCCGAACTAACCGCCCCAGTTCGAGCGAGGGAAGAAATTCCCTCCACTTCTCGAAATTACGAGAATTATGCTGCAGAACAAGCAGCAAGAGCTAAGAGATTAGCACAACGAGAAAATGAAGTATTTCTCGCTCGACAGCAGTCAGTAATTGATGCTGGTCAAGCCGCCAAAAGTCAAAGTACTGCAGAGCAGTTATTACGTGCCGACTTAGCTGCGCAAGCTCGTGAAAACGAGATTCTTCGCGCAGATCTATTGACGGTACAAGAAAACTTTGCAGTAGTCGTACAAAAAGTACAAGACGTTTGTGGCGAAGATAATTTTGCAAAGCCAGCCCCAGTTTTGCAAAAAGGTGCTTCCAAATCACCTGAGTTGATTGATTTAACATCAGCTAAACCAAAAGTCAGTCGACAATCAAGTTGGACTGACAGTGATGACTCACGCAGTAGTCGTGGAAGCCGTAATAGTCATCACAGTCGCAAAAAGCGAAAGCGACAACCAGACCCGACCGAATATCATTCCCCAAACGTTCCGCAAAATTCGGATCGATTCTTTAGCAATAGTGACCGATTAATCGGATTGCTAGAGAGAAAAAATAAAGAACGTGAGAAACCACACGATCGTGGACGGTCACACGATAATCCGCGAGAAGGCTCACCAAAACGAGATTGTCATAACGACATCCGTGATGGACCGAGATACCGTGGAAATCCACCAGGTGGTGACCCACCAGGTGGAGACAGTTCAGATGGACATGGAGGTGGCCACTCACGTGACCACAATTCGAATGGCAATCGAAATGGAAGGGGACCACCAAATGGAGACCGTCGTCCGCCAGATGGCGACGATCCTCCGGACCCTGATCCGCCGCCAAATCCGAATCATGAATCTGCGTCTGATACAGATTCCTCACGCCCCAGTGTGAGAGGGCGATCTCGTCACAGAACACGTAGTAGAACTCAAAGACCCGATTTCTACACGAAAGATGAGATTGACCAGTTGTTGAGGCAAAATGCTCAACAACAGCGAAAAAGCAGAAGGGATAAAATTATTTTGCAAAAAATAAGTGAATTTACTTCTGATAAATGGACTCATCAAACAACAGATGAAAAGTTCATTAGATGGGATCGAGTTATCCCACACGCCTATAATGGAAATTGGCAAGCAGGGTCAAACCTCTTGCTGGAAATATTTGAACTAGGCAAAGTTCACAGTTTTAGCTGTGAAGGTGCATTGGCCCATCTAGTACCAAGAATACTAGTTGGCGGTGTCAAGGAGTGGTTTCGCAGGAAAGACTTCACGAAGTGGGATGACTTCGTTAAACAATTTATGTTTAAATTTGGTGAATCGAGCGAAGACATCAAGACGCTTTGGAGATGTCTTAAGCAACGAAAAGGCGAAAGCTTACATTCGTACATGCTAAGAGCAGAGAATCTGCTTGGCAGAATGCCACATGCTGTTACTGATGCAACAGCAGATGATCAGTTTAGAGCTGGCCTCACAGAATATAGTAAAAATATTCTGATGATGTCGGACGCTCCCGACCCGGGGAAATTCTCCGAGTTAAACGAATTCATGGAAGTCAATCAATTGCGCATTGACGAAAAGTACAAAGCTTATCTTACAGAAGCCGAAAGACAACTCGGCTACCGAAGTAGCCGAACCGCCTCCACGTTCAAAGTGGACAACTCGGCTACTCCATACGCCATGAGACGTGTTGTCGGTGATATTTCTCCCGACTGTAGCGTGCCAGTACCTGGACATGCTAGCCGCTTGCCCGAACAAGGATATGTTTCCCGCTTGCCGGCTGGAGTTAGCAACCTGCAACTCCGGCCATTTTTTAGTGAGTCATTCGGCCCACAATGGACCTGCTACGAGCAGCAACCCATTAGAGCACAGCAGGAAGTGCTCCAGAAGCTGGACGCATACCAAAGCGCCCAGATCGCCGAGTCGCAGAAGGACTGGCAGAGACTAGCTGAAAGGCTAGAAGTCTCCGACATCAATACCATTGATGATCCCCGTCTGATGGATTTTCAGCGTCAGCTAATTCCGGGGATGACTAGGGTGTTGTACCCTGGTGTTCTTCCTTCGCCAGGACAGGCGTTAGCGGCCATAACGTACCTTTGGACCGCGCCGATGGGCCTGTCGGAGAAGAAAGTCGAGCTGTGGTACCACCTCAGGCTCGACCCGCCTACGATCTTAGCCGAGCTAATAAAGCAAGTCGTAGCAAACGGTGAGACCGAAGAAGAGGCCGCCGTTCGGTTGCGAACCGAGTGGTCCTTTGCGAAGGCCACGGCGCGAATGACCGGAAGACCACCGCTTCCAGTTACAAGCGCCACAGCAGCTGCGTCACTGGCTGTTTTCCAGTCGGCCCAAGAGGGCGCTGGATGTTCATTTTGGCCAGAGAACGCCGGAAGTTCTCAAACTCCAGCCGGAGTTCAACGGGTAGTCGAAACCCGTCAGCTCCCCGGTGTGGGTCGAGCACCGGGACGAGGCGTCACACCCTCGTCAACCTCCGCACCCGCGTTGGTTTTCTTGGGCCCGCAGTGCCAGTTTGACGATGCCACGACGGAAGACTCACGTCCGCCGCCGCCGCCGCCAGCCAAGCCGGAGACGAAGGTCAAGCCGCTGAAAAAAGAGTCGGCTTTCAAGACCCTAATGCGCCTGTATCCGCACTTCTATTTGACGCCGGATACGCGAACACTGCTTAGCAACAACCACAAGTTGTCGAGGCAGGTGTTTATGTGGCTCGAGGACCACATCCGGGTGTTAAGCCCACCATCGGTGCTCCATGATCGACTCCTGAGAGCACGATTAGCGCCAGAGGATCCAATCGAGTTCGCGGCGCTAGGATTCTTCAACCGAGCGAACTCGGCAAGAATCATCCAGGTTTGGCTTCATGTCAACCCTGGAATGGTCTCCGGACCAAACGCAGGTCGCGACCTGTGTACGGTTAACGAGCGGTCCAACCCGAGGGACGACACCACGGATATGATGCGCCCGTTGACGCCTGAGCGAACTCAGACCATGGACGAATCATAAATTGGTTCGTTCATTTTCTCTCCATGTAAGATTCGTCTTAAATGGGGGGATGTGTGGTGATCTCAAAATATTCACCAACTTAGAAGATTAAATTAATTATCTTCTAATTAATTTGACTGTGGCACACGCCAAGTCAGATCATGTGACCGAGGGGAGAAATCCTCTCTAGGCACATATCACCCCAGGTTGTCCGGGGTGAAAACGGTTATTAGCCGTTATGGTGCAATATGGTGTAATAACCACTAGTTGCACCCATTTGAGCTAAGTGCGCAGGTTTTCTGCGCAATATTGAAGCGTGCTGGGCTCGCGTCTTGGCTCAAATCGGGACTCTGAAAAATACAACAACAACCTCAACATCACTGCTTTTGCTCCTGAAAGAAAAGTATTGATAGAGGACCGTTGTAACTCAGTTTCACCTGCTATCTTTGTGTATCAAACGCACAAAGCCAGCAATCCTGCTTGAATTAGCCGTCGCTAATTCCAGCAATCGAGAAGAGAAGATTCCCGACGATCGTGAACCATCGCCGTCGCTGTTGCGCGAACGACAGCCACCGCCATCGTACGAAAGCCGGACGCCTACAGCCGTCAACCACCGCCGCCGAGCCGTCGCACGAGCCGTAGAAGGAGCCCACGAGAACCATCGTCTTCGACCATCGTTCGTGAGTTCGTAGAACGAAGACAATTTGCCTTCGCCTAACAACTTCAAGTTGTTTAAGCGCCATTTCTGACGCTTTGTAGCTTGCAACAGTCGTTGCAAGCCCTTCCTTTGTTTCATTGTTTCCCGCTCATTTTATTCTGTGATATTCATAATCATAATTAGTATATATTGTAATTTATCGAATAAAACATTTGTGTGATTTTTATTACCATAATAAACTGTCTTTTTATTCCTATTTCCGTAAACTTAACCCTAGACAAGTTTCGGCCGCGATATAAGTCTTGTAAAGCATTCACCTGCGGTTTCTGCTTAATTTATTAGAAATTAAGTGGATAAAAACCCGGATCGCAGCAATTCTTAGAATAGTAAATCAATAAGAAAACATTAAAAACAGTGGTCGGGAGGCAGCAATTCGGCTCGAACAATCAAAAGCCAGCAATGTTCGGTAACGAACATGTTTGAATATAAAACGGCACAAAATCAATGAATGTTCATGAATAATACACTAAAATAATGTACAATAAAATAGTATAAGTGACAAATGCAATATAAAATACAAACGAAAATGATTTAAAACGAAATTAACCGAGAAATCCAACATGGCGCCGCAAAGAATCTGCTAGAGCGGCAAAACACAACATTTGAATCACAACACAAAAATAAAATCAATAATACACATTGAATTGAATAAATAACCTTAGAAAATGAAATTTCCTACAACAAAACAAAACAAAATAGATCAATAAAATTAATTACAAAAAGGAAAAATAGGAGTTTGGAATTTGTGAAATTCTGCGTCTGTGGCAGATAAGTCTTTCGTTTGACTTCTATTCCAGCATTTGGTCAATAAATCAATTACAAAAAGGAATTTGAATGAACTCTAATTATTTAATTTGTGGATTACCGAGTGGCTTCGACTAGAACTTAACGGACAACGAGGTTACTTTCGAAAGGATGGCGACGATCGTTGGGGCCTCCAGAAACACGAGTGGACATTGGAAAGTCAGTTATTACTGCAAAATAGTGATGTGGATGGCACAAAAACTATAATTTAAACTTATTAAAATATTACAAACTGTTAAGTTTAATTCATTTTTCAATAATAGAAATGCACTGACACTAATCATGATATACTATTAGATTACCATTCATGGAAAACAGTTCTTTGCCTTATTGCGAGCATCACACGACAGCAAAGAAAACTACCCGACAATATTTGGAGACTCAATTCAAAACAAATCCCCAGAAAGACTGTTCCTGCGCAGCACGTTGTGAAGAAACAATCTTTATACTTTCAATAATTAAAAATGACGACAGCGCCAGAACGAGATTCACTATGGACAGCAAATTTTTTATTCAAGTTACTTAATTATTTTAATAAAAATTACACAAAATTCTCTGGCATATACCATTCGCCCGTCGAGTTTTAAGTGTTTTCCATGACGCCAGCCAACCATTTTGTAGAATTAACACTAACTTCATGCACTACATTTAAATACATGACATTAGGCTTTGCTTCGTACAACCAATGACTGATAAAATCCGCACAAATCCTCACGTAACCGTCGAATCCAAAGACAAAACGCAAAAAAAAGCACAGTGTTTGGTCGAACGCGGATTCGACAGTGGTTCGGCCAAACACCCACGGTCAAATCCAATAGAATAAAATGAATAAATAAATTTAAAAAATGGTTGTGGATAAATTCATGCCGGCTGAACTGCATCTTCTACGGCATCGATCCCTCAACCACCGTCGAATCCAAAAAATTATACGTCAAAAAACATGGTGTCTGGATTCGACGATGGTTGGCGATCGATACCGTAAAAGGTGCGTTTGGGTCGGCATGGTTGGCATCGGCAAGTGATTGGTCGAACCCAAACACAACAGTCAAATCCAAAAATTAAAAAATAAAATAAAAAAAATAAAAAAATAAAAAAAATGGTGTTGGACTGTTGGATAAACTCAGCCATGCCGACTCGACTGCACCTTCTGCACCTTTTGAGTCGTTCACGTTGTGCACTACGGCGGCGGACGCTGGTTTGGCTGCAATGTCAAAAAACTCTTTACAGGATACTTCTGCGGACGCTGCAAACTCTACGGCTGCATCAAACGTCAAGTTTTCTTTCAACGTCAGCGCCTGCTGGACGTGCTTGTTCTTCAGTCCGCACAGAAAACGATTGCGCAGTTCGTCTGACTTGTTGGCAAATTTGCAATTCTGCGCCAACTCTTGAAGTGCTATAGCATATTCCATCACCGATTCTTCCTGCAGTCGATCGCGGTGGTGGAAACGTCGAATCTCGGCGAGCACGAGCGGCTTCGGGCGCGAAGTCTTTTGCATTAATGCAACCAACTCTGCGTATTTTAATTCGGCTGGCTTTTTTGGTTCAGCGAGTGCGACCAACTGCTTAAAGGTGGGCATACCGACATAGGCTAAAAGCGTATGCACCTGTTCTTTGTCGTCAACGATCTTATTGCACTTAAAAATGCTCGTCATTCGTAAGCAGTACAATTCCCAGTCGTCCGCCGGGTCATATTCTTTTGGTGCGCCCTTGAGCGACGACAATTTGATTGCAAAAGTCGCTAAAAGTAGGCACAAACACGAAGAGATCGGGGACTAGCGACTAGGCCTAACGTGACGACGCGTGGTCAGCGACGATCCAAAAATTCGCCAAAAAGTTCATAAAAGTTTGAAAAGTTCACAATTTTTTCATTTGATACCGTGGATTGTTGAAAATTATCACTTCCTCGTCGCCAATATTGTGTCTTTCGAGATGATGAACGTCGATAGATGTAGGAGTACGCAAGGAACGACCATGTTGGATAGGTAAATTAACATAACTGATTTATTCAAAAGGTAAAAATAGGTGGCGCTGAGAACAGCGCGTCATAACAAACAAAATGATTGATTGACCAATGGAGTCAAACACTCCACATTACATATTATTTTGCATCATATTCGCTGTGTATTTTAGAACGATTAAAACAATCTAATTTTTCCTTTTACTCCTCTGTGTAAAAATCATTCCCCTAGACAACCATTTGGCCACAGAGTAGAAGTCCTAACGGCATCTCGACGACGATTACTTGTTAAGTTTACTCAATTTAATAAGTGAAAACCCGGATCGCCGCAATTTTAACAAATATTTTTTAAGAAAAATTTAAAAAAAATTAAAAAAAAAAAAAAATTTATCTAAAAGTTATTAACATCTTTGAAATCACCGTCAAAATCTACACCGGAAACATATTTTAATGCACCAAATGGATTTTAACCTCTTTCCATCACTGATGTTGATAGAATGTTATGAAAATAGCTTTACCTTTAAGTTCACTTCACCCTCTCCCTTGCCACCCTCCCCCTTGCTGCACCATCATGAGACCTGTTTTAGTAGAGTGGGCATTCATTAAAGATAGATATAAGATCAGAATGTTCCATAACTCACTTATAACATGCACATTTCATCAAAAATATCAACTTTTTCTTCACCAAATCAAGAAAAAAAAATTTGAAAAAAGAATATTAAAAAAAAAAATATTTTTTGATCTAAAAGTTATTAACATTTTTGAAATCACCGTTAAATTCTACACTGGAAACAAATTTTAATGAATCAAACAAGTTTAAACCTCTCTTTCCATCATTCACCTCAATGTTCAATTCACCCCAATGTCCACTTCACCCTACCCCTTGCTGCACCAACCATGGGACATGTTTTAGTAGAGTGGACATTCATTGAGGATAAGGGATAAAAACAGACTTTGAGTATAAGATATGAATGAACCTTATTAAAAGAAAATTAAAAGATGTGGCATTTCAAACAAAATGTGATAAAATTGGATATTTTGCTAAGTTATAACGCAAAATATTAATTATATAAATAGGCAATAAATGTTGTTAACTTAAGGCTTGTCCAATTTATTTAAAATAAAACTAGTACTTCAAAGAAAAAATACCAGGGGGAGGGCTTGACCCCTACTCCCGGTCTAGCCCGAGACCTGATCCCCAGTCCAATTTTAAGGAACTGAGGAAAAAATACCAAAGTCAATCAGATATAAAAACTTTTATTTACTGAATAAAAATTTCATCAAGGAGCGTAGCGGATCGACTTATTGGCGATCTGTAAAATAGAAAATAAACATAAAAATAAATGTTGTAAGGGTGGAGAAAAACTTTTCACCAAAAAGGGTGGGAAATAACAACATTTATTGCCTATTTATATAATTAATATTTTGCGTTATAACTTAGCAAAATATCCAATTATATGTCATCTAGGCAATAAATGTTGTTAACTTAAGGCTCTTCGTAGCCTCCAAGAACAACGGTAGTAAAATCAGAAGAAATCTGATCTACCGGATGATTGTAGTGCTTAAAAAATATAGATGCGGATGACCAATCAGCCGCACGAAGAATATGGGAGACGCTGACACCTTTCGACCAGGCAAAGGAGGTGACAGCCGCCCTGGTCGAGTGAGCCAAGAAAACGGAGGTATTAACGCCTGCCGTGCTCAGCGTTGTCTTGATCCATCTCGCAATAGTGGATGATGAAACTGGGCCAAAAGGCCGAGAAGCGGCTAAGAAAAGTTGAACAGAATCACAACGAAAACTGGCCGTGTGTTTGAGATAAAATTTAACTGCTGCCACAGGACAAAGATCCTTATCCGAAAATTGAGACAAGATAAAAGGGGCGGTTGATGCTGATTTTCGCTTTCCCAGTAGGGGAATGGTACAGGTATTGTCAGAAAATGTTATTTAGGATGAGAGCAGCTTAAGATCTGCCGCTCTACCGGCAAGTGAAAGGGCCAAAAGAGTAGCAATGTGCTGGTTGATTTTTAAAAGGGATAGAGAAGTCAAACCTTGAGTCTGTTCTTTCAAAAATAGCAAAACGGGACCTACATGCCAAATTGAAGAATGTTTGGGCTTTTGAGGGCGAGCATTAGTAATTCCCTTCATGACCCTGCGAATAAGGGGATGGGATCCCAAATCTAATGAGGAAACAAGAAAAATTGTTTGTGCAATAGCTGAACGATGCCCATTTATTGTGCTGAAGGCCAAATTGTCATAAAATAAGGATCCGAGATATTCTGCTAATTCTATGGGAGTGGGTCGAAGAGGTTCCACATTGTGTCTGGATGACCACAGTGACCAGTTTTTCCAATGTCCATCGTAGAGTTGAGGAAGCTTGCCAGGAAGATCCCACCAGTTCGGAAGTGCGTTTTGAAAGGCCTCTCTCTTCGAGCTGATGGAGGACAACTTCCAAGCGGCCAGGTGCAGCGACCCTGCTTGTAAGAGCGGGTGTGGGAGGCCCTGCGGATTGGTCAGAAGATTGGGTTGTTGTGGTAATCGTAACGGGGGTCTTGTCGAGAGTGACCAAAGGAGCTAGTAAAATAAAACAAATTGTAAAATGCAGTTACGTAACACACAGTGAGTTGTATAATTACCGGAAACCAGCCTTGACTGGGCCAGATTGGTGTGATTAGGGTTAATCGGATAGGAGAAATCGAGGATCTAATTTTCTGTAGGCATTTAGCAATTAGACAAAAAGGTGGAAAGGCATATACCTCTCCTAAACTCCAGTCTTGAACTAAAGCATCGAAAGCTTGAGCCGAGGGGTCGGGTTTCCAACTAAAGAAGGTCTCAACTTGGGAATTATGCATAGCAGCAAAAAGATCTATTACAAAAGGTCCCCAAAACTGAGAAATTCGTGAGAAAATGATCTGATTGAGCATCCAGTCACCGGAGTCTGAAAGATGACCACGGGAGGCGGCGTCAGCTTTGATGTTGAGAAGGCCCGGAATGTACTCGGCCTGGACACTAAGATCTCTGGCCATGGCAGCAGTAAGATCACGTGATCGAGGACTGCCTAAACGATTAATTTCGGCAATGGCTGCCGTATTATCCATACGAATTTTAACTAAACCCTGAGAGAGATCCTTGGCAAAAGATTTGAGACCCCAAAAGGCTGCAAGTAACTCCAAAACATTAATATGTTTTTTAGCAAAAGATAAAGGCCAACTGCCTCCTATACTCACGCCCGCAGAGCTAGCTCCCCACCCTGATAGTGAAGCATCAGAGTCTAGTGAGACTAAAAGCAATTTAGGAAGGAGTGATCGACCCTTGCAAAAGCGAAGATTCTTCTTCCATTAAAGTAACTCGGTTCTGGCTTCATCATCAATTGAACACACTGATTCATAATTCCCCATTGAAAAATTCTGAGATTTTAAATGTTGAAGACCTCTGTAATGTAGTGGGGCTGCAGAAATAGCTACTGTAGTGGCATTTAACTTCCCAATTACAGAAGCCAACTCTCTAATAGTCACTGATTTGGCTTGTAAAAGGTGTTGGATTGAAGATTGAATATTATCAATCCTATCCTGGGGAAGAGTGATAGTCATTGTGGTAGAATCAATTAAGAAACCTAAAAACACTAAAGAGGTTACGGGAAGAAGGACTGATTTTTTAAAATTGATATTAAATCCTAAAGCTGGAAAAAGGACTACAATGAAGTCTCTCTGTCGAATAAGAAGATCCAGAGAGGAATTGACAAAAAACCAATCATCCAGATAAACAGCTAGGCGGACATTGAGGGACCTAAGATAAGCGGCGACCGCTCTACAAATTTTGGTAAAGTAGTAGGGAGCGGGACCCAATCCAAAAGGTAGGACGCCCAATTCGTAAAGGACCCCCTCCCAAAAAAATCTGGAAACGGAAAAATAGGCATCCGATAAGTCTAATTTAAACATGTACGAATCTTGCTCAACCAGGGAGATGGCTACCTGAATATTTTCCATTTTAAAATGATTAAAAACTAAGAATTCATTAAGGGGTTTCAGATTGATAATGGGACGGAAACCTCCATCTTTCTTGTCGACTAAGAAGAGAAAACTAGTAATTTGGTCTACACAAGGAGCAACTGCATAAGCTGCTCCTTTCTTGACCATGCTAATGACTTCCTCATGGATTAGGTTGTGTTTATTCTTATCAAAGATTGGATAGCAAAAGGAAGCCTGAATAGGAGGAGCTATAAATTCGAGCTTAATTCCCTTAACGCTTGAAAGGACCCAAGAATCAGAAGTGATCAATGACCAAGTATCTATACAAAGGGGAAGACGACCAGCGGGAAAACAAAAATGAGGAAAGGAGAAAAATTCACACCAAGCTTTTACCATTTCGAGTGAAGCTGCCACGACCCCTTCCCCTGTTTCCGAGAAAGGGGGGTCTACGAAAGGGCTGTTGTTGGTGATTTCCTCTATCGCCACTCTGAGGTCGATAAAGGCTACGCTGTTGATGAAAATCATCCGTTCGAAAATTGTGCGCATCTCGTCGATATTCGTTGAAACGCTGATTGGGTCGAAAACCACGTCTGTCTTGTCTCGCACCTCTCAAGGGATTCTTAGATCGAGCTCTGTCGACTGAGGCAAATTGGTCTGCTTGTTTTTCTAAAAAGGAAAAAACAAAATATTTTTAAAAAATTTTACATTTCAATACATTGTTGCGAAATCTTACTGAATCGCTTAAAAAATTGGCCTTGAAACAAAGTGTCGCCCTCTGAATTGCGAAAGTGTTTAGCCATGTCGGATTTGCGATTGCCTAGGCCCTGTATTACAATAGGGGGTTTCATTATATGAATGATTTTGCAATTTTGTGATTTTGCATTAATCACAAAATCATTATTTTTTGATGCCTCCAAAAATGAGTTTACATTGAATTAACCCAGTCAATTTTGCAATTGTGTGATCTGGACAATTTTGTGATTTTTGAGTATTGTCATGTGATATCTGTTCTACCAATCACATTCACACTCACTAAAGCACAAAAGAGTAAAAACACAAAATCCCAAAAACATCTAAAAGGTAGTTTTTGTGATTTTGATAAGAAGTGATTTTGAGGCTTGTGAAACTCAAAACAAAATGGAGGCATCCAAGCTCTATCTAAGTGGCCAACTTGTATCCTTGTATATCATCAAAATGCTGATGCATCCATGACTGTATAACAGCTAGAAAACTCAATACTTCGATTCGGGTAAAAAAAAGTACCGATTCAGGGCGATTCAGGGCGATTTTAGCGGGTGCCTGAATGGAAATTCAGGCGGAAATGTTCGTCGCGTATCGTTTTTTATTGTTTTCTATGTCAAGATGAGCTCGGAAAATTATGGAACCAAGCTCATTTTGAAGAGGAGACAATTCTGCATAAGCCTGTATTTTTTATTTTTTGATTCGGGCGAGGAAAAGTGCCGATTCGGGCCATCTTAGCGGCGGACCGAATGGGAAAATTTGGAAATTTGGTGCAGAATTTGGATTCGAGATTCGACCATGACAAAACCAAAAATTCGTAAAATTAACCGAATGAAATGTTTAAAACAGGTTTCCAGAGAAGAAAATCCCGCTGAAAACGATGGTACAGATAACTTTTTGATCGGATTAACCGTTGACTTTAAATTTTGGAAAAAACGATCTTTTTTGGGTTGATTAATAAGAAAAAGTTGGAAAAAGTGGTTGAATAATAAAGGAGGACAAAATAGCAGGTTGCAGTGGTTTGGGCCAAAATTGAATTGGCTGGATTGGCGTTGGGTTTAGGTTAACTTTTGGGTTTGATTGTGTTTGGGTATTGGCCAGATTGGCATTGGTTTTGGTTTGGTGTGGTTTGGGTTTGGTGTGTTATCAGGAATGAATGAATGAATGAATGACTGATCAGCGTGGTTAACAACTAACAAGTGATTTATTACAAGTCAAAGTACAGTTTATATATGTCGGGAATACGTCATACGTTCGTATGACGTAAATACAATTAGCCAATTACACATTTGGGTTGCATTATTATGGGTTTGGTTTAATTTTGCAAAAATTTATTTTATGATTTGGTTGTATACATTTGTCTGATCTATGGCTTTGGCTTTGTGGGTGAACAGCTAGTATTTATTAAAATGCACCTTATTAAAAAATATTTTGTTCCATCACACAAATAAGAACTAGTTTTTTTGCATCACATTTTAAAATTGGTTGGATATAACTATAACCTAATATGGTGGATAGGAAGTCACGTGACTATTTAAATAATTGCAAAATGGCAAAATTATGAGATTGTTTTTGAAACTAATTATTAATCACAATTTGTGATGGCCACTTGGATTGAGTTTGGCTGCTGCCATTTTTGCCAAAATAGCAAAACTACCTTTGATTTTGTGATTGTGTATTTTTTCTGTTTTGGGTTTTTGCAATTATGCACATGATTGGTGGAACTGATATCATGTGACAAATCCAAAAGTGCAAAGTTGCTAAAGTTGCAAAATTACAAAATTGCTTAATTAATGAAACCCCCTATTGAATCTTCTTTCATCGCTAATAGCTTGAATGGCATTCCGAACTTGGTGGAAAACAGCCTTATTGGCATGTAAAATCTCCGACTTGGACATAGGAAGATTAAGAAAGGTTTTGTCAAAAACT
This sequence comes from Strigamia acuminata, assembly GCA_949358305.1. Lineage (NCBI taxonomy): Eukaryota > Metazoa > Arthropoda > Chilopoda > Geophilomorpha > Linotaeniidae > Strigamia > Strigamia acuminata. Next base: position 26,192,546 of record OX442314.1, on the reverse strand, counting down.
TTAGCCGTAATAGCGCCTACTCGCAGAAACATTCCGCTCAGTCGTCTAAGAAATTTTTCCCTCGGTACGGAATAGCTGGTATTGCGCTCCCCAACGTAAGCCTCTACATCATCATCCATTTTCTTCCTTTTAAGAAAAGGAACTTGGCGTGTGGGGCATGGAAAATCAGTGCGAAATTTAGTCGCCTTGCTGGTTGACACGTTTTTTGACAAAATTTTAACGATTTCCTTCGCAGAATTAGCCCCCAGGAATGGGGCGTCGTTGTCGTCATCACTGTCCGGATTAGATGTGTCGTCCGAGTCCTCTTCTTCGTTGTGGTCAGCAGTGGCGCTTTTACGGTTAGCTTCTGATCTGGTCTGCTTTTGCTTAGCCAGTTTACGTTTTAGGCGTGCGATCTCCAGGTCTTTAGCATTCGTTTTAAAGCTGCTTGGTTCAGAGGTCGAATCAGACAATGATCCATCAGTCTCGTCATAAAAATCATCGGAATAAAAATCGTGTGACTCCTCCTAGTGACGAAAAGAGGCAAAATAAGTCAAAAACTGCGTATTCAACAATGGTTGCAATAACGACTGCAATAATAATGCACGACTTACCTGATAACAAGACTGAGTATAGCCCTCATCGTCTCTACGAGATCGAGAATCGTGGGTTTGCTCGGTAGACTCCCCCTGCATAGGAAGAGCCCCACCTGTCTGCTTGTGTTGGAAGGCCATGAAAATCAACTGTTCAATCGCTTGTGAGGATAAATTCGATTCGGGTGCGAGATTCCGACCGTTCGCGTCATGCGTAGCAATTTGGTCGGTCCCGTGCAGCACTTGGCCGTTCACTTCATGTGAATTTTCTCGGCCACTGGCATGCGAAATCATCTCAGGAATAATAGGTGGAATACCAGTTGGATTCGGTGGATTTAAGCAATCGTCTGGTTCCGAATCATTGGAGTGATGGATCTCGGCAATCGTCGCACGAGAATTACGAGTAGGCTTACTGGTTGATGGTCCTCCACGTGGTGGGCGAGCGTTTTGGGGTTTGGAAACGTTCTTAACTCGTTTTGGATTTCTTCTTCCAGTAGATTCCGTCTGAATAGCGTCCATTGCAAGCGTTTTTTGGTTAAAAAATGTGAAAAACTTATTTAAAAAATTAAAAGTCAAAAAACACGTGTGTCCACTTGTACTAGTAAAATTGGACTGGGGATCAGGTCTCGGGCTAGACCGGGAGTAGGGGTCAAGCCCTCCCCCTGGTATTTTTTCTTTGAAGTACTAGTTTTATTTTAAATAAATTGGACAAGCCTTAAGTTAACAACATTTATTGCCAAGATGACATATAATTTGTAATATTTCATGAGAAAAACAAGTAATTTCTTAATGATGTAATCTGTTGGTATAGTTTGGAAGTAATTATTTCATTTTTCCACATACACATATATATAATCAAATTAAAAATCAATAATAAAAATTTAAAAAAAAAAATTTTAATTAAAATTTTAAAAAAAATTACACCTCTCCACTCACTTCCACCTCGCCACCCTCCTCCTTACCATCCTTCGTACTGACAGTGCTAGGAATGTCACTATCTCACAACTCACGCACAGAACTTAGTTGTAATTTATAAATACAATACCGGTAGTCACATTTATAAATACAATTTAATCATTTTGATTTTGTGATTTTTTATATATGTATGATGTATAATATGATATATATTTTTATAATATAAAATTTTCATTTTTATTTTAATGTTTTTTTATATGGATTATAATTACGAACTAATTATAATTAAACTTTAATGATCAAAGAATCAATAAATTGAAACTATTAAAGCCAGATTGTAATTAGCGTTATTTGTGCCACGAAAATGATTCATCTGCATTAGAATTAAGTATAGTAATTAAAAAATTCAGCTATAAATATCGTTAGTCAAAAGTCGCGTGTCATTCAGTTCCATCTTGACGATTCATCACCAGTGCTCCTGAATAACTTTGGTAAGCATAAATACATGTTTAGTATTATTTTATTTTAGGCCTCCTCTGTTTTCTTTTAAATTCTATTACTGCGTTAACTTTTTAGTGTAAAAAGAACAAACCTTTGATACACGTTTTCAAAAGAGTGTACTTACATCAGAAAATAGGTTTGAGTTTGCATAAAGTAAAGTAACTTACGGCACTGCAGATGTAATATCTGAGAAATCCTTTCTCTTCGTGGCTTTTCTTGGCTTTACTGATTTTTTGCATTAGAATTAGAAAGGGTCTAACAATCTCAAATTTTATTTTATTTTTTAAATTTAAAAACAAAAAAAGCAAAAACTGACTAGTCAGTAAAGCCGTTAATTAGTTAGGACATAGAGTAAAGACAGTAAGAGCTGTCACTCTCTGTGGAGCCTTTGTAGTTGGTGCAATCATTGTTGCATCATAAACGTCATATCGACAATGGGGCCCTCGTGTGGTTGGACTGCTGATCGTGTGGCTCAGCTACTAGCTAGCAATGCATCGGAGCTGTAAATGTCCAAATATTCATTAAAGAAATTAAGGTTTTATATTATTATTAAAATAGTTCTTAATAACAACCATTTTATTTTATTCGAAAACAGAAATAAGTCTAGAGATAAATATAAAGAACTCAAGTCTTAATGTCATATGTTGTTAAAACATGTAGTTAAAGTAGGTTGAATAGGTTAAAATAGGTAGTGAGTAATATTTAATTCAAAGAGTAATTTGTTATTGTTTTAGTAAAAAATGGAGCAAAGTCTGATGAATTTCTTTTAGTTGTTTTGGTCATAAAATGATGAATTTTAGACCAAATTGGTTGTAAAATGATGAATTTTGGTCCTAATTGGTCATAAAATGATGAATTTTAGACCACATTTGTCATAAAATTATGAATTTTGGTCAAAATAGGTCATAAAATGATGAATTTTAGACCCAATTTGTCATAAAATGATGAATTTTGGACCTAATTCAGCAGTGTTGTATCTCGTTCACTAAATCGCGAACTAGTTCTAGTTCGCGTTCATCACCGTTTTCAATTTAGGGAACTAGTTCTTGTAATATACCGAAATCACGAGGCAGTGAACTCCATGATGGTTGCAAAGTTGACAAGTTTTAATCTCGAACACAGATACATAATCTCAATACAAGAACACTAGATGGCGTTACAATCAATATACTCCAACTCTTCCCCCTCAGACAAACACTTAATCCCTAATAAAATCTCTGAGATGAGCTGGGGGACGACGAACACGAGTTGATCGCCTAGGTGCAACTACAGGATCATTTCCAGCATCCTGTTCAACCCCAGAACTCTCATTACCAGAACCAACAACACAATTTCCATTCCCAGGTTCCCAGTCCTCCTCAACTTGAAAAGAACTAGAACCATTCAAAGATTGTACAACTCGGCCACGCAATTGATCAGCATGACGCTTCCAAAATACCCCATTATGCAATTGAACTAAATAAGTTACAGGTGATAACAACTTAAATATTTTTCCCGCAATCCATCGACTACTACTTCTGTAGTCTCTGGCATAAATCAAATCATCAATCGAAAACTTCCTACGCACCACTGGAGTGGACAACTCGTCCTCTCGCCTAGGTCGCAATAAATGTAACCTCGTACGCATCTCCTTCTCCCTGAATAACGCATCTGGAGTCACCAAAGTAGTACAATGAGGAGTGGTACGATAACTAGACAAAAACTGGCGCAACGCACGCTTAATGTTTCCATGCTCAGCCATAAACTTCTTCATTCCTGTCTTGAAAGTACCAACAAACCCTTCCACAGCCCCATTCGTCGCTGGATGGTAAGGTGGCGAACGGGACTGACGCACCCCATTCATTGCCAAAAATTGAACAAACTCCTCGCTTGTGAACTGTGGTCCACAGTCTGAATGTACATGCAAAGGTAGACCATGCCTAGAAAACCATTCCTCAAATACCTCAATCGTGTCACGTGCTGTCGTACCCTTCATCATAACAATTTCCGGCCATTTGGATTTTGCATCCACACACAAAATAAACATGTGACCAAAGAAGGGCCCAGCGAAGTCTACATGAATTCGCCCCCATGCCTCTGCAGGCGTTGGCCATGCTACATTACGCTCACGAGCCGGGGCCGGTAAATTGATTTGACACAATTCACACTCCCTGACCATTCGCTCAATATCTGAATCCATGCGGGGCCACCAGCAAATTGACCTGGCCAATAATTTCATTTTGACCACCCCCGGATGTCCAGAATGTAACTCTGTCAAAATACTGCTCTGTAGCACCTTAGGTACAACAACCCTGTCATTGTAAAACAAACAATCGTCCTCTACTGATAACTGCTTCCTAACCCGATGCCAAGGCGCAAGATCCACTTCAATAGTTCCCGAGGGCCACCCCTCACGCACTAAAAGCAAAACTCTAGCTAAAATAGAATCCTCCAAAGTCCGTTTCCTAACTACAACCGCAGAAATAGGCATCGATTCTAATTGTGCACGGAAAACGGCATGTAACGGAATGTCGGAGTCATCAAAATCAACATTATTAATCGCTAGCCGTGACAACCCATCCGCTACCACATTACTCTTGCCAGCAATGTGCCTAATCTGAAAATTATACGCATTTAAAAATACGCACCAGCGTTGCAATCTAGCCGCCACAATTTCATTGCATCCGCGCTTATCCCCAAGAATTGAAACTAAAGGCTTGTGGTCGGTTTCCAAAATAAAATTGTGCCCATACAAATAATGGTGGAATTTCTTAACTCCAAAGATTATTGCAAACCCCTCACGATCTGTCTGCGAATAATTGCGCTGAGCCGCATTCAAAAGACCACTCGCAACGGCAACTGTTTGTTTCCGACCCAATTCATCCTCTTGGGATAACTGCGCGCCTACTCCAAAAGGAGATGCATCCACGGTCAAAACCGTTTGCTTTGACGGGTCAAAATGTACCAAAAATGTGGCACTAGCCAATAATTTCCTCACCCCGTCAATAGCTTGTTCCTGTTGCTTGCCCCAACGCCACACCACCCCTTGTCGCAACAAATAATAAAGTGGTTCCAAAACAGTGGCTAAGTTCGGCAAAAACCGAGCATAATAATTTATCATGCCAATGTACGTATGCAATTCACCTGCATTCTTCGGTGTAGCTGCCTTAACCAGACCATCAATGCGTGCTGGAATCGGCGCATATCCATCCTTTGAAAACACATGACCCAAAAATTTAACCTTATCTTGAAAAAATTTGCATTTCCTTGCATTCAACCGCAAATTTTTTTCCTCAAAAATTGTGAGCAAATGATCAACTACCTTGAGATGCTCAGGAACTGAGCGACCAGTGGCACACACATCATCCAAAAAAGGTTGGGTCTTCACAACTGGTTTGACCAACTGTTCCATTGACTGTTGAAACAATGCGGGCGCACACGAAACCCCATAAAACAATCTTTTCACCAAAAATAAACCCTTATGCGTATTGATAACCATAACCTCCTGTGACTCCTGATCAAGTTCCCACTGATTATACGCATCCGAAAAATCAAAAGTTGAAAAATACTCACCATCCGCCAGTGTGCTTGTGATTTGCTCAAAACGTGGAAGTGGGTAAACCACTTTAGGCAGTGCCTTGTTCACTGTTAAATTATACAGTCCCGCCAATTTAACTGTTCCATCGGATTTTTCCACTGGAGTGACCGGTGTAGCCCACCGGGCATGCTGAACCGGTTCCAGAACCCCTGCTTCAACAAGACGATCAATCTCAGCCTCCATTTTAGCTCGTAAGGCTAGTGGCGGGTTACGTGCTGGCAGAAAAATTGGTTGAAAATTTTTGTCAACAGGTATGTGCAATTGTACCCCCTTACACTGACCAATACCCCCACTAAAAACAGTCTTATGACTTGCCAAAATTTCCTCAAGTTGTACTTTTGCACTAGCTAAATCAAGTGGTGGAGAAGGCAAAACCCCATCAACTGCTTTCACTTGTTTGGGCTCACTAACTAAACCCCGAATTGATTTCAACAACCCAAAAGTGTCCAACCAATCCCTACCCAGTAACGACCCCTTCATTCCCTCAACAACATGCAATTGGACAGAGTAATGGGCACCCTGAAAAAACACTGATACCCCAAATACCCCCAAAAGTGATAACAATTCACCAGTGAACGCACGCAGGCGAACTGGAGAAGCATTTAACTTAAATTTAGAAAAATGAGTATTAAAACATTGTTCATCAATTAATGTGAGTGAAGATCCACTGTCAACTTCCATGGCTAAATTGACTCCTTCAATGTTCACGTCAACAAATACAGGATCCACGATGGTGTCACGCACGTGGCAAACACGGTGGAATGGCACAAAAATATCATCATCAACACGCACGGAATTCGCTGCAGGCTGCTTGCCCGATGATGCTCCACCTCTGTCCCTGCTTGGCTGATTGAGCTGATGAGATGTTGACCGCACATGGCAAAATTTGCGAATATGTCCTTTCTGACCACAGTTGTGGCAATCAGAATCCTTAAATCTGCATTTATCACGAAAATGATCTGGTGAACCACACGCATAGCATCTGCGTTGCTTATTTCCATCAGATTTTTGGCCAGATGAGTGATCCTGAGAATTTGAAAATTTCTTTTTAAAATCAGTTTTACCTTTTTTATAAAACCCCGATTTATTGTCCTGAATTTTGTGCACAGTATTGTCCTTATTTTCAGTCTTAGAATGAAACTTCTGCACTTCCTTTGATGCCGTGTCCATGCTGAGCGCAGTCTCAGTTGCTTTTTGAAATGTGAGTCCCTTCACCGTCAACAGATGGCGCAGCACGTTTTCAAATCTCAATCCGTTAATAAATTGATCGCGTAAATAATCATTCAATTGTTGTCCAAATTCGCAAAATTCTGCAGCTGCTTTCAACTTGATAACAAATGCACTTACTGATTCAGTGTCCAATTGAGTAGTTCTAAAGAATCTAAACCTCTCAGCAGCAACCATTGGTTTCGGTTTCTGGTGGTCATGCATTAATGTAACCAAGTCATCATAAGTCTTGGTTTTTGGCAAATCAGGTGCACATAAATCCCTCAGCATTTTGTAGCCATGTGATCCAATTGTTCCCAATAAAATAGCCACTTTCTTGTCTTCAATTGCATTCAGTTCAAAAAGTTGCTCCAATTGCTCCACATACATGTCCCAGTCTGAGTTGACATCATACTCAGATAACTGTCCAATGAATTGAGCCATGGTTGATCCAAATTGAAATAAATTGTCCAAAATGCACCTTTCACACACAAAATTTTGACCTCGTCGCCAATTGTAATATACCGAAATCACGAGGCAGTGAACTCCATGATGGTTGCAAAGTTGACAAGTTTTAATCTCGAACACAGATACATAATCTCAATACAAGAACACTAGATGGCGTTACAATCAATATACTCCAGTTCTAGTTCCCGTTCACCCCCAAAACTCCAAGTGAACTAAGTTCTAGTTCAGTTCTAGTTCAGTTCTAGTTCAGTTCATTTTACAAATATTTTTTTACGAATTCAAATTTTTTTTTACACCATTTTATACTGTAATAACACATTTATTTACTGTCAAAAAATATACAAACACTTAAATTAATAAATTTATCATTGAAAGAATCAAATTCTCGAAATTTTCGTCTGATAGTAAGCTGCGCAACTGCTTTTCGTTTTCTCGCAGGTGTAATTGATTTCGTGTGTTGGATAAATTCCTCCAATCGAGCCTCATGCTTAGTGGTAATATGCCGTTTTAAATTAGCAGTGGTTCCAGCTGCTACCGAAATCGACTTTTCGCAAATAACACATTTGGCCGAAAAGTTCTTCCCAATAAAGGACATGCAACGAAAAAATTTATCGTCATACACTGCTTTCTTATTCATTTCGGATAACTCCACAGGTTCAGCTTCCACGAGATTGTCACGAGATTGGCTTACCCCTCCCTCCCCCCTAAGGTCGTGATGTTGTAAATGGATGGCCCCTTATTGTCCAAACAATATTTTTTCTAAGATTTGACTGATAATTATGGGAGGTGCGTCTTATGGTTTGCAAAATTCGGTACCCAAATCGGTTGTGTTTCCTGTAATTTTACGATTTTTAATTGCTTACAGATTGAAACATGTGGGGGAAAACGTTGATGTTCTTATGCTTATGCTACCAAATGACTACTTGCATTGTCCACGCCGAACCTGGCAAGTTAGATATAGATACAGTAGTTTATATACTGGTTTTGGTATTATTCTTGCTACAAAGAAAATGTTTTAATCAAAATTGTTTATCTAATTTCTTGTATATTATGGCCGAGGATGTTTATTCTCACTTATGTACACTTATGTACTGGGGCGGGGTGGGGGTATTATTTTCACATACGTATGGAAGAAAATTTCTCTCATACGTAAGGCACAAATTTTTTTTAAAAAATAAACCAAATCACATAAGATGAAATATTAATATGATGTAAAATAATTTTATTGTTGATGCATTTTGCAAACCCTCACTAACTTATCCTGAGTGTAACTCGTCTCAACTCAGCTGATTTTCATGGTGTATACCGTTTATTTTCGTTGCTACAGTTACTCTATAAAACATGTAATGTGTTTCAATAATAGCTATTTTAAATTGGTAAAGTGCACGTTGCGATCTAAACACAACGATTATGAAAAAGAACAAAACAAAACGTACAGTTCCATACAAAATCAAATCAAACAGAAAAAGATAACCAACCCAAACTCAGTCCAGCGCCCCCAAATCGGAATAACATAGAGTCTTTTGCAAACAAACACTTTGCATTTAGGCCTACTCCATTTCTGATTAAGGACAAGGAAATGAATAAATACGCAGGTAAGTAGATAAAATGACCACAATAATTTAATCGATATTAATATACAGGGTGTCCCAAAAGTCTTAACCTCCCTAAATATTTCGTGAGCAATTGCATCTAGGCCAACTTTGATGAAGCGATCGTATAGGAAGTTGGGTGAGCGCAATCCAATGATGTCATCAAATTTGACTTTGAAGGCCATTTTCAAGGTCATTCACTTGCTAACTTCTAAACCAATCAGGTTAGAGCAAAATTTTCGACGACTCCGGGTGGCCCACGGTGGTCCTCGACGATGGCGACGGCGACGGCGACGGCGAATAAGAGCCTTGTTGCCCCAAACAAGGTTTACAATCACTTGAATAAGTGCGTGTATCAACGATGGTTATTGATACACACGGCGCAATGAAGTGCTGGCTTTGCAAAACATGTGCAAAGATAGCAAAGATCTCAATTCATAATAAACTAACGTTAACACGGTCAGTACTCGCTATTTTCGGCGGAGCAATGACAAGGGTGTTGTTGTGTAGTTTGTGAATGCAAGAGTGTGCCAAAACTCTAAGTTTGAGCCTGGCACACTTCACATCTGCGCAGCAGATATGCGCAATTAGCCCATTTTGATGCAACAAAGGAATTGTTGCACCAAAACGGTTAATTAGTAGTTTACCCCAGTCAAATTGGGGTGAAGTCAAGCCAGACTAATTACAAATATTAAAATATTTCTAAGTGGTGAATTTATTTTATTAAAAATAAGATCGAGATCACCACAAAATAAAGATTTTGTTTGCAAAGTCGTTTGTGGTATTCCGATTTAGTGGTGCTGGACTGACTTTGGGTTGGTTCTTTTTCTGTTTGGTTGATTTTACGTACTGTACATTGTGTTTTGTTTTGTTTTATAATACAGTTATATTACATCATATTATATTTTAGCTTATTTTTATTCATCCGTTTGGTTTATTTTGTTTAAAGTTTGTTCCGTACATGCGACGAAATTTTGTTCAATACGTGAGAATAGTCATTGGTTATTCTCACGTACGGAGCAAAATTCAAAACAATGTTCACGTACGTACGATACGTGAAAATATATACATTCACAGCGGCAAATTCTGGTCTTCCCTGAGTGAATGCCTGGATGTTCCGTTTGTATTTGTACGGAAGAATAGCCAAGGCGTATTATTATTGCAAATGCTGCAATTATAAACATGCAATACATTATTAAATATTACTTTAGAATGTGACGAGTGTACAATTTATGCAGAAAGTGCAATCGAATCAGCTGCTGGCATTTTGAAACAGTAAAATATCTTATTTTCTATAAATGCAGTAATAATAAACTCATAAATTATTAAATCCATTCAGCCGCCTAAACATCTATGAGCCGTACCGCATGAAAGAACTGGTAACGGGTTGTAGCGAATGTTCTATTTCCGGATTGTCATCTGTGAAACTGACTGAAGGTTCTGAAGCTTGTTCGACTTCGGTTGGTGACGGTAAAGAAAAATTTACATGTCATCTCACGTTCGCAACACTTACCGCAACTTGTAAATGTCAATTGTTTTGCAAGTAAAATAACTACAAGAATATAATTGTTCACAATGCTATAATCCAGTCAAACTAAATAATTTTCTGTCAATTTCATGTACCGTCAGTTCTAAGAAAATCGTTGATGACTATTTCATAGCAATTACCACAGAATGCAGTCCTAAGGATCCCGAAGATAAAACAAAGACTACCTTGACGGAGAAATACGGAAAACTTGTCGCTGATGATGTAGCAAACTCTGATGTATGTAGCGCTAGCACGGAATGCGACGACGAAGAAAAACTGACTGGCACTGTGACTCTAAAATGGACTGATGTTAAGCTTCAAGTTAATTCAATAACTGAACCTAAAAAGATGTACAACGTGGAGAAAGTGTCAGACCTGGTTATAGAGGATTTGGTCGTGGGTTCTGTTAAGATATTGTGTACACTAATGACCATTTATGCACATGTAACTATATCTATGTATCGTATTATTTAATCGCACGGTGTATGTGTGTATATTAAGCAAACGCAAGCGTTTGCACTCTTTGTTTACATACAGTGTCTGTATGCTGCCAACAGGTGGCTCCTGTCATATTAGGTCACATGACCATTGAATAAAATCACTTGATGTTTGATTCTCACCTGTGATGATGTGTGCTTTTATCACCTGCTATGTTTTTCCACACCACTGCATATACTAGCTGTTTATATGGATTCACAGCAACATTATAACAAGGTTATGGGCCACAAACAACGTGGGAAAAACGCGGAGATCGTTTAAAAGCAGTGCAAGTCGTTTTTGAGGTGAAAAAGAAGGCGTTTCCCTCAAATCCAACATGGCGGCGCCCATGGTGAGAGTTGACAACTTGTGTTTGGACCAAGGATCCACGATTTTCGGGGTTATTCTGCATCACCAAGCGACGCAGGAACACTAAACGGGTTCGAACATTATAGAACATTTATTTAATACGTTTATTTTGGCCTTTTTCGGACGATTTCTCCGAATATCGCGAGGCGCGATACGTAACGTCGACGTGGCGTTAATTTTCGCCGAGAAAACAACTCGACGACAAATACGCAAGGACGACGACGCTCGACAACCACACGGGAAGTGTGAACGAGCTATAAACGAACGGGAATTGCCAAAAACGAGGAAATTCTCGAAGGAACTGAATTTTTCGAGACGAAAGACGGAAGAACGAGGAAAAATCAACAATACGACGATTTTTCTCAACCACACGTGAAGTGTGATCCAAAGCTGTCGAGACACAACAAGTGGGATAGTCTACAGCAGGAAAACAACATATATGAACTATTATTTCGTTATTATTGTCGAATATTATTATTAGCTTAGTGTTGTTAATAGGATACACTAACTTAGACTAAGAGCGCATTAACCTTGTGAAAATTGCACTATTTTTCACAAGTAACAGTTTTGAAAGTGTTTTTGAGGAAATCTGTGTGTGTATACGGTGTTTCACAAGTCCAGGACACTCAATTCGCGATGGAGACAGAAAAACTCGAGCGAAAAATAACACTTTTGAATAGAACGAACTACGACACGTGGAAGCAGCAAATTAAAGTGCTGTTGATGCATCACGGATGCTGGGCATTCACGGACGGCACACAAGAAGCGCTGGCACCGGGAGCATCTTGGCGAGATCGTTCTGATTACCAACTACGCAAGGGACGAGCATTTAGCCTTATTTATTACGCCATAGAGGAGCAATATCACGAATTGCTCAGCGGGACCGAGGACGCGAAAACAGCGTGGGACACGCTAAAGACAAACTTCGAACCGGTCTCGAGGGCGAGAATAATACGTCTGTTGGACGAATTCTTCAATCTGAAGTACGACCCAGCGACGGAAACGATCGGCGTATTCGCGGCGAAGATACGCAATGCGGCGAAGCGATTAGCCGACGTCAAACACGATTTGGACAATTTATATCAGGCATTCCAGCTCATCCGATACCTGCCACAAGAATACCAGTCAATTGTGCAGAGTATTTACCGATGGGACGATAAGGATTTCACACTGGAAAAGGTTGAAGCGGAATTGGTCGCCGAGGAGGGCAGACTCGCGCAACAACGCAGAGATTCGGGCCAAGCGCCAATTACGGACGCTTTCAACATGGGAACAAACACAAAGGATAATGATAATTCGTCCAAATCCCAACAACAAGGAAATAACAGCCAAAACAGCCGAGGCGGACAAAGGGGCGGCAAATCGAATTATCGAGGCGGCAAAAATTCGCGGAATTTCCGAGGAAATGCGACCGGATCATCACCACGGGGGCCGTGTTTCCGGTGCAATCAACCAGGGCACTGGGCAAGGGATTGCACAGCACAATTACCGTCGAATAACAGCCAGAACACAAATACAGCGGAAGAATTGGACACAAACATGTTCGATGTCGGTTTTCTCACCGAGTTGAGCGAAGAAGAGATGTTACAGTGCAGCGCAGCCAACAACTGTTGGATCTACGACACCGGGGCCACTGGACATTTCTGCAAAGACAGGAATCAATTCTTCAACTTCAAGGAAACCACAGGAACAATAAGTCAAGCGGATAAAAAGACTTTAATTCAGATTCAAGGCGTCGGGGACGTCTGTGTGATGAGTTTGGTTGGAACTGAAACGATTCCGATCACATTGAAAAAGGTTTATTATGCGCCGGACATGCGACGAAATTTATTGTCGGGACCGTGCATCGACGAAGCACGATGCAAAGTCGCCGTTGGCTCGGGTTTGGTCAAGATATACGATCCTCAGTGGAGGAGACAGCTGATGGAAGCCGTGAAGAAGGATCGGTTATATTATATTAAACTAAGCGACCAGAAGCCAGACTTCGAGAAGTTGAGGCAAAAAGCGAATAGCAAGGCGAATGTCGGCGAACAGAAGAAAGGAGAACCAACCAATTTAACAAAGAACACAACGAAGAGCACATCTAATCCTGAGGAAGCCAGACTTTGGCATGAGCGGCTCGGACACATCTATTTTCCAAGCGTCCAAGCAATGAGCAAAGGAGGGGCAGTAATTGGGTTGCCAATTTTGGACGTGCCAATTACACAATGCGACGTTTGCACATTAGCCAAGAAGAAAGCGATTCCACATAAATCGTTGCCAGGAATTAGATCGACAGAGCCACTCCAATTGCTACACATGGATGTGTGTGGAGCATTTAGCACACCAACACTCTCGGGGAACAAATACTTTTTAACTATCACAGACGACTTCTCTCGTTATTCGACAGTCTACTTAATGCAGAAGAAGGACGAAGTATTTGACATTTTCCAAAAACACGTGAAACGGATAGAGCGATTGCTTGGAAAATCGGTTCTAGCAATTCGTACGGACAACGGCATGGAGTTCTGCTCAAACAAGTTTGGAGAGTACCTCCAAGGACTAGGAATCGCTCACGAGAGGACTAACGCGTACACTCCAGTCCAGAATGGCGTTTCCGAGAGACTTAACCAGACATTAGCAAATGGAATGCGAGCGCTTGTGTACGATGCCGGCTTGGAACATCGATTCTGGGGAGAAGCCATCCTGACTTTCAATTATCTCAGAAACAGGATTGCAAAGCTGAATTCGGACAAGACGCCGATGGAATTGTACTACGGGCGTAAACCATCACTTAGACATTTGAGAAAGTTCGGGAGTTTATGCTTTGTGCAGAAACGAATTCGAGATGGCAAAATCGACAACAAAAGTCTGCACGGCATTATGCTCGGATATTCGAGAATCACGAAAGGATATCGAGTATGGCTGCCGGAGTTTTCCAAAGTAATCGAAACCAGCGACGTGAAGTTCGTGGAGAGCAGGCGCGGTGTTGAAGGCGTGCTGGGCTTACCAGAAAAGTACACGACTTACATCGATAGTTTGGACGATAATATGGACAATGACAATGATCGCCAATATTATTCGGACGAGGATGTGAGGCCACCGCTACCCCCGCCAGCACCAGTTAAGAAGAAGGAGGATCGACAACTGGAATTGCCTCCAGTTAAATTGAAATTTAGACTGCCAGATGAGAAGTTGCGACACAATTTACCAGAAGTGAAGTTGCCACAACCCGGACAAGCGATTTTGAACCCAATTCCAACTATTCCTGCATTAGTTTGGAAGAAGACGGAGAAAGTCAGGCCAACTGGACAGAAGGATGTTGAGTACACAATCCAGGGTTATGACAAACCCAAACTACGCTCAATACCTGACGTAAAGCGTTACTGTGCCGACCACAACCTTCGTGTCCCTGAGCATTTGTTTGAGGACAAAAGAAAGAAGAAGCCCTCTGAATCGAATACGACGGCGGATAATCTTGACCTGGACTTTGATGATATGAACATCAACTTCGAAGCTAATCACTTAGAAGTCCACGTACCCGTACGTTACGAGGAAATTGCGACTTTACCCGAAAAGGATGAATGGCGCCAAGCGATGAACGACGAGATCGACACCATGCATGAGCGCGAGGTTTGGGAACTTGTTCCACCGCCGCCCAACACTAAGATAGTGGGTTGCAGATGGATTTACACGACCAAACAGAACGAAGAGGGAGAAATTGCACGTTATAAGGCGAGACTTGTCGCGCAGGGTTTTTCCCAAGTCTACGGCGAATCCTATGAGGAGACATTCTCACCCGTAGTAGACTTCTCAATCGTGCGTTTCATGTTTACGCTACTCGTCTGTATGCTCAAATGGTCGTACATTCAAGCTGACGTCAAGTGTGCATACCTTTATGCAAAATTGCATAAAACGGTCTACATGCACCAACCAAAGGGTTTCATCGTTGAAGGCAAAGAGAACTATGTCTGCAGACTCCTCCGAGCCATCTATGGCTTACACCAATCTGGAAGAGAATGGGGAATAGAACTGGAGGAGACTTTATTGAAATTAGGACTAGAACACGTGAATTGGTGCAATTGCGTTTATAAATACGGTGATATTGCGTATTTAATCGTCTACGTTGACGATATCGTAGTCTTTGGCAAACGATACGAAGATGCCATGAAAATACTCAATATGATCGGAACGCAATTCGACTTAGTGATACTCGGACAAACAAAGAAGTTGCTAGGGGTCGAATTCCATTCGTATAATCAACAATTAGTACTGCATCAAAGGTCATACGTAAATAAAGTATTGTTGAAGTTTAACAACTACATGGAACATGTGAAAATTCGATCTCAACCGATGACTAAAGCAACTGTACTCACGAAACAAGGTTGTCCAGACACTATTAATGAATTCAAAGTCATGGAAGGAATTCCGTATCGAAGTTTACTTGGATGCTTGGCGTTCATCGCATCGAGAACAAGACCGGATATGACTTATGCGGTTAACATCTTAAGTCAATTCCAATCCAATCCTGGATGGAGCCACTGGGTGGCATTACTGGACTTGCTCAGTTACTTGAGAACAACCAAAAATCACGGATTGATGTTGTTTCCGAATGATCGGATCGAAGTAATCGGTTACAGCGATTCCGATTATGCGAACAACAGAGACGACCGTATCTCCATTGGAGGAACGCTAGTTACTTTGGGCAGCACACCCATTTACTGGAGAACCTTCAAGCAACGGAACGTGACGCTATCAACGATGGAGGCGGAGTACGTAGCCCTTACAGAGACTGTTAAGGACTATATTTGGATTGTTCGTGTCCTGCACGAAATTTCTGTTGGTCATATGATTCGGTACGGATCACAAATTATTATTTGAGTCGATGTTATCAATGATTATTCAGTATTCATTATGTTATTTACCGTTTATTGACTCTTTTCAATGTATTTCTTATTTTGGATATGTTCCAAGTTGTATTCCGTACAATTGTACGTGATTGTGTTATATTTAAGTGCATTAAGCACCTTGCTGTTAGTTTTCCATCAAATGCATGTGGCATCATGCATCTTGTAATATTTTCCTTTTTATATTGCCCAATTCTAACACCAGATGGTGTTATCGTTTGTTATTCTCACCCAAGATGGCCGCACACAGGTGCGAGGATGTTTTCCAACCTTTTCAAATGAATAGGAACATTACATGTAAGCATTATTTCGATTAAACATTATATTTTATTGTTTTAACTCATTGCCAGTTAACCTAGCACGTTTATAAGTGCTTAGTTTATAGTTTTTGCGCAGATAAGTGGCATTAGGCCACGCGCACTTGTTTTTCACGGCAAAACGTCCGTGTTACGTTCGTCTCGGGTCGAGACGGCGCCTTCCGTGCTAAATACACGCTTCCACCGGTGTTATTCGCACCGTTTTGCGCTTCACTTGCCTACAAGTGGTAGCAGAGCGCTGGAGACGATCCACTGTGCAATTTTCGTTAATTTACTGCAAAATTTTCGCGTTTATCGCGAATTTTTGCAGCATTTATCTATTTTCAGATTTTCGTCACTATTTTCCACCGATTTTCGTCTTGCCAACGTCTTAGCGACGTTGATTCGACGTTCTTACGACGCCTCATTCCTTAATTTTGCCGAAAATTCCGCGGGCTACGCGAATTTTCCGGCAAATTTCATATTTTTCAGGTTTTTCGCCGATTTTCCTTGTACGACAACGTCTTCGCGACGTTTACCACTAGAAACGGGCGATTCCCGCTGCTTAGTGCCCCGGTGCACGGCAGTATCGACGATTTATATCGATTTTCGACGATTTATCGCTTTTTCGGCGATCAAATGCGATTTGGCCAAATAATCGCACATCAATCGGTTTTTCACCGCACCGAATTAATCAATACTTCCCTTTCAGTAGTCGTATTACCTTTGTTAGTTTTTAAGGGGGATTTTGGTGTGGGACACTTAGTATCCTCGGCGCCCTTCACTCGAATCCGAGTAAGCGCCGTTGTATTCTCCGGTTGTGCTTGTCGTGGTACAAGTGAGGTTTCCCGCGGCTCCAGGCAGTCGAACGGACCCTCTCAGACTGGCAACCGGAGGTTATTTGACAACTTCAGAAGTTGTCGCCCATTTTTGGTATTCCGCTTCGATCCACGTGGGAACAGTGCCGTGTCGTGTTTGTGCTACGGAATCCGTGTTTTGTGCGCCGTTTTAGTGCTATTTCGTCGGTTTTCGTGCTTCGATTTATCGCTTATCGCCGACATCGCCACTCCCAACACTAGTTTATCTCCGCGTTTGTGCCTTCGTCTTCATCACGATGCAGAAAGGCTCGAATACTTCCGGTGGTCACGTACCGATACTCGCCATCGGCAACTACGAGATGTGGTCGCGATCGATGCGAATGCTCCTCAAAGCTGAGGGGCTTTGGCACCACATCACCGAAGAAAATGAAAAAGACTTTCTTGTTACGGCCACCGAAAAGGAGAAACTCAAATTTCAAAGAAAAAAGGATAAAGCTTTGGGTCTGCTTTACATTCATTTGAGTGAAGCGAAGAAATCAGCCCTCGATTCTGTCAAAACCCCGAAGGAAGGCTGGGACGCATTAGCCAAAATCTACGCGCCCAGTTCCCGCGCGCGCAAAGCCGCTCTTCGACGAGAATTCCTCAATCTTCATATCGACAAAAACGAAGAAATGGCTGATTTCCTTGGCCGGGTGGACTACCACGTCCGCAAACTCACCGACATCGGAGAAACAGTTTCACCCGACCACCAAGCTTATCAATATTTGGACATGTTACCTCCCGAATATTCTCAAGTTTCCTTCGCCATTTACCACTGGGATGACGACAAATTCAAACCTAACATCGTCTCGGATCAGCTTCTTGCGGAGTATATGCGTCTTAAGACATATTCTTCACGTGATACTTCCGGTAACTCATCGGCCTACGCATCGGACCGTGGTCGTAATCGAAACCGAACACCCCGTCCAATTGAATCCGTGACATGCTTTAATTGCGGCGAAAAAGGACACTACGCTAATAAGTGCCCTAAACCGCGACAGGACAATCGCCAACCACTTCCGGCTGTATCTCTGCAACGTCCGTCGCGAAGTAAGAGCCGACGCCGCAACAAGAACACTGCTTCGAAACCGGCAGACGGTAAACCACGAGGCAATTCTCAAGTCCGAAGAGAATCGAACTTTTTCGTGAACGCCCCTCCGCATCTGGTTCAATCTCCGACGGTGCATTTCATGCAAGGCCATGAATGGATTGTAGACTGCGGGGCAACCGACCACGTTTCACACGTGCAGTCGTGGTTTGTCGACTTTGTGACAGTTGTGCCTTTCGACATCGAACTCGGACAGGGCCATTCTCAGGTCACCGGCAAAGGCACGGTTCGCATTCAAACGCTCATCGATGGATGCGAGTGCATCGTTAACCTTCGAGATGTCCTTTTTGCTCCAAACTTCGAGGCCAACCTTATCTCCGTTTCGAAGATCGATAAAAACGAACATCATATTCATATTTTTAAAGGAGAAGTCAACATATATCAGACAGACGCTCGTAGTCCGGTGCTACGTGCTAAGGAAAAGGGTGGACTTTACTATGTCGATGGATTATGTTCTTCTGCGACGATTTCTACGACTGTTTCGACTGTTCCGCCGCCGACTTCCTCACAAACCCCTCCGGTACGAACAATGGTTACCGTCGAGGAAGATTTTGTCAAAATCCCGAAGTCGAAGAAGAAGTCTCAACCTCGACACATTACGGATTTTCGATTCGACGTTGCGAACTCACCTCCGCCGACCCCAATTCCGCCCATTCCTAATGCCATTCCTGCACCGCAGTCGACTTCACCTCCTTTACCTCCTTCTACATCACTTCCTCCCGCAGCCGTTCCTCCTCTCCAGTCCTATACCAATGCCCTCAAGTCAATCTCCTCGACTTCCCCTCCGAACACCTCTTCGCCGTCAAATCCGAAGAAGGTGGCCGCTCCTACGTCCAAGCAGGATGCGACGGGCATTTGGCATAGCCGTCTTGGACATTTACACACGGCTGCGATGCGCCTTCTGGCTGCCAACGAACAAGTTTATGGCGTCGAATCCGGAGAAGTCTCCAAAGAGTTGGCTTGCAACCATTGCCGTATCGCCAAATCTATTCGTGCGTCTCATAAACCCGATCCACATCCTGTTTCAACAACGGCGTTGGATCTGCTCCATATGGACGTGTGGGGACCGGCGCCTATGACTTCTTTTGGCGGTGCACGCTACGTTCTTACTGTTATCGATGATGCGACCCGCTATTCTTGGATCATCCCGATGGCCCAAAAGTCACAGGTTTTTGGTGTGTTTAAAGACTTTGTCGCTCGGATCGAAAACGTCGCCGGCACACGCATCAAAGCTATTCGTTCCGACCGAGGGGGGGAATTTATGTCAAACGAGTTCCTCCGATACCTCAAAGATAAGGGAATTGAAGGTCAACGGACTAATCCATCGAGCCCTCAGATGAACGGAACGGCAGAGCGCATTAACCGCACGATGATCGATAACGTTCGTGCAACTCTTGAGGAAACCCGCCTTCCGGATGAACTTTGGGCCGAATTCGCAGTGACTTTCGCATATCTCAAAAATCGATCGCCTCATTCCCGTCTTAAGAACGAAGTACCGTATATTCTTTGGCGTCAACGTGCATTGTCTCTCCGTCACCTTCGTAAACTCGGATCCAAATGCTGGGTGCATTACACTGCACCGGGCAGGAATAAGTTCGAAGCACGTGCATGGGAGGGATATTTGGTCGGATACGCCACTGGTACTCGTGGTTATCGTATTTGGAATCCCGTTGATAATAAAGTCGTCGAATCCATACACGTAAAGATCGACGAACGAATTACTTACCGCAAATCATTGCGCAACGGGAACCGAACATCTTTCGAGTCGCCCCAACGTCCACCTAACCAATCTGGACCTCATGTCAATTTCGACGATAACATCACATATGTCCGCTGGTCGAAAACAGCAGATTCGGAAGATGGCAGCTCGTCGTCAGATGAAGAATCTGACATGCCTCCTCTAGAAGAGAGTTCGAGTTCGGCTGCATCTGCACAATTCCAGACACCGGAACGTCAATTTCAAGAAGCGTGTGCTTTGAGATTGCCGAGTTCCGACAGCAATCTAGGTGATGACACGGATCGGGACATTGATGATATCGATGAAGTTTCTCTCGTGCCAATGTCTAACTACACTTCTCCTCACATGTCACCACAAACTTCACCTCAAACATCACCCCCAGTGTCTCAACCTGGTTCTCCACGCAGATTCGTGACGACACGAAGAAGAGCGGCTACCTCCGTTCTCCAACATACGATACCGGTCTTCGATGCTGCCCCTATGTCCCCAGCTCCCCTCCAAGGAACTGAAGGGACTGAAGTAGCACCTATATCTGCACATAGGACCGCTTACAAATGGAGATATGTCGGGGGAGATTCGCATTGCGCACGTTGGAGACGTGAAGAACATCTCCGCAAGGATCAGAGACCCGGAAAGATTGACACCGATGTATATTATTTCCCGGAACCGGATGTGCGACTACGTTCACGCGGGGACATCGAGAAATATTGTCAATTTAACCATCTCGAATATAATCCGGAACTCTTTTTCTTTGGCAGTATTGAATATACTACGCCTACGATCCCTGCCAGACATGTGGCTCACCTCTGTCGAACGGAACCCGCATCTTTCGCCGAAATTCCAAAATTCCACGATGCACCGAAATGGCGTGAAGCCATAGACGAGGAGTTGGGAACGTTTAAAGAACGTGAGGTTTATCAGGAAGTACCACGACCGCCCGACACTACGATCCTCGGATGCAAATGGATATTCAAGCTAAAGACCGACACTACCGGGAAGATTTCTCGTTATCGAGCCCGACTTGTCGCACAAGGCTTTCGCCAGACGCTTGGAGTGGACTACGATGAAGTCTTCAGCCCCGTCGTTAATTTTGTATTGATTCGATTCTTCTTTTGTCTCCTCGTCTCTCTACTCGGATGGAAGGATGCGCACTTGGATGTGAAGTGCGCATACCTATACGGGGACCTCGAACATCGCGTCTACATGCGAATTCCAGCCGGCGCTACTTGCTCGAACCCGAACAACGTCTGGTTATTGATCAAGTCATTGTACGGCCTTCACCAATCAGGCCGACAATGGTATGAAAAGCTTGATGAGACTCTTCGTGCACTCGGTTTCCGCAAATTACCGGCGTGCAACTGCGTTTACGTATTCGGGAAATCGGCTATTATGCTAGTCTACGTGGACGATATAGTTTTATTCTACGCAACCGACAACGTCTTAACGCACCTTATTCAATTGATCTCAACGAAATTTCAAATCGTCAATCTCGGACCCATTTCGAAGTTGCTCGGCGTAGAGTTTATTAGATCCGCGGGCCGAACTTTCATTTCACAGCGTGCATATATTGCAAAAATTCTCAAGAAGTTCGATATCACACCGGATCGGATGATCAAAGTTCCGGTCACAGTAGGAACGACGCTCGTGAAAGGATCGAAGGAAAATTTACCAGATTTTCCATACCGCTCGCTAATCGGATCATTACTCTTTTTGGCTTCAAGAACACGTCCGGACATTTTGTATTCGATCATCGCTTTGTCCCAATACAACAACTGCTACGATGAATCACATATTCGGGCATTACTTCAAGTTTTGAGATACGTAGCAAATACGGCCGACTACATGATCGAACTTTCCGGATGCAACTCGAGCCAACTTTGGGCATGTACCGACGCTTCGTGGGCCTCCGACACCGCAACATCTCTGAGTTTCGGCGGTTTCATTACCTTTATTGGCAACATACCCATCGGATGGAGCTGTAAAAAGCAATCGTCAGTAGCGTGTTCCACGATGGAGGCTGAATTCATCGCCCTCGTGGAATGCGTGAAAGAACTATACTGGCTCGATCATGTATTCCATCAACTCCCATTTCTTAATCGTTTATCATCGCCAATCGTATACTCCGACGCTCTCGCATCGATTCAATTCACGTCGAACGATGTCGAGAATAGCAAGACTAAGCACATTCGCGTGAGGTACCATTGGTTGAGGGAGTGGTATGTGGCCAAGCGATTTCAACTTTGAAAAATTCCCGGCGACGTCAACATTGCAGACATTTTTACCAAATGGCTGTCGTCCGACCGTCTTAACAAACTGATTGGAGGGATTTTTCAACTTTAACCGACTAAGACATTCTTAAGTTATTCTACCGACTTCGAGGATCGTCGTGTTCTGTGGGAATTTTCGGGCTTTATTGTGATTGTGTTACAGTACCCGGCACGATGATTCGATCTATTATTTTTGGTTTTCACACATCGGTACACCATAATTCTCGTGTTACTTTTTCAGTTGTTTATCCAGTTTCCCAGATCAGTATCGAATCATGGGGGGATTTGTTGGTCATATGATTCGGTACGGATCACAAATTATTATTTGAGTCGATGTTATCAATGATTATTCAGTATTCATTATGTTATTTACCGTTTATTGACTCTTTTCAATGTATTTCTTATTTTGGATATGTTCCAAGTTGTATTCCGTACAATTGTACGTGATTGTGTTATATTTAAGTGCATTAAGCACCTTGCTGTTAGTTTTCCATCAAATGCATGTGGCATCATGCATCTTGTAATATTTTCCTTTTTATATTGCCCAATTCTAACACCAGATGGTGTTATCGTTTGTTATTCTCACCCAAGATGGCCGCACACAGGTGCGAGGATGTTTTCCAACCTTTTCAAATGAATAGGAACATTACATGTAAGCATTATTTCGATTAAACATTATATTTTATTGTTTTAACTCATTGCCAGTTAACCTAGCACGTTTATAAGTGCTTAGTTTATAGTTTTTGCGCAGATAAGTGGCATTAGGCCACGCGCACTTGTTTTTCACGGCAAAACGTCCGTGTTACGTTCGTCTCGGGTCGAGACGGCGCCTTCCGTGCTAAATACACGCTTCCACCGGTGTTATTCGCACCGTTTTGCGCTTCACTTGCCTACAATTTCTCCTATATTGGCGAGTAGATTCTCTCATTTTGTCATGTGCGACAACATTTCAACGGTAGACTTTACGAAATCCTGCGTTGAAAATCGTAAGACGAAGCACATCGATATACGTTACCACTTCATCAGAGAGCTCGTTAGAAGAGATAATCTTCAGATCGTTCACGTGGACACGAAATCGAATTATGCGGATATTTTCACAAAATCGGTCGACAAAGCTGACCTAGTAAAGTTTTGCGATCGTTTCCTAATTGATTTAACCTTTCTGCGTGCTTGATACGGAACAAAGTATATAAATAATACGGGGGGCCGATTGTTAAGATATTGTGTACACTAATGACCATTTATGCACATGTAACTATATCTATGTATCGTATTATTTAATCGCACGGTGTATGTGTGTATATTAAGCAAACGCAAGCGTTTGCACTCTTTGTTTACATACAGTGTCTGTATGCTGCCAACAGGTGGCTCCTGTCATATTAGGTCACATGACCATTGAATAAAATCACTTGATGTTTGATTCTCACCTGTGATGATGTGTGCTTTTATCACCTGCTATGTTTTTCCACACCACTGCATATACTAGCTGTTTATATGGATTCACAGCAACATTATAACAGGTTCTTCCACGTGTTCTACAGCGGACTCCAAATTTGAAAAATCATGCAACTGCCTTCTGGCCACTAATTTTGTTCCAAATACCCTGTTAGCAATACTGGAAACATCCACCAATTGCAATGATGCAGGATCAGGTAGAATTCCTTTAGTAAACTATCTACACTGTTCACTGTAATAGTTTATTGTTAAAACAATAAAGTTTCACTGCATCAATCGTCTGGTCTATGGTTTTTTTATCTTTCGCTACAGTACTGGCTTCTTGAGTGTTGTTCCATTCTTTATAAAATTTACACGCATAAATGTATTATTTTTACGGGATTTATTACCAAGGGAAATACATCAGGAAATCATCCGTGCAGAATGGGATACGTACGGTAGTATAATTTTGGTGTGGTGAAATCGGGCATGAATATAACTTACATTGTCCGTAAAAACGCATTTTTGATACTTACTAAATCAAATCCGTCTTTTTCAAGTTTGCATCCTTGAAAACCAACTTTATTAAAAATGCTTTGGTCCAGTGATTTGGTCTCAACTATTGCCACAATTTTACACTACAAGTTAACAAAATATTACACAACATTTCTAAATGTCAATTTTATCACGAAAATTTATCTTTTACACTTTTTGACAGTTCACAAAAAAATTTAATTGTGTGTGGATTTTATTCTACTCCGTATCAAAATAAATCAAATTAATGCATGTGTGGCAAAGTGGGTTCTTTGGCTCGGTGGAAATTAGATTCAAATAAAGCAAACACATTGAAAGTTGAAAATAGAAAAGAACAAAAGTTTATTTAATTTGCCTTTATACAAAAGGCTGGTTCACACCAAAATTCCTAACACAATACTATCAAATACTACCAAATGGTATATGTAATTACAAGACATAATACCATACTAACTAAACTACAAATACACAAAGCTAACATTGGTTAAATCTAACACATTCAAGAAACAGAAAAATTGCAAATGGTGGCAAATTTGGTACTCACAGATCTTTTCCTTTGTCTGCTTCACACACAAAGACACACACTTCACACTGCTTCTCCCTGAATGTTCCAATGTTCTACTTAGATGTGGCATTCTGGATTCTTAGCCAAGGTTCCTTGAAGTTTCAGGAAGGTCTTCTCTGGATCCATAATTCTAGTTGGTCTTTAGAATTGGCTTGGAACAGGTTGAAGTGGCCTAACTTCTACTGCTTGGTCTGGGCTGCTTGGAACTGCTCTCTGGGTGAACTGGTCAAGACAACATCTAACTGCAAACTTGTTCTGCACACACTGTGTTTCCACTATCTCTTTCACAAGTGCAGGAATGTTAGTTCCCACCCTTGTTAATCCCAATAGTGTCATCACCAATGCCATTTTCCATGCTAAACAGAGAGTTGATGACTCACCAAGCTCCTCCTCTGCTTAATCCCTTTTGCCGATTGGTTCCATGTATTCCTGGAATTGGTGACTCATCACTTAGTCACATCACAGGTGTCACAGCAGGTATCTAAATGTTCAAAACGAGGCTGACCAATCAAAGTGCCTCACTGAAGTGTCCCACAGAGATGTATGGATGGCCAACAGTTGCCCCACAGAAATGTATGAGCAGCCAACAGTTGCCATACGACATCTCCCCTGTCGCAAAAACTCTAAGTCCCAAGAGTATTTGAGACACATAATCATTCCAGTCCCCTGGAATCCGATACACTCACTAATTGCCAACAACAATTCCACCAATCAACAATATTAGACATGTACCATATGTCTACACAATAATTAACAATCTACCATCTGCCAATACCTTATTGCAATAAAACACTAATAAATCGTAATGAATCAACAAGATATACAACGCAAGAATCCTAAAATTCTCAACGACTTGATATACAAAAAAAACTCACTTTTCCAAATTTCAATAATTTCACACATGTCATAATGGGAAAATCATTTCCACAAGAAATTCCATACATAAAAAAAATTGCAATCAAACTTATCTTTACAACAAAACACTATTTGTGATAACAGACATCCAAAAAAAAAAAACTTCTAAGCATTAGACAATTCCATAACATATTATAATGAGAAAATCATCTCCACAAAGAACTTTTGCAACTAAATCATTGCACATTCTAAATTATTCTGCGACAAAACACAATCAAAACACAATTAAAACACAATTAAAACACAGTACCACCACTCATTTGCTTTGAGGAAAAAAATTCACCAAACAAAAAAAATGACGTGAAAATAATACCTCGAAATATTTACAGAGGGGAAAAAAAAAACTTCAAAATTTCATGTGATACAATACAAAAATATTACTTTTCAAGAGAGAGGAAAAGGCAAGAGAAAGATTTGCAAAAACTGCCCCAATATATTTAATTAATAAAATAAAACAAGAAAACACTTAAGGTCACCATGTCTGCATTTCTCACCCCTTTTTAATCCGTTTAATCCCTTAAGTTAATCCCCCTTCTGTCTTGATTCCTGGAATGAAATGTGATCCAGCATTCCCCTTACTGCCATAGTGTCATAATTAAAACTGTCATGATTGGCACAATCCAACATTTAGGATTATAAGAAAACCAATCAAAGACAAAAACCTCAAAAATTCCAACTTCCTGTCTGCATCCAAAAATCAATTTTTACATTCACATCCACATTTCATTCTGCATCTACCTTCATCGCCGCCAATCCAACCAACAATGGTTTTTCCCCGTGATTTTGACTTGAACCGACAATGCCGCAAAAACCACGACGACGATGGCGCCCGTGACGAGACGACAACCTACGATGCCGACGACGAATCGTCGGACAACGAGCGACTTCCTCGCGACATTGACCATATGGACGTGAGTGTCGATGGCCACAGCCTCACGGCTGGCCCGATCCGCTTGCCTGCCGGCATGGAAGAGCCGCCGCTCCCCGACTACTTTGAATATACCTTCTTTCCGTCATTGTGCTACTTATCGTCCGATGACGAACTCGAGGTTTTGGCCGAGATTTACCGCCCGCTCTCCCCGACCATTGAGCTCGTGGACCCGCCCGGATTTGTCCTAAACATGTATTCTGCCATCGAGGTCGAACACGCCATCAGCTCCAACCCGTAAGTAGAATCAAATCAAATTTTTCCTTCTCTCGAATTTAACCAATTCCAACCTTTCCCTTTGCAGCGCGCCCGGCATTGCCGCCGATGACGACGTAGCCGCTCTCGTGGAGCATTTTCGTCAGCAGATGACGATCCGAGACCCCGACTGTCTCGTAGATTCCCTTAACCCAAACAAACCTGAATAAATTCGAATAAAATTTACATCGAATCATACACAAAAAAAAAGACTCTTTTCCGTGCCTAACTCCTATCATCATTACGACATTCTTGCCGTAGTTGCTCCGTCAATGCTCGCTCAACCATATATTTCGAATCGCCAAAAATTTGCAATCCTTTAATGTTTTAAATAATTCTACCAAAATTAACCAGAACAAAATTAACACTAAAATTAACACTAAAATTAACACCAAGATTAATACCAAGATTAATAGTATTTCTAGACATATACACAACAAGGAGGAGAGAAAATTCTTTCTCGCCCCATTTGACAAAACAACTTCATTCCTATTTATACGAAAAGATTTATACACATATAATCCGTTATCCAAATCCTAATTACAAAATTAATTTTTAAAAAAAAAATGGAGAGGGAGGAGAAAAATTTTTAAACCATCCTCACAATTAATTTCTTCAATAACACCCGAATTTTTCCGAATTCTTAGTCAACAATTTTGGACTATTGTCTACTCTTTTTCCCCGAAAATTTTCCACAATATTTTAGTCAAGTGATACTCGTTGAACTGTCGTGTGGGTTCCCTATTTCGTTGCGGATATCTGCCCCCACCAAACTTATTTTCAGTCAATGGCTGAGTCTGTATGTCGACCAATTGCTCATTGCCTTGTGCTTCCTCTACTTCGACTAATTCTTCCTCTACATGCGGCCTTTTTGTTTGCCTCGCGCATTTCTTCTGGGAAATTCTTTCCTCTTCCCAGTTTAATTCGGCATCAGAATCCGACTCTGAGTGTATTTCACTCTCCCCAGATGCTTCCGCTTCTTCATTTTCAAATTCCAAATATGGATATATCCTTGGCTCCATTATCTTATTTAGTCTATCCACATGAACTGTCTGTTCCTTTGAAGGATCCTCCATCAGTCTAATCCGATAATTCACATCATTGATTTTTGTAATTACCCTGAATGGACCCTGATGTGGTTGTGCCAATTTTCTTATGTCACCTGGCTTGATCCTCACATGCTTTAGATAAACCAAATCTCCTACTTCTATCTGTTTATCCCTTGATTTGGACAAACTTTGCAATTGCTGGTGCTCAGCAAAATCATTCAACGCTTTCCTAACCCTTCCAAATGTATTCTGCATTGCCTCACTGCGGTGTGCAATGTATCTGACAGAGCTGGAATTATCTCTAGTGAACATATCTATTGTTCCAAATGGATCACGCGATGTAAACAAAAACACTGGTGTGTGCCCTGTTACTTTGTGAACCGCAAATCTATATGCCATCAATACTTTGCCAATTTGCAAATCCCAATCCCCGTGTCCCTCTGTCAAAAGATGTGACAATGCAGCAGCTATTGTTGCATTGAATCTTTCAACCTGCCCATTACACTGGGGCCTGTAAGAGGTGGTGTTGACGTGCTCTACACCCAAACTTTTGCACCAATCATTAAAAACTGCAGACATAAATGGGGTTCCTTGGTCTGTTAAGACTGTTTTCATTGGTCCATAACGTTGAATAAGCATTACATCCAATGCCGCAACAATTGTTTCAGCTCTCTGATCTTTCAGGGGCATGGCTTCTGGCCATTTGCTGAAATAGTCAACTGCCACGATAATGAACTGGTTGCCTCTCTCAGTTATTTTCAAAGGACCCAAAATATCACAACCCATTCGCTCTAATGGTACTCCCACTGGCTGGAACATCTGAATCGGGGCCTTCGCTGTTGGTCCCTTTCTTGCATTGCATTGGTCACATGACTTGACATGCTGCTTTATGTCTTTGTAAATGCCCGGCCAATAGTACTTCTGTCTAATAGTTTCAAACATTTTCTCGATGCCAAAATGACCCGCTCCTTCCCGGTTGTGTTCGTGCACTAGCACTGCCGGTACCATGGTTTCTGGCACGACTAAAATCGAAATTACTTCCCCATGTATACTTCTAGCCAAATAAAGCATGTCATCATCTGTCAAATAATAGGAGTCCCAGGTCGGAAATTTACTTTTAAACTGCGCTGTCCTGCCTCTAGCGGCTTCAATTAGAAATTCTAACTTAGGGTCAGCCAATTGGGCTTCCGCTATCCTTTCTGGACACCAATCAATCAATGACATATCCCTCGTGTTGAGAACATTAACTTTATTCATTTCGCCCTCGCTATCCGGTGGTAACAACCGTGATAGAAAATCCGCTTTGTTCTGGGGCCCTGGCTTGTATACAATGTCGTAGTCGTATTCTTGGAGTTTCATACTCCATCTAGTAAACTGTGCTTTCGCATGCGAGTTTTGCAAAAGGAAGGTGAGAGGTGCGTGATCCGTGATAAGCGTAAATTTTCTGCCCATCAAGTAGTAGGTGAAATGCTTTACACCGAACACACATCCCATCGCTTCCAAATGCACTGCGGGGTAACATTGTTCTGCTTTGTTTAACCTCCGACTCGCAAATGCTACGGGGTGCATTCTACCATTTACCTGTTGTTGTAAAATAGCTCCTAACCCCTGTCCACTAGCATCTGTTTCTAAAAAAAACTTCTCTTTCCAGTCTGGCAAAATCAAGATCGGCCCCTTAATCAGCTGTCCTTTTAATGTCTCATAGGCTAACTGTTGGGCTTCTCCCCAGTCGAACACTGTATCCTTCTTGAGTAAATTGGTAAGGGGTGAAGCTATAGTTGAAAAATTCTTTATGAACCGTCTATAGTAACCCGTCATCCCCAAATAACTCCGTACTTCTGGCACATTCTTTGGTGCTCGACACTTTTCCAAGGCTTGGACTTTAGATTCAATCGGTCTAATTGTTCCTTCCCCAATTACATGTCCCAAATATGTAACCTCTGTTACCCCCAATTGACATTTTGGCGGCTTCAGCTTTAACTTGGACTCTCTGAACCGTTGAAAAATCTGACGCAATAGTGATGGATGCTCTAAAAATATAGCTGTCCACCCCAATACATCATCTACAAATACTCCACTATTCCTTATACCATCTAAGGTTTTGCTTAACAACCGCTGAAATCCTGCAGGTGAGGTTTTTAACCCCATGGGTACCCTTGTCCATTGGTACAACCCAAAAGGAGTGATGAAAGCTGTTTTGCCTCGATCTCCCACTGCTACGGGTACCTGCCAAAATCCGTTGCTACAATCCATTGAAGAGAAGATCCTCCCGTCCCCTAATTGTGACAGTAAGATTTCAATCAACAGTAGTGGATATTGATCTGATACGATCTTCACATTTAACCCTCTATAATCAATTACCAAGCGTGGTGCTTTGCCTGGTGCATTGACCAACATGCACGGTGCTGCATAAGGTGAATTACTATGCTCAATAATTCCTGCCTCCAGTAATTGATCAATCAATCCTTGTAAAACCTGAACTTGTGCCGCTGGCACTGTGTAAGGTCGCTTACACACTGGTACATCATCAGTTAGGTGTATCCGGTGTTCCATCTTATCCGTACATCCCAACCCAAAAATGTCCATTGCAAACACATCAATATATTCAGTTATTAATTCCTCAACTAGCAACTTGTTCAATTCTGTCAAATGGTCCAGTTTGAAATTATCTACTGCAATGGCGGTCTTTGGTGGGTTAACAGACGTGATTGAATACCCATCTATTTCTCCCATTTTAAAAGGGTTAGCCTGTATTAGCGAGTCCATCTCCTCTATATAATTAAAAAATGAATCGCCCCCTTTTTGGTTGTCCCACCAATTTTCCACATTTAATACCAGTTCCCTTGGGATTTGTTGCCATGGCAATTCCCCTTCAACACTAGTTTTATTTTGTAGTGCCAACAGGAACTCATCGCAACTCTTTTGCACTTGGGGAAAACTACTTTCTTTAGGTTTACCCCTCCGATATGTTACATTAGCTAATGTGTGTACAGGTATAGTTGAGTCTGGAAAATTTATTATGTGAGTTTCCGTGTCAATCTTTGCCTTGAATTGTTGCATTAAGTCCAACCCCATTATCCCACTCAACATTGCTCTGTTCTCCGTGGTGGTGGTGTAAATGTAAATCCAATGATGAACGCTTGTGTCTCCGACTGTGATGTGTAACCTGACTTTTTTAATTAGTTGTACGTCATCTCCCGTTGCACCCACTAAAACACAATCGATCTTATCCTCCTCATAGGCTACATTATTCCTAAGCAACTCTTGCCACACTCCAATAGCTAGCAAGCTAGCAGAGGCTCCTGTGTCTATCATCAATTTGACTTCCACTTCTCCTATGCTCGCTGCAATCCAATACAGATGAGTAATGGGACTAATTCGCAGGGCCTTTAACCCACCAACCTGGTGTATTATCTGCTCCTTGTACTTCAGGGCCTTTAACCCACCCACTTGGTGTATTATCTGATTTCTGTACTTCCCCTCATCTAAGATCTTTGCACTGACCATACCTAAATCCTTCCAACTATTGTAGAACCCCCTTGATGCCCTCCATCTTTGTCTTGTGAATTGCACCACAGTTCGTCCCACTTCCTTTAAGCTTGTTGAAATCCAATACGGATGAATGCCGGAATTAATCTTCAGGGCCTTTAACCCACCAACCTGGTGTATTATCTGAACTCCACTCACCCACCCATTTATTGCCTTAACATTGGCTATACCTAGAGTTTTCAACTTTTTGTAGAACCCCCTTGACGCCTTCCGACTTACAATTGCGAAATGCACCCTAGTTCGTCCCACCCTTTTATAGAACCTCCTTGCCACCTTCCGACTTACAATTGCGAAATGCTTCCAAGTTTGTCCCATTCTTTTGACCAAAAACTTTAAAGTCGTTGCACTTCCTGTGCTTAGGGATCCCAATATCTGAGCCACCCTGTTATAGAACTTCCCTGATACCTTCCGACTTACAATTGCGAATTGCACCAAAGCTCGTCCAACTCTTACGACTAAAAGCCTCAATGTCGTTGCACTTCCTGTGCTTAGGGATCCCAATATCTGAGCCACCCTTTTATAGAACTTCCTTGATACCTTCCGACTAACAATTGCGAAATGCACCAAAGGTCGCCCTACCCTTACGACTAAAAACCTTAATTTGAACCAAAATCTAGTTCCCAATGTATTCCAATGGTTGACTTGTGACTTCCCTAATTCCCTCATTTTCCCAGCTGCTGACAAAAATCTTGTCCCTTGCATCACTAGGCCCTGGAGTGAATAAAACCATACTAAACAGAGATTTCTGGCTGTGAGTCCTATCTTGGATCCCACCCTGACCAAAAATCCTGCGGAAAGTTCAGCAATCACCACTGCAAATACTACACTATACAGGAAAAACATATGCAGAAAATATGGCCACTGCTTAACCCATTGCGTTGTGTCTACTATGTGATCGTAATTAACAGTGCGCTCAAATTCTCCGTCCTGTATCTGCTGGTCGACCCATTGTGCTGAGAAGTCGGTGACCTGTGTACCCTTTGGCGTGTCACTTATTCCCAATACTGAATCTTCCACCTTGACATCTACAACCTCAGAATAATAGTTAACTTCTGCTTCCAATAATTCCCCCTCATAGAGATCACAGTGAATGAGAATGTCCCCTTCATTAGGCGTGTCTTCTCCCTTTTCCATTTTACAGAGGTCGAGATGGCGGGGAATGTCCTGTAAATTCGGCGTGTTTTCCCTTCTGTTCATCTCAGTTTCCCCCTCCTGTACCAATGTCCCTATGGATGAACCAAAAGTCTCAAAAATCTGTTGCCATTCCTCTGGTTGCAAACTGTCATCATCTTCCAATTTCTCTACTCCATAACTCTCAAAATCCTCTAGACCCGTTTTTACCACGATTTGGGCTGTGATGGGACTTGGTCCTTGTCCCATCTGCCCTTCTATTTTAACGGAGGATCTTCCTGTTTTGGCTGACTCTTTTCTTTTTCCTCTGAGTCGCCCTTCTTTTCCATGTGTGGCCCTCTAGTCCATGGCTTTTTCTCATACCTAGGCTTAAAATTCTGCTGCCTACTTTCATTGTTGGCACATCTAAAGCTATTATGACCCTTTCCACCACATGAACTACATTTCCAGTCTTGTTTCTGAACTTTGCAGTCCTTACTCCAATGACCCTCTTTCCCGCATTTAAAACATGTACTAGAAGAATTTCCTACATTGCTTACATGTGCAGTTTGTTTCTGCTGCATTGCTACTGTGAGTTCCCTAATTGCCTTCAAAATGCCATCTAGCTTGTCCGGTTCCTCAGTTTTGGGTTTTGGCGTTGCACTTGCCAATTCCAACTTAGCAAGCCCTGAGTTCCCTCTACTAGAATAGAATGAGAGTCCCAGCTCCTGCTTTGCTGCCCAGGCCACACATTCGTCAAAGGTGTCAAAGTCCTCAGCCAAAATGACTTGTTTGGATAGTTCACCAGTGAGTCCCGCAATGAACCTCGACTGCAGTTGAAAATCGTCGCGCTCACCCGCTTTTTCCCCTTCTTCAAAACAAAGTTCCCAAAGCCCCTTGATCCTTGAGGCAAAAGTTGTAGCCGACTCCCCTTTCTTTTGGGTAGCCTGGCTAAACTTATCAAACTTGGCGTGTCTTGTTTCTCTGACTCCGAACCTCGCCAATAACATCTTCTCCAAGTCGGCCACTATCTCACAGTCCATAGCTAGTGTATGCTCGTCGACCCAAACCCTCGCTTCATCGTGGAATTTTGATCTCATCAAACTACAAGTGAAGCTTTCACTCCACCTGCCTAGCTTAGCAGCAGCCTTGGCATTCTTTATGAAGCCTTCTACCTTGGCACCTTTCCCATTGCCTGAGAACTTGGGCACTAGGCTCTGCATCATTGAAGGTGTTATTTCTCCCTTCTCTTCAGCCATGTTGAATGAATGAACAAAAGTTGGGAAAAAAAATGAAATCAAATCTCTTTCTAGCAATAAATGCACACAGGAAATGCCTAAACTTACTTTGGTATCTTAGCAACAAAGGCTAGTACAACCAATAGAAACAGTAGTTTATAACAACAGAATTGTACTTAAATTATTCCAATACTGTGCCAAACCACCAAACAAAATCAAGAATTCAAAAGAATTCCAAAGTTAAAATTCAAAAAAAAAATTCTATTCAAAATTTAAAATTTCCCTCCAAAATCTCAACTTCCAAAAATCAAAGACTCTCTAAATGCATTCCCAAAAATATTTTAACCCAATTAAAATCCAAAAAAAATTATTCTTAACAAAATCTTAACTGTGCCAAATTCCAATGCACTATCTATGAGTCATGCAAACAGGTGTTTGAACAGGTGCAGCTGTATCCTGTTCATAATCCTTTCAATATTTTTCAAATTCCTCAACAGCTCACAAGACAATAGAGCATCTGCTGGGTAAAATATAACACAAAGGAATTCCAGTTTCTTGGAAATTCCAACAAAATAACTTGGTTTTTAAACCACACTTTTTACCCCAAAAGTTGAAGAATTTTTGCCAAATTTATTTTCCAATTTCGGAACCATACTGATTGAAACTAGTTGATTTAACATATTAAAATCCAACCCTGGCCAAAAATAGCATAAAAGAAAACTCATTATTCAAAAATTAGCAATTTTGACCCCTAAATTTTCAATTTTTAACCCTAAAATTTATCAAAAAGAAAATTTTACTTTAACAATCAGTTCCAATGTCACGGCACCATTGTGGCAAAGTGGGTTCTTTGGCTCGGTGGAAATTAGATTCAAATAAAGCAAACACATTGAAAGTTGAAAATAGAAAAGAACAAAAGTTTATTTAATTTGCCTTTATACAAAAGGCTGGTTCACACCAAAATTCCTAACACAATACTATCAAATACTACCAAATGGTATATGTAATTACAAGACATAATACCATACTAACTAAACTACAAATACACAAAGCTAACATTGGTTAAATCTAACACATTCAAGAAACAGAAAAATTGCAAATGGTGGCAAATTTGGTACTCACAGATCTTTTCCTTTGTCTGCTTCACACACAAAGACACACACTTCACACTGCTTCTCCCTGAATGTTCCAATGTTCTACTTAGATGTGGCATTCTGGATTCTTAGCCAAGGTTCCTTGAAGTTTCAGGAAGGTCTTCTCTGGATCCATAATTCTAGTTGGTCTTTAGAATTGGCTTGGAACAGGTTGAAGTGGCCTAACTTCTACTGCTTGGTCTGGGCTGCTTGGAACTGCTCTCTGGGTGAACTGGTCAAGACAACATCTAACTGCAAACTTGTTCTGCACACACTGTGTTTCCACTATCTCTTTCACAAGTGCAGGAATGTTAGTTCCCACCCTTGTTAATCCCAATAGTGTCATCACCAATGCCATTTTCCATGCTTAACAGAGAGTTGATGACTCACCAAGCTCCTCCTCTGCTTAATCCCTTTTGCCGATTGGTTCCATGTATTCCTGGAATTGGTGACTCATCACTTAGTCACATCACAGGTGTCACAGCAGGTATCTGAATGTTCAAAACGAGGCTGACCAATCAAAGTGCCTCACTGAAGTGTCCCACAGAGATGTATGGATGGCCAACAGTTGCCCCACAGAAATGTATGAGCAGCCAACAGTTGCCATACGACACATGATTTAAAATTAGCGCCACAAGTACGAATCACATTTTCAACAAACCGAGCCCGAACATAAACTAGAACAAGATCTGGATCCCGGGATCATCTACGATCACCAAAAGCACAGTCCATAGAATACATTGTCCAAACGTGACGCGAATAGCAGTATACTAGCATGAGGTTTTGTTGTTGAAATCATTATTGTGCACCAGGAAATACTGATAACACGTCTACGCGCGGCGTCGCAGTTGCAACTACTGCGCGTATGACCGAGTGCGACGTCGCGCAACGGCATATCGCGCGTGGAATAACACGTCGTTCAGCGATAGACTAAAATCCATGACATCTTCAAAACACTCATCTAGAAAATCAACTTTTGTTTTGAACATTTCATGGATTTTAGTCCCGATAGACCGCATTTTCACTCGAAAAGGAGGAAATATAGGGTATGTCACGCCTGCACGCCGCTTTACGTCAAAAATTACATTTTCCCTAATTTACTTGGTTAAAGCCGCTCCGTCCCAACTCGCTATGCAACAGATTTAGGGCACGTTTTCCTGCAACGATGCCGGTTTTTGAGCTCATGAACTTCCGGTCCGGGTTTGGTTCGTCGAGCCACGATGGGTACATTCGAATTTCGTTCACGACGTGGATCTTTTAGAGTTAAAAATCAGTCAAAATTCAATTAAAATCATTTTTTTTTAGAATTTATTTCGTTACGTGGTGTGGGACTAGTTCGTCGTATCCGCGGTTACTTCCGGTTGCCAGGGCCATCTTTACCATTGGGCTAACTGGGCTGCATTTTTTATTTGATTTTTTGGATGGCGTTATTATTGTTATTATTATTAGTTTCAAATTCGTTCTTTTATCTAGGTCAGAGAAGTGGGATTTACAATACAGGTAATTGAGTATTAAAACACTAGATGTCACGCCGTAATGTAAATAATGCATGCCGAATGCGGAAGTCGACGCCTGTAACTTGTTTACATAAAAATAAACAGATGCAGTGGCTAAATTTAAAATAGGAAAAATGCTGTTTCAGAGTCATTGAAGCAACAAAATCATCAAGTGCCGTTTCTAAATCATTTCTTCAAAATGCACTTTTTAAATCTTTTAAATCAAGTTCTAAATCACTAAATCACGTTTCTTAATGATTAAATAAA
This sequence comes from Strigamia acuminata, assembly GCA_949358305.1. Lineage (NCBI taxonomy): Eukaryota > Metazoa > Arthropoda > Chilopoda > Geophilomorpha > Linotaeniidae > Strigamia > Strigamia acuminata. Next base: position 26,155,716 of record OX442314.1, on the reverse strand, counting down.
GTTTATAAATCATTAAAGCCAGTTTTTAAGTCTTTAATTGATCCATTAAAAACAAAATTAAAATTTTAAAAATAAAAACCAAGTTAAATTAGAACTTATTCAATTTTATCACTAGATGGCAACCCCAATAACTGACGTATTTGGTGCAAACATCAACAAATTTTCATTAAAGTCACATGGCATGGTACTATTAGTAAAAACAGCGGGAATCCAACAACACATCGCAAACCAGCCGAAAACATATATTTTAACATTCATGGATTTTAGGCCGAACCGCCGAACCTCTTTTCAGTTCAGACAGACGCTGAAGAGGTATGGAGTTCATAAAAATTAAATTGATTCGGTTTGATTGAATTTCTCCTGGCCGTACCTCCCATCTTCCATCTGTAGTTGCGATAATGAATGTGGTACGGGTGATTATTGATTTACTTCAAAATCTTGATTTTTTTTTTAAAAAATTGTTTTTTTTAGATATTTGTCAACGTTCGATCGATTTTAGACCGAACCTCTGTTCCACACGTAATTGTCAGAGGGTTCGTACAGATGCTGAAGAGGTATGGAGTTCATAAAAATTAAATTGATTTGGTTTGATTGAATTAACGTTTGTTTCATTTTTAGTGTACTCATTCTTTGCCTGAGGCCATTTTCTCCTGGTCATGCCTCCCATCTTCCATCTGTAGTTGTGTTAATGAATGTAGTACGGGTGATTATTGATTTACTTCAAAATCTTGATTTTTTTTTTAAAAAATTGTTTTTTTTAGATATTTGTCAACGTTCCATCGATTTTAGACCGAACCTCTGTTCCATACCTAAATGTCAGAGTTCGTACAGACACTGAAGAGGATGAAGACTGATTTGTTTAAATTGATTATTCATAATATTGAAATTTTAAATTTATAAAAAAAAAAATTCGTTTAGTTCTTGGATATTATTATTATATTATTTTTTTTTGACTGTTCACAAAAAAATAAACCAAATCAATACTATAAATGCGTGATTTAAAATTAGCGCCACAAGTACAAATCGATTTCGTTTCAAACTTCACCTTTTCAACAAACCGAGCCCGAACATAAACTAGAACAAGTTCCGGATCCCGAGATCATCCGCGATCACCAAAAGCAAAATGGGAGCGAACGTTTCGACGGCTGCAACAGCTCATTCTACAGCTACCGATATAATTCACGGTATAAAACCAAACGATTCAAAACCAACTCAACCTCAAAAACACGCAGCATCGCAATGTCCCATGAACAAATCCTTCCAACAATACGAATCCAGTGGGCAAGTACCGAGCGGATGCCCCATCCACATGGCCAAAGGACAACAATTAGAATCGGGTGATGACATCAACCTCTCCAACATGGTAATATCAATCGCACAGAATAAATCGAGAAAATTATTTTACTAAAAAATTAATTTTTAATTTTACATTTTTTATTTTTTTTTAGATGCCGGCGCCAAACCAACGACCCAGTCCCGGACAACCGTTTACTTTACCCGTGGAACGAGAAGTGTCGAATATTCCTAGAGCAGGAACTGATGACACGTGGGTATATCCTTCGCAACAGGTAAATATTGTTGTGGATAAAAATCGGGTGTTGATGGGTGATTTTTTTTTTATTTTTTATAGATGTTTTGGAATGCAATGTTGCGAAAAGGTTGGCGCTGGCAAACGAGCGATATTACTCCGGATGACATGGCGCACATCGTTCGAATACACAACGTGAATAATGAATTGGCGTGGAGAGAAGTCTTGAAATGGGAGGCGCTTCATGCAAAGTTAATATTCACGATTTTGGTGGTTTGGTTTGGCAATTTTGATGATGTTTTCGGAGGATTAGTGGTGTTTTAACGTTTCGTTTTCGTTAATTTTGTTAGATTGTTTTGCAATGTGTCGAGTGTGATTCATTTTTGTCTGAAATTTGTTTTTTTGTCAGAAAGAAATTTATGATTATTTAATTAATGAAAAGGAAAATTTATTTGGTATTTTAAATTCGCTGAATTTTAATATTATTCAGACATGAATGAGGCATGTTTTTTAAATAATATTATTGCTAAAGCGTCACATTTACGTACAAAAATGGGAGACCTGTGGGAATTGTTTTGACGTTTTGTTTTAAATGAGCGAAATTAGTTCGCTGTGTTTATAATTTTCGACGGTCTTGCTTCTGATAAGGAATTGAGGTTTAGTTTGAAGCATGCTCGTTGCAGGTGAGGAGTTAAACAGTGGCATCATTCGTGTTGATCAGGCAAATGACCAATGTGTCTCTGGCAGTTGCTGCTGTGGCGCTTTTTGGGCAGACGGGAAAATATCAAATGTTTGTTTATTAATGATATTTTATTTTATTTTATTGTCCCTTGAGCTTATTTGTACTTTCAGGTACATTATTTGCAACTAAAAAATGTAATAAATTGCAACAAATGCATTTTTCAAGTAATAAATGCATTTTTTTCAATTAATAAATGCATTTTTACAACTAGTAAATGCATTTTTACAACTAGTAAATGCATTTTTACAACTAGTAAATGCATTTTTACATCTAGTAAATGCATTTTTGCAACTATGGTAGTAAATGCAATTTTGCAACTAGAAAATGCAATTTCAGTAGAGTCCGATTTATTATGGCTGCAAAGATACATTTTTGTCAACAACTGATGCATTTAGACACCTAAACAGGCTGTTTCTGCGCTTAAAAATAGATTTTTATGCCAAAAATTTAAATTTTTTAAAAATTTGTTTTAATACTGAAAGAATTTCTTCTAAAATGAATTTTGTTTTGTTTTAAATTGTACATTTTTGCAGCTATTTCGGACAGTTTTATGCCTAAAAATGCATCATTTATTTCGAGGAAAAATCTGCCACGTACTCAATGGCCATTGCACCTCGAGGCTCCTTATTTATGTTCCGCACCAAGTGCCAAATTATCATAATACGTCTCCACAGTTTTGTTTAATCGATCGTCTTTAATTAATGCCATGTATCCTCCATTGAAATATGAAATGGAGAATTCCAACGGGTGGTATAAAACAAATTCCGAATACTTGCAGCGTGGCAGAGCACAAATTGATAAAAAACAGAAATAAATTAAAAAGTGAAATAAAATTTTATATTAATTTCTAAAATTCAATTCCAGGGAATGCATGTCACCACAACTCAAGAGATTTGGCGGAAAAGCGAAGGAATACTCGCCCAGGGCCAGAATCCGATCCTGGTTGGGGTAATTTATCCCGATTTGTCGTTTGAACTAGAAGCATTCATAAAGTCATCTAGACTAAACAGCATTTTTATGTTTAAGCAACAAATTTCAATCGCTTATCGCGATCTACCGTATATACTCGCATTAAAGTTAGGGGGTTGCATTACACGTAGTGCTCAAATATGGATATACAGTCGTAACTCTCTATAACGAATCGCAATTAACGAATTATCGATGTAACGAATACCTAAAAATGTTGAAAAATTTTGAGATAACGAATTCTCGTAATAACGAATCAATTTTTCGAGTCCTTTGCGATTCGGTATAAAGAGTTTCGACTGTATGTGGATATTAATACAGTTATTCGATAAATAAACCTGAAAATGAGCCAACATTTTACGTTTTATTTTAAATAGATAAATTTTCCTTTCGCTAATTTGTTTTGCATTATTAAGAATGTTACGGAACAAGATTAAAAGTTTGCATTATAAGTGGACATGCCATTTTCGAGCTTATTTCTTAGAAAACTACAAGTTTGCATTACATGCGAGTATATACGGTAACTTAAAACATGGCGGCCGATTTAGTCTGTTTTCAGTTGTATAGTGGACATTTAAACCACAAAAATTGTCTAATTGCGAGTTAAGACTTTATGAATGCTCCTGTTAATTATTTGTGTACTTATTTATCAATTTTATTTATTTTTTATTAGGTATGAGCTGCCGTTTGATCGACACGACTGGGTCATCGATCGTTGTGGCAAAGAAGTGCGATACGTGATCGATTATTACGACGGAGGACCAGTTAACGTAGAAACTGGTCATTTTACCATCCTCGACGTAAGACCCGCTCTGGATTCGTGGGAAGCTGTTTACGATCGAATGAAAGTTGCGTTGATGAGGTGGACTAGTTCGTCTGAATCTTGAAAATTTTGTGCAAAAATAATAACTGGATTTTTTTTGGTTTTTCTTTTTTTTTTGGTTTTTTTTTGTGATAAATCTTTTTTTTGTAGTTTAATTTATTGTTCGCTGTTATGGTTTTCGTGGCAAATGCTCGATGCAATACTTAAATTGTACATTTTTTAAGTCGTTGAATGGTCAGTTCGCAGATCTCTTTAGATGAATTTTCGAGACATGTAGATGAGTGGATTTAGGTTCAACTTTTTTGTTTTCGATGTAATTGATCGCCTTTGGTACGTCATGCATTTAAAAAGTGGAAGTATAAATCGTCCAAGTGGAAATAAACAAGTACTCATTCAAATATCTTTTTATTTCTTCGCGAATTCACAGAAAAATGCACTTTAAAAATCTCAAACGGTTACATCATGCGATTTCCAACCAATCATGTAGCGCAACGTCATAGGACGTCATAAAATCCCGCCCATTCGTGTTAATTGCGAAACTTATCACCGGAGGTCGGTGTCATTCACATTTCCTGCCATCTTGGAGCCAGGCTGTGGACATTGTGGGGGCTGTTAGTGGCAGTCATACGGACTTTCTTCTTCTTTTTGTGATTCCAGCTTCGAATCGTGGCCACGTTAGCAGAGTGAAACGTAAAATGAACGGGTAAGTGGAAATGGACGAGGTGTAACGCCTGTTTTAGTGAGAAATGCTGGTTTTTGTGCTTGTTGACAAAAGCAGTGCGCGTGTTGTGTTTAGTATTAGTACTCGACGGTTAACGCACGATTCGCTTCGTATCTGACTTTTATTTATTATTTCACGGTGAAAATAACTTTTGTTTGAACTTGTTCTGACAGATAAGTGGGAGATTTTTTAAGAATGTGGTCTGGCATGGAATTTTAGAGGGTTTCTGTGAGAAATGTTGGGGAAATGAAAAATTCGAATTTTTGTTTAGAAATTTATTTTTTGTTTTAGTTTTTATTTTCACTTGTTTCCATGTTTTGTCATTTAAATTTGGATTTGTTTGGTTTTTTTTGGGTTTGTGGTTGTATTTAGAGGTGGAAAAGTTTTGTTTATTATTTTTTTGGGGGGTTTTGTTGGTGGGGGTTGGAAAAAGTTGGGAAATTTGAATTTTGGCCGTGAAAGTTAGTTTGTGTTTCTTACATAATAAGTAGGGAGTTGGTAATGAATTTTTATTTTTTATTTTTTAATTATTATTTTTTTTATGTGTATAAATATGCAATTTGGTGGAGAGAAATGAGGAAACTTAGTTATCAGGTTTGCAGGTCATTTTTTTGGGTTGGTGGAGGAAGAAAGTCTAAGATTTAATTTATTTCCCAATTAAATTTTCAAAAAAAAAATTAATAAATAAATAAAAATAAAAAAAAAATAGAAAAATAATAAAAATAAGAAATTCCTTTTTGTTGATATATGATGAATGGAATTTCTGAGTTGAAAAAAAAAATTTAATATTTTCTTGTGGGTGAAATAACAATTTTAAGACAGGTTATAAAGTTTGAAATGTGATGGTTGTGGCTTTAGTGTTGAATTTATGGTATTAACATAACCTCTAAGGTAATAATTTTTTTTATATATAATTTTATATTTTTAGATTTTGACTCATAACTAAAGTTTATTGAAAGTCTAGATAAGGATCCTCTAAGAAAGTTATTAAGTAGTGCTAATATTTTATCTGAAAAAAAATTAATTTTCATAATTTTTATATTTTTATTTTTTAAGATTGGCTAAGACTGGCTTCTAGCAGAGAAATAAAAGTTGTTTACGACTTTGCAAATAGAGAGTGCTGACTGCAGGATTTTATTTTGACCCCGAACATCACATGATAGCAATATTTTTGCTTATTTAGGAAAACAATTTGAAGTTGAAATGTTTTCTCATTCTTCGATACTAGCTTTAAAACTTAATACCGTATTTCTTCGATTAAGAGTCGCACTCGATTTGTAGTTGCTCGAATAATAGCTGCGGCTGTAATTCGAGGGTGCCTACACTTTCAGGCTATTATTCGATGCATTTCAATTTTTTTTTTTTTTACCTGGGGTTAGTATTTGAACAGGGCTGGACTGGGAACAAATTTAGTACCGAGAAATCTGGGCAGGTCGGGCCACGGGAACAAATTTATACCTGGAAATTCCCAGTATCTCGCTGGGATTATTGTCATCTGTCGGCTGCCGACAGCGGTGATTTGGAATAAGAACTGTAGCTTTTAATCGAAGTAATACTGTATCATAGTCCAGTTTAAACTTTGGTGATTACATCGAATGATTGTTGATAGGATTTTATATTTCGGGAAAATTGTCCAGAAAGCAGTTAAACTTTGCATCTCCGCCAAGTCAGCCAGTCTTCTTCGACTGTTAAAATTTTGTATTTTGTCGTTGACCTGCTAAACCGGTGTTTTATGTGTAATTGGGATCTCCCATTGCCAGGTTGCAGATAGAATTTTATGTACATCTGTTTCCTGTTGCATGTTTAGCTTTTTGCCAGCTAGGTATCGTTAAGATTAATCTTTGAATCTTTATTTTTATGTTTCACCATTTGATTTCACTTGTTGTTGATAACATGTGCATTCCTAATTTCAATCCTAATGCTTTATTTTGATTTTTTTGATTTACGTGTTTGTTTACAGAAATTGCATTTTTTTATATGCAAAATGTTAGCGTAAGCAAAGAAATCGAAATAAGCAGCTCGTTACTTGAATTTTGAAAGAATCTAATTATTAGCCGCTCCAAATTTAGTGGCAACAAACTAGCTTAGAAGTAACAGTACAGTAGAGTGTCGATTATCTGAACTGATGGGGAGAGATGGGTGTTCATAAAACTGATTTGTTCACATAATTGGTCCTTAGGTTAAAACATAGTGTAAGGTATATGAAAACATAAGATCGATTTAAAACTTATAAAATCAAGGTACAAATTGAATGAATTCCGAATAAAAAATTGAATAAAATAGTAAAAAATTGAATAAAGTTGAGTAAAAAAATCGAACATCGCTGTTCGGTTAATCAGTCGTTCGCATGACTGACGTTCGGATAATCAACGCTCTACTGTGGTACGGGCATCTCATTCTGCGCAGATGATTTTCTAAATTCCAGTTATTATTTAGCAGTACTAAGCCTAATATTAAGTCCAATAATGCTAAAATGTATACACAAACAACAATAAACAAATTAGCGAAAGTAATTTGCAACATGGTAGCAAAATATTGTTGCGTTATTTCCTTTGTGTGCAACAAGCTTGGGAATTGCCACGTTAAATGCATGTGCAGAATGTGATGTACAGTTTGAGTTTGGCTTCAAGAAACTGGGCGTGAACTCTAGGTTTCATACAGTTGTCAGCCTTAAAAGAGATTTTAGGTAGAAAATGCAAACGCAAGGTTTTTTGATCCAGAATGAATGTGAATCGGTTTATTGTTTATTTGAATTCATGATGAACAATGTCTCAGCGCCAGGATAACAATACAACATGAGAGATTGTCTTAATCAGCATATGTGTTATTGAGTTATGTAATTAGGGTTTGAAATTCCTAATTGAAGGCGAAAATAAATAAAAGCATTAATTTTTTTTAATTTTAATTGAAATTAATCATTTTTGAATGCATCCCTGTCAATATGAATAGAGGGCGCTTATGCATTACCCTTATGGGGAAAACGACAACAGTCTGTTTGACAGGTGGTTGCCGATACAGGGTTCACTGTAATCGTTTAATGCGTGGGATGCCAAGAGCAAATCGCTGATAGACCGTCATTAACTACAGACCTTTTCATTTGATGCTACTAATTTGAGAAATTTCAGCTTTATTCAAATCTTTCTTTACAGTTTGTTTTGTGGATGAGATTGAGATGAATCGTCTTATCTATGATTTATTTATTAATTGGTAGTCTGACCTTGTAGTAGACCAAATGGTGGACTTATCAAAGACAGCAGTTTGTACTTTGGATTAGTTAACCAATAGCATGCCACACATGTCAGGAACTCCCTTGGTGTTTTAAGAAGCCCATTATATTTTGTAACTTATTGACAACACAAGTTGTGTGTGACTGGAGAATGATAGTTTGTAGTCTGAGAAAATACCTACAACCGTATTTTTTCGATTCTAAGACGAACTTTTTCTTCAAGTAAAGATCTCTAAAAATGTTGTGCGTCTTACAATCCATGGAGTCTTAGAATCAAAGAAATATGGAAATACAGTCGAGACTCTTTATAGCGAATCGCAAGGGACACGGAAAATCGATTTGTTATAACGAGAATTCATTATATTGAAATTTTTTAACATGGTGTTCTATGGCCAGCCAACCAAACCAGGCAGTTTTAGGTATTCGTTATATTGATAATTCGTTATATCGCGATTCGTTTGGAGAAAAGAATGGAGAAAATTAAGAATAACATGGCAGCAGAAAGTTAATTTATTTATGAGTCTAATTTTCACTTTAAATTGCTTGGAATGTACGATGGGAAGAGAAAGGTAAGGTAATATGAATTTTAAAAAAGGCAAATGAAAACATCAAACATCATTTAAATCTCATGAAACATTGAAGAGATGACAGTAAGTGGGTGGAATGAGTTGATGCTTTTAATGAGAAGAAAAAAAAGAAGAGAAAAAATTGCAGTTAATTTAAAAGACTGGATTGTTTTCAAAGAAATTGCAAATGTCAGATTTAAATACAAGAATGATAGTGATGTAAATAAAAATGGATGAAAAAACAGCTCCCCAGTTTTTAAGTCAAGTCACTTAATGATGATGACTTCACTTCCTGTGTTGGGAAATGAAGCAGAAAAGAAAGGAAAAAAAGCACTAAAGTCAACTGGTTTTAAATGCACCTATTGTGGTTTGAATTTATGCAACAGCCATGCACTTTTAAATAATATGGCAGACCCGAACAGCGAGAATTGTTAATGTTGCAAAAAGCCCCAATTTTCGGCACGCCACCTGACGGTTTTTTCTTTAAAGTACTGAATTTATGGTACCGTAATTGGTCGAACCATAAGCAACGGCATTTATTGGTAGATGCTGTATGACAGTGGTTTTTAACCAGGGTTACATGGCGCGAGCAGTTGTGCTAAAAACTTAGCATTTCTGATATTATCACTTTTTTTGGTTTAAAACATTAAATAACATCTATTTGACGTTTTTAAAGTAACAAATAAAGTCATTTACCATGTTTACATGTCCGTAGTTTTCTGGTAAACATGACGCCACTTGTGAATTACCCATAATGCATTTTGATTATCTGGAACAACAAAATGGTTGTTGATCTATTTCAGCCCCTAAACAAATCAAATTCTGACCAAGGAAATCGTGTTTTTAGCTCGTTTTTGGTACTAAGTGTTGTTGGTACCGTTACTACAACGATTCATGATATTCCGATTGAAGTTTTTAATTTTTGCATGCACGACTGTTTACATGCAGTTATTAATGCGCTAAACATCCAAAATCTACCTCGTACAACTGGAATTTTGTTTGCTGAGTCTGTCTTTTCAGGAAAACTGTTTCGTTTACATGATCAGTTTTCCAGAAAAGTAAAATTTGCATTTTTACTTCTCCAGATAACTGGGTACATGTAAACATAGTAATTATCTAGGGTACGTAAATATTTAACATTTTTTTACAGGGTTGCGTGAAACGTTTTTGAGAATCTTAGGGGTGCTTGACTTCGTAAAGGTTAAGAACCACGTCACCTAATTTGTACGATTGATGTTTTGCATCATTTCGTAGCTAAATATTCAATTTTTGTAATCATCTTGAGAATTTTGAAGCTGGTGTAGGCACCGAAGAAGAAAATGTGTAATTTTGGTCTTTGTGAAATCAAAAGTGCGAGTTTGCAGACTGGTTTACATTGGTGCAATGCGAACAGGCAAAACGTGTCATCCTCACACATACGTGTGAGCAAATTGAAAATTTTCAATTGTTTCCGATGCGCATAAATATATGCGCGGCGCTTCGTGCGTGGATTTCCTGTTGCTTCGCGTCGAGACAGTGAGTGCAGAAAGAAATCTTGTTTCAACAAGTCTGGGGACCGTGAAAATGACCTCGGTATAATGAAAATTCGTTATTTCTTGTTGGGTTTTGTAAGATTCCTAATAGAAGAAGAAGTTTGCTTTAGTTTAGCTGATTTTTTTATTTATTGTTGCGTTGAAATTTTGGCTTTCTGTGTGGTGTTTATCTTTTAAGTCTTTAATTTTGCTGTACCTTGCAAGTTGTAAACAGAAACAAAGCAGGGGATCAACAAAAGAACATAACTAATGCATCATTCAGCTTTAAGTATGAATAGGCTCTTTTTCACTTGCAGAGGCATGCTTTGCAAGTATTTTATAAGCAAGGCAGCATTAGATTTTTTTTTCATTTGATGCACAATGGAAATATTAATGACAGTTACAGTTAGAATTATACAATTTTTTGGTAAGGTAGACGTACCACATTTTACTGATTAAGAGTCGCCCTCGAATAGTAGCCGCGGCTGAGACACCAAGAATACCGTATTTTTGCAAAAGTATGGTATTGTTTCCGTATTTAACCTCACGAACGATGAACGTACGCTTCGTTTGTGACGTTCAGATTTTGTTTGTCATATTGAACAAATGTAACGGACGAAAAACCAAAATTGTAATTGCTGACAAAAATGGCAGTTTTGAATAAGAGCGGCGGCTCTTAATCGGTAAAATACGGTATATTAGGTGCATTCAAGTCTGTGAGGATAAGTGGCTTATTCTCATTAAATCTCTGACCCAAGGGGATGTGAAGAAAATTTTGTCAAGACTTATATAAGTCTGCTTCAGAATTCACTTAAAGATAATGCACCAATTGACCTCCTTATCTTCCCTGTAGAAATGACTTATTCATTGTGCTGGTGCAGTTGCTTTCGAGTTATATCGGCAACCATTTTGGAAATTGGTTGTCAAATAAATAGGTGGTTTCAATCGTAGGAGGATAAGTGACTTATCCTCCTTAAATGCGTTTCAGAAGGCGGAAATGATGAAAATATCCTCACGCCTTTTCGAAGTCAAGCTTGAATAGTCACGGTAACAAAAGGCTCTATGGACTGCTTTATAGAAGTTAGTTATGAACGAAGAGCACGCTAAATATTGCATATCTTTTATTAAATCTTTGAAACCATACGTTTTAAGTTGCCATTTTATGGTTTAGAATATGTGGCTTTAATAAGTTGATTTATTAAAGTGATTTAAACAAAACAAAAAATTACTTTGTCTTTAATTTAGACGGACAACCATTTTGCACTGAAGATGGCTGGGAACAGCCGAAAGGCCTATGGAAAGATTAGCGTATTTTTATTGTCATTTAATTCTTTTTTAATAAAACACTAAAGTGATACGCATATGAAATAGAAGTTTTAAAACTCGGCTTGTGCGTTAAGTATACGTAGAACTTTTAAGTGAGTACCGCTTGCTTGCTGCAATTTGTCCTGATAAGCTGAATGACGGTGTTAAAGACTTGGGACCGCAATCCATCAAAAGCTTGTCTGTTTTCACTTAGGATGCTGTTCAGGTACTATGGACTTGCCCTGATAAATTGTTGCATGTAAATTCAATTTTGCATACTCTGATTGATTTTTTGTAGCGTGAATGATACATGTGATCTAGCTTCGTCTCCAAGGATCGGGGTTAACCAGTGGGGAGCGTAAGGCCCAATACACACAACGAATAAAAGAGGCACAACAGTTTGATGTTATTGGTTTTTACTTCTGAGGATTCCATGTGGTAAAGTGAATGAGAGGCATCAACCTGAAGATGATCCATAGGAAGAAATGACCGAAAGGGACGTCCGTGGTTGTATGTAACAGAAACATGTTGAATAAAATGGATCCAATGCAGAAAATGAATACAAATTCTACTTCGTCAACAACGATTGTCGACTAAGTGAACAAATAATGATCTCGGTGTCCTGAATCAAGAAAAAATAATTATAATTAACGAAGTGGCTATGTTCATGTCCGACGTGAACGTATTATGTTCATGACGCGCTGTGATTGGTTGAGAGATGCATTGAAATACATTGATGAAAATCTTCATTTCGTCGACTTTGCTAAAAACGGATAAGGTTAGGTCTGGGGGGGTCGTAGACCCCCCTTGTAAGAAAAAGAGAAGCTAAAACGTCGAGAACATAGAATTTGAGATAACTTAGGTTGAGGAAACGAATCGACATCAATGGGTCTCGGCCAATCACAGCGCGTCATGAAAATAATACGTTCACGTCGGACATGAACGTAGCCACTGTCTATAATTAATTGCACTGCAAAAAAAGTGAGGTTTCCGGTATGGAAAATGTATGGGAAATTTTATGGGACGTTAGTATTTATCGAGATATCTGAGGTCAATAATCGCAAATTAACATTGAAGATGTGCTGCTACGGAAGCTTATAAGCTAATATGATGACTGTGTATGCTAATTATCATTTAATCTACTTGAAGTGTATGGATCACCATCTTATCAATCCTCTTGTCCTTGTGGGTCACTTTGCTGGCTACTGCGGCCCATGAGGTGTATGTGACATGCCTGTCCGGTCAACTTTACCACAAGCCATGTCTAACCTGGGGGGTGACTGCGTGAATACCTGACCAAACAGCTTCGCCGGTTGTCGCACAACATTTTTTCGGTGTAGTTTCTTCGAGGCGGAATGCAATAAGAAAATGCATGTGACCAATTCATTGGTATTGTTTCGACCGACCGGAAAGGGTGTATATTCAGAGCCTGCGAATTTCTAATTGACAAATCGTAAGAGTTGGAAGAAAATTATCAATTACAAAGTTGTAGAGTCTACTAATTGTCAAGTTTACAAGTTGACGTGCAAGCAGAGCCGATAAGAAAAATGAAAATTCTTTGGTGAATAAAGTGAGAATGTTATTTTATTACGTTATTGCGTGCATCGAAATATTTTTATCGACAGCTTTGTACCAATTTCTGGCACCATGCTGATCACCTGTTTCCGTTAAAACACACAAGTTAACCAGCATTGGGCCTAGTCATTGGTAGCAGAGGATGGTTATTTTATTGCTTGTTAAATGTATTATTTAAGCATAAACATTCTTAGAATTGGATGGATGACGTGTAGAGAATCACGGTTGTTCTTCATTCTCGTCTGGTTTAAGTACTGTTACTACGGCAAGAAAATCTGCCACCCAGTGCGAATCGAAGGTTGGGTCCTCAAGAAATACAACTATACTCTTGTTCGACTCAAGAGTGTACCCTTCTCTTATTGGCCGAGCCGCATTATTCCTACCTCAAGCTTGTATTACTACCACTAGGAGAAGTAGTTTTATTTTTTTTATTATTTGTGATTGCTATAACCATTTAGGTTAATATAATTTAGATTATTTGTATGCATAAATGATACTTCCTTTGAATAAATGAAGTTTTATGAAGATATAAATCAAAAACTCATACTCGATTACAAAATGGCTGCACACTGGAATGCATTTCTGGTGTTTGGGTCTACATTTTTGGATTACTACACCAGTGATACGGCTCGGAGAAGGGTACACTCTTGAGTCGAACAAGAGTATAGACTTTAGCATCGTCAAACTTTTTCGCTGGGTTAACCCTTGCATAATCGACCAAGGATCAATTTTGACCTAGAAAATTGTTTTTATCTGTTGTTTTTCGATCTGAAAATTCATGTATTTTTTCTTAACAAGCAATAAAAAAGAATCGAACATTTAAATCGTTTTGTTGCTGGTATTGTACTATTTATTGCTCATCGCCTTGGAATTCAATGTTCAATATTTTTCTCATTGTCTTGCCAGTAATAAAAAAGGTAGTTCAATTTCAACATAAAATTGGAGGAATCAAACAGTAAATTTTCTTTGGGTGAGAAAGAAATTTTATTTTTAAGTCGGTGCTAGGTGAGGGTTAATATTATCCACTTCCATCGAAGTTTAAAAAATGGAAATAAATAAATTTTTATGAAAATTTTAGAAAAGTTTCTAATTTATTATCCTAATAATTAATGAGTAATGTTGAACTCTGTGAATTAATGACTTTCGCAGCTACTTAATATTTCTGACATTAAAACGCTACAAGACATTGCGCGTTTCATTAATTTCTAGTAAAAAAAAAAAAAAAAAAAAAAAAAACAGGATTTAATTTCTTTCAACATAACATAAAAGTTGAAACTAGAAACTGTATAAAACACTAGCTGCATTCAGAAATGTTTTTACTTATTTTTATTTTTGTTTGGGTTTACGATCTTAAAACATGCCAAAACACAAACACTTGAAAATGTAGCATTTTAGCAAACAACCAGAAGTGTTTTAGACGAATTTGTGTTTTGGACCTGTCATCAAAGCAGCCACTTTGTGCTCTCTAATTTGAATTGCACTCGAGAAGATTTTTTGAAAAATTTAAGAAGATTTATACCGTGAATGCTCTCGTGGAACACCCGCGCTCTATTGACAGAACCTAGATTCCCCTAACTTAACCGAAATGTTTAAGCTATAATTAATATAGGTTTTCAATCACAAAAAGTATATTTTTGCACATAAAAGTGCATTTTTGCACATAGAAGTGCATTTTTGCACATAAAACTGCATTTTTGCACATAAAAGTGCATTTTTGCACATACAACTGCATTTTTGCACATAAAACTGCATTTTTGCACATAAAACTGCATTTTTGCACACAAAAAGTGCATTTTGTACACTAAAAAGTGCATTTTGTACCCTAAAAAGTGCATTTTGGGCACTTTTCAGTCGTGTTATACAGGTTCAATCGGCATCCCCCGCTCAACCTAGAGCATTTACGGTAGATTTACAACGGGGGAAAAATGTTTAAAGACAACTTTTGATTGCAGCCACTAAAACAATTTCCTAGTGTGAAATCCATAAACACAATTTATTAACGGTTTTGAAAGCAAAATAAATTTTGCTCTTATCTATTAATTTGATAGGGCCAACCAAGTATACACTTGAAATATTGAATTAGATGGTTGTCAATTGGTTCTAGTGTCGATTTATGGCGTCGGTAGTGGTGAAAGTGGAGTTATGGGTAATTTGAGCGGTCATGGCCCGAGTGGTTTGGAGGTCTCAGACTCCGAAATGGGATATTGGGCTCGGTGGTCATTGCGAATCTTCACCGGTCGCCTCCTCCTCAAACTCGCCTTCATTCGACCGTGTGAAAAGAGAATCTTCGCAGAAACAACGCTTCACTAAACGTTCCTTTATTTTATTTTATTTTTAAATTTTTTTTATTTTTTTTTTATTTTTTTTTTATTTCTGTTGCTTCTTTTCGACCATCTTAAGTAGAAACTTGTTCTTTGAACAAACCTAAGCACGTGAATAATAGAATTAAAGGGAAAATGCTGTTGTGTTAAGGTAAATTACTGTTGAAGTGAATGGGAAGTGAGGCAATAATAGACAGGTGCAAAATTTCGCAGGATTTTGTATTTAAATTACTATTGGAAGATTAAAGCGGGAGTAAATAATTAAATAGATTCGGCCGCGGTTATTCATTACATCGACTCTGGCACTGCTTGACTGACAGACGGTTATTCAAAGTTTTATTATTTGCTTTGTGGATGCCAAAGTGAGTGAATGGAAGTTGTCATTGAATGTTTTGTTGCTGCATCAAGTTTTTCCTTATAATTATGACGGGATTTACACTATAATTAAGGAAACAAAAAAGGGGAAAGTTCTGAATTTTCCATTAGTTACAGCTTGGTTCATCTAACATTGTGTCGAATCTTCTCACTAGAATTTCCGATTGTCATACTTCTCGCTTCATTAGTCTAATTCCCAGTAGGAGGAAAGTTCAGAAAGTAAGCCTTTCTCACAGGCTGGTCACTCCTTTCTTGAGGAATTTCAAACCTTAAAGAACAGTACAGTGAACTTTAGAAGGATGTACTTCATTTTAGCGATTTCATTTTAGCGATTTTATTTTAGCGAAACACCATTTTAGCGAACATGTCATTTTAGCGACACAAAAACCTAGGTTTAATTCCCAAGAAGGGCTAACAACCCGCGAACTTAACCTTACTGGTTTTTTGATGAAAACCACTTTTTTGAGCCGGTTTGTCACGGTAAATCGTGTCGCGACACAAAAACCTAAAATGACATGTTCGCTAAAATGGGACTTTTTTGGTAAAAATTGCTAAAATGAGCGTTGCTAAAATGACTATAACCGCTTTAGAATGGGCATTAGGCGGGTGCGGGAGAAAGCACTCGGTCTAGAGGGATGTCACAGGGCCGGGGCGAGGGGTGAGGAGGCATATTTCTAGGGGCGGCATCTGTGGGCGCACAAACTGATTTTTTTCAACAAAAGGCTGCATTAGGAAACAAAATTTCACTGTTGCACATTGTTCCATCACTAGTAGAATAGAAAAAAGAGTAATGTTTTGGTCATGTTTAAGTTTGCCTGGTCCAGAGAAAGGCAATTGTGGTCCTTGTACCACTAGAATGGTTTTGCCAGGTGGAGAGGGGTGCCTGGTTCTCGGTCTTGGAGTTTTGCTGCATTGAACTTTTTGCCATGCAGCAACAAGGTTGGAATAGCTAACTTTGGGATAGTGTCACTATGTTGAAGCCGTACCACCTTCATGCTGATCAAGCATTATCATTGGCTGTACTGCCACCTTCCTCCGAAAATAAGACCTTGGTGTTGTATTCGAATATAACACCATGGTGTTACAGCTGAAGTGGTGTTACATTCAATTTTTTCAACAATGTTTCACAAGAAACTCGAATACAACACCATGGTGTTATTTTCAGGGGAAGACGGTAGCAAGTAAATTTGAAGTAAGATTGTCAGTGTATTTAAAACTTCTATTTCATATACGTATCACTTTGGTGTTTTATTAAAAAGAATTTAAATGACAATTAAAATACGCTAGTCTTACTATTACAAACCACTAAAGATGGCTGGGGAATAGCCGAAAGGCCTTTGGAAAGACTAGTTGTATTTTAATTATAATTTAAATTCTTTTAAAGATTGTTAGTGTGAAGTATCATCGGTGTTCTTGCTTGTTTGCTTACTTTTGAGCTATTCTTTCTGGCTAGTGGGAATCGGCTCGTTGTTTCAAGAAAGTGGCTCAAGCGACTATATTTTAACGCATGTACAAACATGGATATTAAGAAAGAAAGCTTTTCGACCTTGTTGACCATTATGAAAAGGGCCCTTAGACCTTTTCATGTGTTCAGACAGCAGTGAAATGTCTACTTAAGAGGGACCGGTCTTTTAAGTAGTAATTTTTCAACTGCTTATGCAGGATTACTTGGATGATGCTTATGTCTGTACTTTGCGCCTGGTATCTTGATGCCAAACTGAAAGTGCACATTCCTTTCTGACGCACATAAAAACAACAAATAATGATTTTTTTTCTCCTCACAACAAACAACCGGCAGTAAACCTAATATCTTGTGTGTAACGAGCCATTTTTAGCTGTTGTGTTTACATGTTAGCAGGATGGAATATGCAGTTTGATTTTAAAGAGAAGCGAAGAAAGTTGTTTAAAAAGCACTTGACTTTGGATTATCTCATTTGATGGTGAAATGGAATTCGAATTGAACTGTGTTTTGGCTTTTGATCAAGTTGTCATTCCTTTAAGCTGATGGTTTGGCAATTTGCAGAAGATATGCAATATGGGCAATTACCTGTTGTGAAACAACTTGCAAGGCTTATGTAACATGTGGAGAGAATTGGAGAAGAAAAGATATTTAATTTTTAGTTGGAAGGATAGGTTATTTCGCTTTTCGACGATGTTTAGTCGAGCAAAAAGAAATTGTGCCATTTGTATGCAGAATATGAATGGTATTGTGCCAGTTGAATTTCAAATTTCAAAATTGCAGTATTAATGAAGCACCAAAAGAGAAGTAGTGGAGAATGTGCAGTTTATGCCCATATCGTGGGATTCTTTTTTTTAAAAAATTGGTATTAGAGTCATTATCAGGTTCTTAAACAGAATTGATTTAAATAAGAGTTTATACACTTGTAAAATATTAAAATTTTAATATAATGATCTGATGGGGTTAGTCAGAAATGTGTGGCTTGTATGAATAAAATACAGTCATGCACATGGTGGATTATCCACCTATTTATTATTTACATTGCAGCTGGCCTAAATTTTTCTATAGTACACCCCTTGGCAAAAAGTTTTAGAATATGTTCCACGGTTTGTGTAATATTGCATTAGGGACTTTCGCTCTAAACATATAATACATAAAATTCAAAATACACATTTTATCTATTTTGGGTATTGATAATCTACGGCCAAATATTCAATGAAATAACTGAAGTCATTTGTCCAACAGTAAATATTTGAATATGAGAAAGTTGGAAAAAGGTTTTCTAAAATGAAATTTTTAGTAGTAAAATCAATTTGACTAGTCTACTCTTACTGGGGGTGCACCTGTATATGTCACATACCCATATGGGAATACTATGACGTCACGCATATGAATGTCGTGCATATTATAGAGTCTCGTCAAAAACAGCTAAAAACTATCACCAAAAATCGCAAAAACCAAAACCACGACTGGATTGGTTTATGAATCGATTTATGCCAGGATTTGGTTTTTACAATCAAATTCAGAATGTCCGCCTCGAAAGTTAAATCGACGGATCAGACATTCAAGTGTCATAAATACGTTCATCCGAAGCATTCACCTCCAAAAATGGGAGTTAATACTAAATTGTGTTCAAATAAGAGGGTCACAATCACAATTCGTTGGTTAAATGAGAAAAAGAAAATTAATTTGTATGCACCATGCGATGCAAAAATGGCACAAGTAAACGGGCCTAAAAACGAATCTACAGAGTACTCACGTTTTGCGTACTATTTTGGCCGTTTATATAAGCTGCATAAACGGTATAAACCTTAACTTTGACCAAACCTACTGTTATTCTGAACACATTTTGTAAAATGGCACCGATTAAGGAGCAAATACATTAAAAAAGAAATAGTGTAAGTCTAAATAAAAGTGGGAAAAACAGAGAGAAGTTGCACGAAGCTGTAGGATGTGCATTATCGACTGTGAATTATACATGTAAAAAAATTTCCGAAGACAGGAAACACAATAAATCACCCAAGAAGTGGCTGACCTAAATAAAAACAAGCGAAGAAACTTTGTATGAAAAATTTAAGGTGTTCTTCAAAATAGTTGAAATACAGAATGGAAAACAAACAAAAGCAATGTTGGTGATTGAACTGTCAGGAGCAGATTAAACAACATCGATTTTTCATTTTGTAGAACTAAAACAAAAATTTCTTGATGATTGTTTACAAAGTAAAACCAAGTTTTCGACCAGCATAATGATTTGAGACTGCATTTCAGTTTGGTGATCTAATGTCATCTTTTAGATGTTAATGCATTTTTATCATCATGTTAAGCAGATCAAGGGGCATTAAATCATTAACTTGGCTTGCAAATAGCAAATCACAAATCAGCAACCCCAGTAATAGTAGGCTGATTTGTTAAGTATGAATTGCAGATTTGCAACAAGATGTGCATCAAAATTTATTGAATTTGCAGCTAATTTAATGAATGTGCAGCTAATTTATTGAATTTGCTGGTGATTTTACTGAATTTGCTAATGATTTACAGAAGTTGCTGGTGATTTACTGAATTTGCTAGTCATTTACTGAATATACTGGTGATTTACTGAAATAACTGGTGATTTACTGAAATAACTGGTGATTTACTGAAATAACTGGTGATTTACTGAAATAACTGGTGATTTACTAAAATAACTGGTGATTTACTGAAATAACTGGTGATTTACTGAAATAACTGGTGATTTACTGAAATAACTGGTGATTTACTGAAATAACTGGTGATTTACTGAAATAACTGGTGATTTACTGAAATAACTGGTGATTTACTGAAATAACTGGTGATTTACTGAAATAACTGGTGATTTACTGAATTTGCTGGTGATTTACTGAATTTGCTGGTGATTTACTGAATTTGCTGGTGATTTACTGAATTTGCTGGTGATTTACTGAATTTGCAACTGATTTATTGAATTTGCAACTGATTGAATGGATTTGCAGTTGATTAGTTGTATTTGCAGCTGATTTGCATTAAATTTGCCGATTTGCAAATCACAAAGAGTGCACGAGGATTTGCTAGATTGTTGGCCCCTCGAGTTAGCCCTCTATGGGCGACACGACCCGTGCGCCTCAGTGTGACAAATGTAAACTAGTGCTTTTGGAGGATTTACAATCGTATTATACGAATTAAATCGTTTTGTGATACGACAGATATAAGCAACTGCATTATACTTTGCAAGGACCGAGAAGTTGTTATTCTCAAAAACACTGACGGCAAGCCTACATGGCAACAAATTGATGATTATCAATTTATTCCGCATTAAAAACTCGAGGACGTTGTTAATTAATTTCGGAATGAGACTGCATTTCTCGGGTGTTTACATCTTGAACGCAGGTATGAAATTGGAAAATAACAACACGGCCGGATTAATAAAGGCAAACGTGCAATTTTGAATTGCTCCAGTAACTTGCAGTGCAAATTGACGTGATGTTGAAGAATGAAGACAGTTGAGTAGAGCAAAGGCAGCCCCGGATATGATGACACAGAGGTGGGAAAAATCGATTTTGTGTGCTGGTGTTTCTGTTCTTACCTTACTTCCGATATGAATATGAATGCAGGTAAAAAGATAAATAAATAACAGATTATTGAATGACATGGATGGCGTGTGCATTAGATAAATGCTCTTTCCCTCTGCATGAAAAATCAATACGAGAGGTGATTGGACAGATTGCAATGGCATGCTTTCTGGGGTTGGTTTCACGTGTAAATTGACGGTTGGAGTTGGAAATCTTTTTATAATGACATGTTTTGCTGCATTGTATCTGCATTTATTTTCTGCAATCCAATTTGGTTTGTGATGATTTATTTTTGTCTGCAGATTTTTATAGATAGAATGATGAGTCTGCATATATTTGTTACATAAGTGTTGTTATTTGTCACTGCTGCAGTTGAATACAATTGTTATTAACTGTTTGCACTTGTTAGAGCCATGCTTGGGGTCAACACTGATCTCGATTATCCGATCTAGATCTGTGTGCCAAACAACTCGATTCGCCAATCTAGTTTGCGCCGGGGATCTTGATGCCAAATTTATTCTGCACATCACATTCTGCACAGATGATTTCCTAATTTTTGTCGTTGTTTAGCGGTATTAAGCCTAAAGGCTAGTTTACAATGTTGCGAAATTTAATTTTTGAGCGAAGTTTCTGTTCACAATGCATTCAGCGAATTCAGAATTGAAAATTTTCAATTCACTTTTTTCTTAACGATTTACTTGTATAATTTTGTGCGCAATATATAAATAATAACCCACGGCCTCTAATACCGCGCGAGTCTCCAATTGCGCGCGGAGTAAAAAAAATAATTTGGCAAATAGCGCACGGGGCGCTATTGGAAGATATATGGTATGCTCATTACAGCATGGTGCCGAAATATTATTGCTTTATTTTCGTTGTGCAACAAGCTTGACAATTAAGCAGAATGTGACGCACAGTTTGAATTTGGCATCGAGTTAATTGATTTAACTGATTTAAATGTTAGTATCCAACTGACCGAAAACTTGATGAGTGCATTCATAATTGCATTCGTAAGTGTCACATCAGTTACTGCAGAAGCGAAAATACATGTAAAACTGGGACAACGGAATGAATGTTTGGAAATGCACCTACTGGGCTCGAGATCTTAATGCTAAATTCATGCATTAAATACCATTTTTTTGCACAGGAAAACACGAAAGTCTAAAATTTTTTATTACACACAAGTGAATAGTGCCATTTTTCCCTAATTGTATTTCGAAAAATCAAATTCAGTAGAACGTTGATTATTCGAACTGATCAGGGGTCATGGGTGTTCATAAAACCGATTTGTTTGCATAATTGGACATTATATTGTACATAATCATTAGCTTTATGCCCATCCAAAAAATTAAAAACGAAATAAAAAAATCGAATAAAAAGTCGATTATTCATTGATCATTGCTGTTTGGTTAACCGGTCGTTCGAATGACCGATGTTCGGACACACTACTGTATGTGCAGGCAGGAATTCGTCAGTTTGATTTTGGCATAAGGTGCTGGGTCCGATCTTCTTTGAACCTCTAACTTTTGTTCTTGATTAATGAAAACATTCTTGGCAGACAAAAAATAAGACACTTTTTGTTGTCGAGAAAGTGAATCGAAATCGTGATGAAGTCTATCGAAGAATTCCAACAAAAATCTATCGAGCAATTTTTAATAGTGTGATTGTTTTGTTAGTTTGCGTGTGCTGTGAGAATTAGTCATTGCTTCTTGTTTAAAGTTCTTGAAGTAAAGTCACTGCTCATAAAGTGAACATAAAAATGCCGTTGACTCTTCATCACGTACAAATTGTATTGACACGCCAAGGGGTTGCGTGTGCTGGAACTAAATTTAGCCAAGTTGCATCTGTTTCGAATTAATTCTCGTCGTGTTCAATGTGCTTTAGCCGTTCGGTTTTTCGGCCTTTTTTTTTAACCCTCCCCACCCCAACCTAGGGTCAATTTTGACCTCCAAAAGTCTTTTTATTTTTTTTTCTCAAAAACTATTGGGATTTTTATTCTGAAATTTTACGTATTTTCATTTAACATCATAACAAACAATAAAAAAAATAATAGATTTAAAAATCGCAAAAAAATTTTTTTACAAAATTTCTTTGTTTACTCACTACTTTTGAATGCAATGTCAATTATTTTTGTCGCTCTCTTTCGACAAATACCGAATTGCTGAAATTTCTTCATAAACATGAAATACTCAGAGAATAAAATCATTTTCACTCATTTTTGGAAAATTTTTTTCGGATTGGGGTCAAAAATGATCCGGGTTGGGTGAGTAAGGGATTTTTTTTAGGTTGGGGATGCGAGGGTTAATAGTAGCTGCATTCAAAAAGTCTAAATGGGAATGACGTCGCACGTAACGACAGACACAGAAACGAGTCGTTTTAGACTTTTTGAATGCAGCTAGGGTCCTCGCTAAACTCGTCGTTTGACAGACGTCGTTTGGCTTTTAAAGTTTGAGGCGCGGTCAGAGTAAATTCGATTTGCTAGGGGAAAATACGCTAAATTCCGTAATCGATTCTGGTTATCGCATGTGCAGGTGATTGATGATGGGACCGGTATCGGCGATCAATTGCATAAAACACTTTTTGTCAGTTTGAAGTTCATTTTATTTTTGTTGCTGGTTGGTATACGTCATTTTTCTTTCTTTCCCTTCAATCTACAAGTAGCCATGCGTAAAAGTGGGCTTGTGGGTTCGGAAGATTTGATAAGAAACCTGTCACGTTATTCATTCTTTTTTTCCCTTCCCTTCCGTCCCTCCTTTCTTTTTCTTTTTCCATATTTTTTTAAACTCTGAACGCACGCTTAAAGATCTTGTTTGCTAAATTGTTTTCAAACATGTTGCTGACGTCAATTTGTGTCAATAGAATTTTTTTTTTGCTTTAGTTTGTAATATCCTCGAGGAAGATGTTTAACGGGATGAATCGAGTGCCAAAATGGTCAGAAAGAAATGAAGGGAAAAAGAAATAGGAGGAAAGGAACGGGAGGTAAAATTGAGGGAAATTAATGATGACAAAAGTTTTGACGCGAGGCGCAGAAGGAATCAATTTTTGCTGGTAAAGCAGAAAATGCAGTTTGGGAAGTCTTTTTTTCTTTTTTATATTTTTTTTTTATACGGGGGATAATTTTGGTGGATTTTTTTTTCAAGAACGAACAGACAGTAAAGTATATTTGCTGAACGCATATTTGAAATCACTTGTGATGCTCATGCACGTGGTGCAATTCAGGTTTAAGTACAGACTAATCTATACGAAAGG
The DNA here is from genome assembly GCA_949358305.1 of Strigamia acuminata. Classification (NCBI taxonomy): domain Eukaryota; kingdom Metazoa; phylum Arthropoda; class Chilopoda; order Geophilomorpha; family Linotaeniidae; genus Strigamia; species Strigamia acuminata. The sequence continues at coordinate 26,131,786 of OX442314.1, read as the reverse complement.
AAAGACAGTTAAATGTGTGTTTTATGTACACTGCGATCGGAGAAAGGTACCCACTTGGTAATGATGAAAATAAGTAGCAAGTGCATTCATAAAGGTATTTAAACTTGTTTACGGTATATTTTTTAAAACACTTGTTTAAAAAATTTAAATGAGTTTAAATGATTTTGTGATTGGCGAGACTTTGCCACATGCTAACAGGCTGCCATTTTTTGATTCTGAAACTAGTTCTAGAACTAGATCCAATTCCAGGTTTCATTGAAACCATCTGATTTCCCAGACGCAACATCAATCAGCTCTGTTCACACGTGTCCTACAGTGTGAACAGACTCTGCATTGCGTTCAACTAATTTTTCCTTGCATTGCGTCTTGTGTGAACACAAGTGTGAACCTAGCATTATGCAGTCTAAATTTTTGGTAGTAAATAGAAAATCGTGCGACTGCAACACTTACCATGTTTACATGTACTCACTTATCCAGATAAGTGAAAATGCGAATATTACTTTTGTGGAAAACTGCATGCGTTTACAAAGAATCAGTTTTCTAACAAAAGTGACGTCATAAGACGTTTTTAACCCTTTGTTAAACTTGCGCATTAATCAATGGGGGGCGCTAGCCCCCTTGTTAGGCATTCTTAGGAATACAAGACTGTGAACGACTGTGACGTGAGGCGGACTCAGTCTAAAAACAGCGGCGACGAAATGAACAGCGACGAAATGAAGTGACTTCATTTTTCTGTGTGATCATCCGTTTATTTCTGGTTTAATATCAACCATCACTGCCTTTTTCATTTCTGTGCCATATGCTTGACAAGTGGTTGAAAAATGCCCATGGCTTGAAATACTTTTGGAATTTGTTTCCAGCTTTAAAATCTTTCTCATTGATGTAAATCATTGCCAAGGTTTTAAACCTAGAAAGCTTGCAAATACTTATTGTGGGTTCTGGTGGTAAAAACATCAAGTTGCAGGTGGTTTTGAAACCCAGCGTTGTTTGCTGTGCTATATTTTGCAGATTTCTTCTTATTGGATGATTTCTGTTGTAAATTTAGTTTCCATGCAAAATGGAGCTGGGGGTCCAGGAAAATGATGACTTATTGTGAGCTCCAAGCCAAGTGTTTGAGTTATTATTGAAAGTGACACTTTTTTTTGTCTTTCTTTATGTTGCAGTGTCGTGTCGAGTTTCTTGTCAACTAGTGGTAATGGGACTATCAAAAGTGACTGGTTTATTTGAAAAGTGGGTGTAGAGTGGGTCTTGTTCCACTTGTCTATGTGTTGAAGGCTGCAGCCTGACTCGATTGCACTTGATTTGCTGCATTTTGATGGATTCTGCCATCAAAGTTTGCTGTGTGGAATGTATTTGAAAGCCAAGCTCCTAATTGCACATCACGAGGCTCCCCATTTAATACCATCTGCTTAATCTGAAAAATGAATTTGATGACGTCATACTTAATGAACTCTGTGACATGCGTGCATGCATTGGATATTTGTTCAGCTGCGTTTGCTCACGTTTTTTATCGTTGTGTTCCCATTATGTAGACATGGCTGGCTCTTTTTTCTAATACTTTCTGCGTGGTTGCTAGGTTAATGCATAAGTGATATTAAGCTTGAAGGGGCACAGTTCATGCTATGAGACTGATATGCAAAAGATTGATGACAAGTTTTATAGTGCTGTGTGAGTACATTTGTGGTTCAGTGTTGTGCAGGACGAATTGCAAGGTGATTTAAAGCTAGAGTATTGCTTAAGTACGCAATTAATGCAGTTGAAAACAAAAATATCATAACATCTGGCAAGAAAAATGTTAAAAGTGCTAAATGGCTCTGAACACAAGTGTGAGGTCACTGGATCTTATCAATGGGAAGCAGGTGAATGCCTCTAGAGACTTTTATCCATGGCATGTCTAGGGGATTTGCTTGAAACAACAGAGACCAGAGTTAGAATATAAAAGAGGACTCAGTATTTAATTCATGCGAATATAAAAATAAACATAGACAAAACACAAGAAAGGTGCGTTCAACCTGTATGAAAAGTGTAAGTGCACGCAAGATGGATTGGTATTTTGGTTTCTTAATTTGATGTGCACGCTCGAAGTCAAGACAAATCTATAAACAAGAAAGGAGACGCCAATTCTTGTCGGAATCACGAGGAAACATCGTTTATTTGTTATTCATACAATTAATATTTTGCTTCATATCTTGGGTAAATTAGTATTTTTGGAGGCGTGTGGTGTTTTGTTTTCTAAATTATGGTTTACGAAGTTGCTATTGCTACCAAGTGGAATGACCTGGCCGCTTGTAATCATTCGTAATTACGGTCTACAAATGGTTTGAAAGTGTTCTTAATTACTTGGAAACACTTGTAAAGAATGCAATTACAATAGGCGTCTGAAATTTAAAAAGGTTATTTTGTTAAATTTAATAAAACAATAGGTGGCATTCAAGAATACATACCGTATTTTATAGATTAAGAGCCGCGGCTCTTATTCAGAACTGCCATTTTTGTCAGCAATTACAATTTCGGTTTTTCGTTTGTTGCTTTTGTTTAATGTAACAAATGAAGTCTGGACGTCATGAACGAAGCGTATGTTGATCGTTCGTGAGTTTAAATACGGAAACAATACCGTACTTTTGCAAAAATACGGTATTCTTGGTGTCTCAGCTACGGCTACTATTCGAGGGCAACTCTTAATCGGTAAAATACGGTATTTAACTTGCTGTTAAACATTTTTGTTGTAAAGATACTAAATTGGCCACCATTTTTGAAGTTAGATCGAGAGAAGCCGTTTAAAATGAAGTTTAGTCTAAATGACTTTTTGAATGCGCCCCCTATACGTTCAAAGTAAAACGTAACTTTGGATTGTGGTGTAGTGCCAGAATTCTTCTGCAAGACATTTTCTGCACATTTTTATAAGCAGACCGGTTAAACATTTTGATCGAAGCGCAGTCAGGGGGGGGGGGGGGGGTGGGGAGAGGTTAATTGTGTTTTGAAGGAATTTGATAAATTGCAATAAGAGAAGAGAGAGAAATCAATTTTCTAACGATACAATTAACAGAATTAGGCCAGAGGTTGTAGGAATTCATTAAACACGTGATTACAGCGTTCTCTTGCTCGCCAACTCCCTCTTTATTTGATCATTATTATTTTTTTTCTTCCCGTTTTTGAAATTTTTTAATTTAATTTTTAGAAGTTAATATTGGATTTCTTGATAGATCTCTTAAAGATGCCAGACCTTGCACGTGCCTGTGGTAGTTGAATTTTACAGGATGAGGGAACCTCATGGCTCAGGCTCTTTTTTTTTTATCTCGCTCTAAAACTTCAGTGGTCTTTTACGCCTGTTTTACTCTTGATGTGGTTGAGATATTGTGATATAGCGAAATAGAAGAGTGGGTGCATTTAGAAAGTAATTTAGACTAAACAAAATTGTATTCTGTTTTTAGAAATATTTAAAGATTAAAAAGTATTAAATGACAATTAAAATACGCTAGTTTTTCCAAAGACTTTTCGGCTGCAAACTACTGAAGATGGCTGGGAACAGCTGAAAGGTCTTTGGAAAGACTAGCGTATTTTAATTGTTATTTAATTTTTATTAATAAAACACTAAAGTGATGCGCATATGAAATAGAAGTTTTAAAAATATAAACAATATTTAAACAGCTTTTGGAACTGCTTGTCTCGGTGGCGGATCATTTCGTCACCGATTATACGAACCTTCGGTTATCCGAACAACGATCAAGCGATTTTTTATCGATTTTTATCGGTTTCTTAATTTATTTTTAATGTTTTTTGACGATTTTCACATATTTTTAATCGGTTTTTAATATTTTTTGACGATTTTCACATATTTTTAATCGGTTTTTAATGTTTTTTGACAATTTTCACATATTTTTAATCGGTTTTTAATGTTTTTTGACAATTTTCACATATTTTTAATCGGTTTTTAATGTTTTTTGACGATTTTCACATATTTTTAATCGGTTTTTAATGTTTTTTGACAATTTCTATCCATTTTTGGTCGGTTTTAATATGGTTTCTAACTATGTTTCAATGACTTTATTTTCATATGCAGTACAGTATGTGTATAAATCTAATGTTCGATTATCCGAACAATTTGGTTTTATGAACACCCATGTACACAATTAGTTCGGATAATCGAGGTTCTACCGTACAGTATTCCAATTAAGGTGTGGTGAGTGCAAACTGAGCAGGGGATTGTTTAACTATTCTGAAGTCCAAAAAATATTAAGGCGACGAAAGATCGGAGACGAAATGAATCGAGTCGTTTATATTGTCTTGCTAACTCTTACACGAAGAAGCAAATTCTAAATTGATTGAGCATTTTTTTTTTTTTTTTTATTTGTATAAAGAAACGCATTACTAAAATTGTTTTGACCGAGATTCCTTTTTGAGATCAATATTGTACAAACTTTTGTCTGCCTACAATGGCGTAATCTCTATAATTTACTCAGTGGTCGACCACTGAATTCACAAGTATTCTACATACATGAGCAACTCTGAATGAATTAGCACATGGTGTGACGTTTGTGGCAATCTTCAATTGATTTAGCATTCTATTGATATTTGCAATCTGAAACATAGGGTGCATTCAAAATCCACGACCACGAGGTTATGAAAAGTGACCTATGGTCAACCCAAACCGCAAGGCTCAAATTTTGTTATAATGAAGATTTGTAGCGTAATAAATAAACCTATAAAAAATGAAGTCATCAAAAAGTACTAACGGTATTGGCAATTCGCAGAAAAGTTGAAAAGTGGGTCACGAAATGACCACTCACTTTCACCTTTATAATAAACGAGTTAATCTCTAAGTGTACTGCCGTGCTGTCACATTTCTACAGCTAAAATTAACAAGAGTCTGAGGTTTTTCCATCCAACTAGAATATGAGGAGTTGGTACTTAAGAGTTAGCAGTTGTTATTTGAGTGAGTTCTTAATTTATATTTGCTTCCCAAGGTATTGCAGGAAAGTTGAGGTTTCAATGGGGAGCGTATATTGCTACTCTTGACTGTGACATCTGGTGTGGTGGTGGTGTTGATATTTAATAAACAGCACGAAGTAGATATGGCACAAGTCACAGAGTGGTGTTGAATGTCTCAAGCTGGTCCTCAAAGAAGGACATGCTTTTCCATGTTTAAAAAATGGTTTGTCAGTTTGTCGTACAAGAAGCCGACCACTTAGAAAACTAAGTTTAAACTACGGAACAAGTTAAAAAAAACACAATTTTAAAAACACTGGTTTAAAAAAATATGAACAAGTTTAAATGACTTTATGAATGCCGAAAAAAGTAGGCAGAAACAGATTGTACACAACTTTATTGTTGTTCAAATGGCTGTCTAAAATTTACATTTAAACTATCGTATATTTGTAAATTTGTAAAAAATATTTTGACCCGCGCGCTATTAAAGGATAAATGAACGGATCGGCAACGAAAAACACCAAAAAATGTGACAATTGAGACGTTTTCCATACGTTTCGGTAATTTTCTGTCGAAACGTATGCAAAACGTGTCATTTGTCATCTTTTTTTGGCACATTTCAGGCCTTCAATTGTGAACCCGCGCGCAATTCGAGGCCTGCGCGTTATTGGCAAAAATAAAATTTGCCCCACGCGCAATTCGAGGTCCGCGGGCTATTAGAGGCTTAGTAGTAATCGATAATATACGGTAGTTTAAACCTTTCACTAGCTGCGTTCAAAGATAGAAATAGAAATGCAATGAATTTTTAAGTGTATTTTAAGTTTAAATTTTGATTTATTATAATAATTATAAAAAGTATATTTCATTATATAATTATAAATAAATAATTAATATAGTTTAACCCTTCCAACCCGAAAGAATTGGCTTCCCATCTCTCCCTAAGATGGGCATTATATGACCCAGATTCTGCGCATGCGCAAAATCCGGGTCTTAAAGATTTCCGAAGGAATTTGGCCAACACGTGTGTTTTTGACAACAACAAAGATGGCCGCCGCGACACCTGGTGGCAATGGTTGACATTAGCGGAGCCTGCTGATGATCATGATTTATGTCCTTTGGACTCCTAAGATGGGTCTTTTTTGACCCAGTTAAACTTTGAGTTCAAATTATAGAAAAACTTAAAAAATTAAAAAAGTTTCAACTGTGGTATAGTGTCTAGTGATGTTTCAAAGGAATAGTCAGCAAAAATCAGAGAGAAAAAAAAATTATTTCTTATAAAAATAATGATTTTTTTAAAACAGGGTCACAAAATGACCCATCTCAGGGTTGGAAGGGTTAATTTAATAAATAGGACAGGAAATGATGTCATTTTTGTTTTAAAGTTGAAGTAAAACACAAAATATTTTAATTTTTGAATGTCGCTACTGTCGGGTATTTTTTACATTCACAGACTCTCAGTGTCAGACACAACGTGTATTTACGGGTTTGACAGTGAAAGGGTTAAATTAAATAGCTTCAGAGTCGGATCCACTACGCATGCAAAGTAGTGTGCAATGCTACCGCTCTGTTCAAATAATCTATTTTTGCTATCGCTACCGCTATAAGGGTTTGTCAATAGCGAAAACCAAAGCCAAATGAAAAAGAAAAAATTGGCATACAGAAAATGCGAATTTCAAAGTTACAATATTTGTATTAAATTTACTTGGATTGCACTCTGTTGAGCAAGCAAGTAATGAACTATGGTCGATATTAGTAGGGAGGTATTTACCCAGCTGCACTCGTATTTCTCTTATCGTTCCAATTAGAAACTTAAGGCGTGTCAGGTACTAATTCCCTGTCAAAAAAGAAGAAATGAATCTAAAAAAATTATTACATATATTTTTATATTTAATTTCTATGTGTGAGTGGAAACGATGCGATTGAGAAAAGTTGTCAGCGTGAAATGTTGTAATATTCCACACACGTCTGGAGACGAAACAAAAGTGGTGTTGAAATAGCGAGGAGATAAAGCTTATCTTTGCACTCTTTCCTCTTTCGTCTTATAAAGCTAATATTTTACGGCTAACTTTATTCACATGTGCAAAGAAAGGAGGAAAAAAATGAGCTCGAATTGAAGAAGAAGAAGAAGAAGAAGAAAAAAATGGACAAATAAAAAAAGGAAGATGTAAGGATTCGTTGTGTGTCGACTTTTCTGCTCTGGTTGCTGATAAAAGGAGGTGGAGATAAGCTGTGTTAGCATAGTGCTTAAAACAATTGTTATGTAACAGTAAAATATAACTTATTGTAAATGCTTGCACTATTATTAACACCATCAATATCCAACTGTGTGGTGGTGTAAACAAGATTATTATGACCATTTAAATTGATATAATTTTTATTGTTTTTTATTATAAAATGTTTTTTCCATTTATAAAATAAAGTTTTACGCACTTTTTAATTTAAAACTCATGTTTGTTCTGTTTATTGGTTGCTTTGTCAGGAAAGCAAACAATTTCTTAACAGTAGGTAATCGATTACAATGTCTGTACATTGTAATGCAATTCTAGTGTTTGGGTCTAATTTTTTGGATCACTAAACCAGTAAAATGGCTCGGCCAATAGGAGAATGGACTCTTTTGACTCGAGCAAGAATATAGAACTGTGAGTCGCCAGAGTCCGAGCTGTTTGTTTTTACCAACCAGAAATTTTAGATAGGAGTCATTACACCAGTGGTTCTCAAACTTTTTTGGTTAGGCTTGTGCGCGTTGCCAAAACAACGCATTATTCTAAAAATACCGAATTGCATTATTTCGCAACAACGCTGAACAACGCAGTAACGCGACAACACCAAAAAAAAATTTTGCAAAAATTACCAGAATACAGGAGGAGATTTTGGTTCACCACATAGGTGAGAAGATTGTTCACTTTGACCGATGTGAAAAATTTCCGGTATCTTGGATATTGATCATCGTCAAGTGAATATTGACCGACACTAATACCCTGTGCCAACATTTTCTGCGGAGAAAATTACAAACACAGAAAGAAAGAAAAAAAGATTTAATATTTTTAATTTTTTTGGAAAGAAACTATGCTCTGTTCACACGAGATCTAGACACAAATGCAACAAATACGTTCCAAACAGGAAGAAGTGTGACAGTATCGGTATCGGCCATGGGAAGAAGAATCAGTACAATACCAGCAAATCGACTGTCAAAAGCCTAGAAAATAGCATCCAAGATGCCAGAATAGATGACAATGATGGCTGCAACAATCAAGCAATCTCTTCGGCAGCTATTATTTCGCAAGTTGTTTTTTTTAAAAAAAAAAAAAAACAGAATTTAGACAAAATTACTGACCCAGGGTCTCTGCAGACACAAGTATACCCTGAAATTCCAGATGCTACACGTGTATCATCTGGCAACAGTTGACTGCCATGGTCTGGGCAATTTTTACCGACATTATGATGAGAAATATTGCGACTCTGCAGGTGGCTTAGTCTACAGCTTGTGCCTGGTATCCTGATACCAAACTTAAGCACAAAATTATGTTTTTTTTCAAACGAAGTCACAAATCTAAAATTACGTATTCCACACAGGTGAATACCGTATTTCTTTGATTCTAAGACAGACCACTATTTTAGAGATGTTTATTTGCTAAAAAAAAGCGTCTTAGAATCGAAGAAATATCGTAATATGGTTATTTATTTCTAAATACAATCGAAACTCTTTATAATGAATCGCGATTTAATGAATTATCGAACGATATAACAAATACCTAAAAATAGCCGGTTTGGTTGGCTGGCCATAGAACACCATGTTAAAAAAATTTTATATAACGAATACTCGTTATAACGAATCGATTTTTCGGGTCTCTTGCGATTCGTTATATAGTGTTTTGACTGTATCATGTATTTGTTGGGTTTGTGTGTGCGCAGACAGGAATTTTTTAGTTTGATTATTGCATCAAGATACTGGGCGCAGACTGAAGATACACATACAGTAACAGTTTGAGTATTTACGAACAATTTAGTCATATAAACGTTATAGCAGGAGTATCAAGGGGACTTTGATGTGTGACCCATGATTCACACACGAGTTAGTCTATTTATTTTCTTTGATTTTTTCCTGAATTTTGGATTCATTTGTGATAGTTAGTGAGATTAGATCAGTTGTCATGGGGAATGTGAGTGTCAGCAAAATATGGAGGAATGGAAGGTGAGTTTAGGAAATGTGGGAATTGAAAATGAATCACGCGAAGTAATAAGTCATAAATGGTTTAATGGCAGATGTAATCTTTTTGAAATGTCAGATTGATCATTTGCAATGTTGAATTGCTATTGGGTTTCCAGTTTTATTTATTTAATTTATTGTTATTTTGCATTTAATGGGAGTTGCAAGTGATATAAAGAATAATAGAGTTTGTACCTCCTGTATCATTAACCCTGAAAAAAAAAACCAATAATGTGTATATTTATAAACACCTTGCATGCTAAATATGGAATTATGTTTGCCCTTGGCCTTTGAGAGGGAGTAAACATTGCTTTATTTAAATGCATTTTAATAATTTATAGTATTTCAAGTTGTGGTGCTTGTAATCCTTGCTTACAAATTACAAATAAAGCAGAAAGTTGAAATGATACTTGTGTGGTGAAACCACTTTGTCATGCAATGAGCTGATGACATTTAAAAAATTATAACCTTTTGGCACCTTGCGCTGATACTTTCTGCTTGCATACATGTGCAGACGTTGACCGTTGACGGATAGTTGCAGGAGTTCACAGATACGCAGCAATGTACTACAATAAAATAAGATACTCCTTACCAAAGGAAAATATTATTTTTTTTATTTATTTTTTTACTGGTGTCACTGAACAATTTATATATTAAACATTTTTCTGAAGTGGCCTCGCACCCCCAGAAAACACTAGCTGCATTCAAAAATAAAAATAACAATTTTAGTTTAAGTGTATTTTAAGTTTTAACATGGATTTAAACAGGAAACGATGTCATTTTTGGTTTAAAATTGAAGTAAAACACAAAATATTTTAGTTTTTGAATGCAGCTAGTGATCTAATGCCGTTCTATCTTATAAAATGACGGTCGAATTAGTCTGCTTTCAGTTGTGTGGTGTATTTGCACCACAAGGAATTGTGTAGGTTTGAGCAGCTAGAGATTTACATTGTCTTGACAACAATATAATGTAAATGGGCATGCCATAACATTTAATCAACACAAAGTGTTAAACTGAAATTCTAAACACACATTCTAGCATTTCTATTGCAGCTAAACAATTATATTACAGCTAGGCAATAAATGTTGTTAACTATAGGCTTGTCCAATTTAATTAATAAAAACTAGTACTTTAAAGAAAAAATACCAGGGGGAGGGCTTGACCTTTACCCCCGATCAAATGGCTGTCTAAAACATGCATTTAGACTGGTTTAAAGAAGATACAGCAGACGAAGAGGCTTTTCGACTGCGGCCGGTGAAAATTATTAATATTAAAATAACAGTAATTCTTGTTGACGAAACTTACAGCTAAATTCATTACTAACTTATTGCATTCTATTATTTACTTGTTTACAAAATTTTATCATCACCTGAGTCTCTAGAGCTCATTAAATGTTCATACAGCTAATGTCGCGAAGACTCTGGATATTGACCAAAAATTTCTGTCCACTAATATCCTTTTACCCACCAAGAGGTTTTGATGAATTTATGAGTCCCATTTGCAGTGTAGCATCGAAATTGTGAAATGTGATGCAAGGGATCATGGTCAAGTCAAGTGGAATTACGCCACACATGAAGAGAATTAAAATGTTTATTGCAATTCAGAACAAGTGTAAGTTGGAATTTGAAAATACACACAACATGATTTTGTTTCTGATAAAGTTTCAATGGTTTTTTTTTGTGTGTTTTTTTGCACTTTTAATTTTAATACATCAAGTTACAGCTTGTAGTTGATAATCATCTCATATTTCATGACTAATGAGCAATAAATTCCAAAATAATCAGCTCATTATTTTAAAAAGTAAATGGGTGGTGGGAAAAAAATCAATAAAAACCTTAATTTGTATGTATTATTCCATTTTAATCAATATTTTTATTTTTTATTTTTTATTTTTTTATTTTTAAATGTAAAAAATGGAAGTGTTGAAGGGAATTGTGTGCTCACTGTGTCATGACTTGATGTGATTTAGTAGCCGCGGTAGCAGGTCGTTATCGACTGATGCATTGTATCATGGACTCGCATTCCCGCCCACAGGAGCCCTTTTCACCCAATGACACCCTTGGGCTTCACTTTTGTGGCTTATGACGTGACTAAATTACAGGGTGGAACACCACTTTAATCTTCCCACTTAGTGCAATTGATTGAAAAATTTATTAATACTTTTTTTTAAAAACTTTTAATTTATTACGGAACAAAAGAATTTCTAGCGTGCACGTATGCGGGGGGGAGAAATTAGCTTTTATGATAAAACCATTTTGCGACAACAAATTTGTCGCTAGATGCATAATATCGGTAAACAAGTGAATAAAAACCAAATACAGTGGAACACAGCTGTTTTATTTGAAGAATTTAAGTGTTCTCGTAATAAACTGAAGTCACTAGCGAAAGTTGAAAATTGTTAGACCTCTGGTGTTTACTATACAGTACATATGAGATGTTTAGTATTTATTGCCATGGCATTTTAACCCCAACGCTCAAGTAAACGCGTCTTCCTGTATTTGTATTTCTGATGTTTAGCATGGTCTGATCATGACCACCCGGGAGGATATGCAATAAGGTCGATGTGTGGGATATTACTATAAGAATACCCTATAATATTTTTTCATATGGGAGAAACGATCGAGAGTTCCATCAGGTCATCCATTCAAGTACTGATTAGGCATCACCAAATTGCTGCAAACTATTTGTATTATTGTAAACTCTAACCGCTCAGAGAATTTATTCTGATTGACTGACTGCTTTGCCTGTGTTTTGATACAAAGGAAATGATCAGGTGATCATCTCAGCCAATCATTACACGCTACAAGAAATGAACATTGTGATCTAGCAATGGACAAGTAATTGTTAGTTGGAGCTCTTCAATGTGACTTTCTTCTGATGCGCGACGAAGCCGGTAGTATTTTGTCCACTGACCAGTGAGAATTAGAGAATGCTCTGGAAGGATAGAGCTTAAGTGATAATATTTCCATGGTTTTGCTGCAATAAAACTTTTCTGAAACCAACAATTCAGTCGTGACATGGTCGTAACCAGCAGAAGTCATTGATTCAATAAAAATTGAGTTTTGATAACAGAGTTTATACTCATTTAGGTTTAATAATCTTATTTATTGGTAATTTTTATTTATATGAGTTTAACATTTGTGTAAATAATGCTTTGATGAAATGAACCAATCCTTTGTGTGTACACAGGGCCACTTTAAGACGTTTGTAGACCCTAGGCATTTTGATTTCTAGAGGCGTATGTCTGAATTTTTTACTGATTTTTATGCAAATTTGATCATTAGCGTGCATGGATTATCTTGAAAGTAAAATGAACGCCTCCTGAATCTTTGCTAACATAACATCCTGAGTCCAGCACACGTTCCTAGGCACTAGGTCTAGTTGGTCTTAAAGATAAGATGGCTCTGTATATACCAGGGGTGTCCAGCATCGCGGCTTCCCCGGGCCACATTGGAAGAAGAGGAATTGTCTTGGGTTGCACATTAGATACAACGCCACAACAACTAACAATAGCTAATGAGCAAAAAAAGGCCAATTGACAATTTTCTTGATAACACACCACCACATATAAGCAAAAGGTTCTTGCATAATAACAATTGTAATGCTGTTCGGTCTCTATACACAAAAATCTGAAGAAAAAAATATTTTTAAGTAGTGTGCTGGGCCGCATCTATGGCCATCCTGGGTCGCATGCAGCCCGCGGGACACGGGTTAGACACCCCTGGTACATATTGATGGTTGATGTGAAGGATTGAGATGATGGATATTGCTATAGTAGAGTTGCAGAGCAACGTGTGCTGTGACTAACTTTATTCAATGATGGACAGGAAGTGAGGAAAAGGGTTGAGGGGATGACCAGTGGGTGGTCATTACAAACAAACAACATGCTAGGGATGATTAAGCCGCGGCTCTAATTCAAAACTGCCATTTTTGTCAGCAATTACAATTTCGGTTTTTCGTTGTTACGTTTGTTTAATGTAACAAACGAAGCCTACGTTCATCGTACGTGAGGTTAAATACAGAAACAATACTGTACTTTTGCAAAAATACGTTATTTTTGGTGTCTCAGCCACGGCTACAATTTGAGGACGACTCTTAATCGGCAAAATACAGTATATATATATATGTACTGGGTGACCAAAATAAAACTGGCCCGACAGTAGTAGCCCTCCTTGTATTGTCGAGCTGGTTTTATTTGGGCCACCCTGTATTAGCTGAATATTGGCCTGATAGCAAACTGTTAAGGTTTGCATGTGTCCTTTCCTCAGGCAAAAAGTGCCACTGAATACTCTGTTTTCGTTTTGTACCGGCTTATGAATCGAGGAAACATCAAAGAAACGAGCCAGATCAAATTTTTAACTTTTGAAACGAGCCTTTTTTGTGATTCAGATAAAAGCCGAGATTATGGTTCTTTGATCTTTTCTCTCGATTTGCTCAGTTGAACTCCTCACTCGGATGCACTTTGAATATGGAAACAAAATTTGTATATTAAATGGAGTGCAGACTATACAGTATAGACGGACGTGGTTGCGTAAAAAATGTTCGGTGGGATTTAAATTATTTAAAATTTAAGCCCTTTAAGACATGTTAGTCCTAGTTTCTGGAGATTGCGGATTTAGGGCCAATGACTGTCGTGTGAGCGCGCTGTAAACAAATGGAAATTGTGTAGACAGTAGCGCGCTCAAGCGACATTTATTAGGCCCCTATATTGGCATTCTGTTGGCTGTGGACTGTACGTGATGTGTACACAATGGCCTGTAAGGTTTACAGCAGTGACATGAAGTAATCTTGTGATCTAAGAAGTTTTAAGTCTTGGTGTAAACGGCTCGCTCGGGGTTTAAGCTTGAAGGTGATGGAAGAATGATTATTGATTGTGGTTGGGTGAAGTTTTGGATTTTTTTTTTTTTTTTTTTTTTTTTTTTTTGAATTTGGATGTGTATCGATTTTTTAAGTCGATTAAGTTCGAATTTATGAAGACTGATGACGATGGGTATTTTTTTTTTTAGATTCGAGTTTTTAATTCTTGATTTTTGAGGTCAACGGTGATTGTGATTTCATGCGGGAAAAGGTTGACCTGCTGCGGTTGGGAGGTTGGGGGATTTCCGTCGAAAATAAAATCATTTATGAAAATGACAATTTTTTTTTTGTTTAATTTATTAAAAGTAAATAAATTAATCCATTTAAAAATAATGATATTAGTTGTAATTTTTATTTGATTGATTTTTTTTTTGGTTTTCAATTAATCAAGTTCAAAAATCGATTTCGTTTTTTTAATTGAAAAATAAAAAAAAAAATTATTTTTTTTCCTTTTTTTTTAAAACAGCGCGTTCCATCAATTTTTAAATCCGCAAATTTAATCAATTTAATTTCATATTTTACTCATTTTTTTCTCTTTTTTTCTCTTTGCAGAGATACTGGCACTAAGGTAAGAAAAAATTTTTTTTAAAATATTTTTTCCTAATTTTTTATTCTACTCTTAATGATAGAAGAGCTTCAAATTAAGATCTAATTTAAAAGTTAAATTAGATTAGAATTGTAACATTACAATTTTTATGCAATTTTTTTTATCTCATATTTTTATTTTTTTTCTATAAAAATTCAAAAACACGGTGTAATATTGTATATAAATATGAAGGGTGGATGTTATTTTCCATCGGTGTGTGTGTTCCGTAACATCAGTGCTGGCTGCCATCTTGGATGAGTGCCAAAAGTTGAGTTTTGGAAGCTGAATATATTTTTTTTCCATTTTTTTTATTCTTATCTATATATATTTTTTATCTTATTTTGTTTTAGGGTAGGGGGATTGTTTTCTATTACGTGAGCTTTTTACTCGTCACATTTTTATTGCCTGAATTTAGAGAATATTTTGAGAAAGAGTTGCTTGGCAAGTGTCGTTTGATTGACAGGTTAAATTGGGAAAACGTGCCTTGGAAAATGAATGAAGGAGTGATTTTTTTTACCTTTTTTTTTATTATTATTGTTCATAATTTGGCAGATGTGGAAGTTAAAGGTCAGGTACATGTTACCCTGTGATGACATTATGTGACAAATAGAACATTTTTGGTGAGTAGGCAAACGGTGACAGGAGAATTGGTTTAAAATATCTATTGTTATGTAAAAGTATCCTGGTTCACATTTTCTGCCTACAATGGGGTTTTCTCAGACACGTGTAATCAGTCTACCTCAGTGGTTGCGTTATGTCTTAAGTGGTCTTGCGGAATAACGGTTTAAATTGCGATATCAAATCGCATTGTCACAAGTGGAGGTTCTACCGAGATAGGTTGCATCTTTTAATGCATTCGAATTAAAAGTTGCGAGACTCGAACAAATGCCACATTTAGGATGGTTTGGACAACTCTGACCTTCTATACTTATTTGTTACTCGCTACATTGAACCACACACCCTGGAGATCGGACAAACCCTCCAGCCCAGTCCCAATTGACTTTTCTATTCTTTCGGCGTCCTCTTGACTGGACAGCTCTCTGGACTGGACATGGATACTTCGACTTGTTGAAGTCTCTTGATCTTATTTTAAGCTGTCAAGATTGGAGACAAATAATTTTAGAATAAATGAGTCGTAAAATTTAAAATTTAGTTTTCGGTGTGTAGTCTTTTTTGTATTGATATTAAATCAAACTGTCTGCGCACACATAAACGCAACAAATACATGATTTTTAGAAATAATAACAGGTAGTGGCACTATTCTTGCAAAAAATGTAATTTAATGTTTGAATTTGGCATCCAGACTGTAGTTTTACAGAATTTTTCCACTTTTTTGCTTAAATGTAGTTTCTTAGTTTAAGTAGGTTCTATACTCTAGCTCGAGCCATTTCACTTGTGCAGTGATACCAAAAAATAGATCAAAACACTTGTTGAAATACATTTTGAAATAGGAACACCATAAAACATTGTTTTAAGAATTTAAAAAACAATCTATTATAAAAAAAACATCATTTCAACTATTATAATAATCAAACAAATTAAAAACAGAACAAAACTACTTTTTCTGGTGGTTGAACAAAGTCAACAAAGTCAACAGTTAAGAGTAATCAGGCTTGGCCAATGGGAAAAAGGTATACTCTTGTAGTGAGCCAGAGTATACTGTATTTAAATGTATAAACCAGTGGGGATTAAAGATGGTCACGGGTGTGTGGCAGAGACTTTATTGATGTCAAGGTTGTAAATTTAACTACTTTTTAATTTTATTCTGGAGGAAAAAAGCGAATTTCTGGGGCTTGTTTGTTCCTATTATTTCTCTTTGTTCGCGGGGTAAATTGAATTGATGTTTTGCAATTCATTTCATCGAGGAAGTATAGGAAATGATGATAAATTTTATTCTACGCATATTGTCAAATCAATATGTGCATTCAACCCAGTCAATAAAAATAGAAGTTTATTCTATACTTTTCATAAAGGCCAAAGATAGAAACGGATCTTTTGTATTGAACATTGATTCGAATTTCGAACCCACTACGATGAATGATGACCCACCAGCTATATGCACATTGCAGAGTACAATTCTCCCCTAAGGACAAACCCAAAATGAAGACATAGATCCCCAATAAGTGTGTACCAGATGTACAGAATTAAAATACAGTAGAACGCCGATTATCCCAACGATATTGGGATTAATTTTTAATTTTTTTATTTACATATTCAGTATATAAATAAACCTAATGTCCAATTATGCGAATAAATCGGTTCGATGAACATCTATCTCCCAATTGGTTCGGATAATCGTCATTTTACTGAATACGATACAATTTTTATTTTGCTTCAAATTTGCCAATAACATTAAAATGAAAGTTCAGGTTTTTTTTTTTTTCCTCTTATTTTTTTTTTATTGGACGGAATTTCCGCTTTCCTGGAGCGTTTCATTGAATCCTCCTTGGTTTGTGAGATGATGAAATATGTCGCGAAGGCTTTCTACTCCATTCGAAGACGATGAAAAATTCATAAAAATGCCCCTTTTGTGGGTGATGCCGTTTCCCGTGTTTTTCTCGGGGTCATGAGAGAGACAGAGAAGGCACCACAGACTGATATGGCACATCAACTTACTTTTGATGTGCCCGCCTTGAAATGGAGGGGCGGGAGACGCGCGTCTGTCACGAGACAGGGGAGAGAAGCGCAGAGATGGTCAAACCAGCTGGAAGATTGCCACTTTACAAGACCCAGGGTTGCTACTATCCATTGTGCGGTTTGGGGTTATAGCTAAAAGTGAGCCATTTACTGGATGGGAATAAAGGTTGGACTCGTTATTATTGTTACGTTTTCAATAAACTCCAAATAGATCAAAACAACAGAAATTGCGGTGTTTATTTCAGCTTGATCGATTCGTTGTTTACATGCATTTTAAAGTGTCAATTTTGTACGCTTTTTACGTTGCTTCGATATTTGGAATTAATCTTACATCATGTCGTCCGCTCGAGAGATGTTACATATACATTATAGGTTCGCACTTGTGTTCACACTAGACGCAACACAGAGTCTGTTCACACTGTAGGGCACGTTTGAACAGAGCTGAAACAATTGATGTTGCGTCTGGCCAATCAGATGGTTTCAACGAGACCTGGAATTGGATCTAGTTCTAGAGCTAGTTCCAGAATCCGAAAATGGCGGCCTGTTTGCATGTGGCAAAGTCTCGCTAACCAGACGTGAATCGACGAGAGTTGGAGTCGATCGTAGTTGGTTGGCCGCAAGACCTTTCCTTGCGTTGCGTCGCTTACTTAAACTTTGAGTTGAAGAAGGAATTGGCGTCAACATCAAGAATTTTTGGACGCAAGCAGCTTGCATTGCGTCAGTTTTCTTGCGTTGCGTCTATACTCAAAACCACCACAACGTTGACCTATTGTTCGAGCCGTATCACTGGTGTAGTGGCACAAAAAAGTAGCTCATAACACCATATTTGTAAAGAACTCCAGACATTGTGATCGATCAACAAAAGTGTTTCATTGTCAAAGGAATAGAACTACTTTTCCACGTAGTAGAACACCGTACACAGTAAGGCGTAAACCGGCTGGAATAGGTCAACGTTGTGGTGGTTTTGAGTATAGTGTGAACATTAGTGTGAACCTAGCTTTACATTAGTGAGTTTGCGGTTGCCAATTGTTCCTTATAATTATGAGTTACAAGCTCATAATTATAAAATTGGACTTATAACATAACGTAACTCCTCAATTTTTACACTATTTTGTAAAATAAGGGAGCCAATCAGATCGCTTAACACTATTTTAAGCTCCTCCCACTATTGCAAATGGCGCTGATGGTGCTAATAGAAATTCAAAATGGCTGCCTGACCTGTTTCAACAATCAGCCTCAATCACAATTTCTTTCTGCCATCGAAGGATAGAAACAACTAAAATCATTCCAGGTAAGCAAATAAATGAACTGGAAGACAATTTCATGTCTGAAAACTGTCAAATTAGTAAAACTACAGATTTTCATTTTCTTTTGCATATGGATTTGTTCTACCATTACATGCAAGAGATTTGTACTGTTCACATGGTATTTATAAGTATAATTTATAAAATGTTTATTGTACCGCAAGTGCCTATTTCAAGAAGGAATTATAATTATAATTATGAGCTTGTAACTCATAATTATAAGGAACAATTGGCAACCGCAAACTCACTATTATTTATCATTTACAATACATTCTTATGTTCAGATTTTATATTTATGTTTATTATCTTGATCATGACAGTTAGTAATGGATCGATTGTTGCAATTGATTGATTCTTAATTGTGGGTTATGATGGTGATAATGGGTTTGCAGGCGTTTGGTTTTTAATTTGTAATTGCAGGTGTTTCCAGGGTTATTTGTGCGGAACTAGAACAAAACTAGCTGCATTTGAAGAGTCATTTAGACTAAACGACGTGTTTAAACAGTTAAAATGCTTGTTTAAACTACAAATTTTGAATGTAAATTTATATTTATTTATTCCGGTCAGCCAAATATCCAAATTTTATTATTATTATTATTATTATTATTTTATTGAACACTCCAATGGAGTAAAGGTGCAGGGTCAAATAGGGTTATACAATTTTTTTGGACACTAAGTAAGTGGTTGTTGTTTTACTTCGTGGTGAATTTTTTGCTGAAAATATACGAACATTGAATTCGGAATGACAATTCTGTGGGTTTTAATGAGGTTCGAATCGAAGTGCGTGGCAGTTTTTGAACACCAATATTGATTTTTGTATGGTGACATTGTACTATACCTAGCTGTGCATGGGAGCTACAACGTGAAATAAAAATTTATTATTCAATTAAATATTTTAATATTTTCTTTTTTTGCTGGAAGGCATGGTGTGGTAATATTGTTAATATTTGACTGCAATAAAGGCATACGCTCCTCATTCTATTAAAGGTGGTTACAGACGGGATCGGGTGAGGTTATTAAAAGAAAATGGAAATACGAAGCATGTGTTTATTTATCAAGAAATGGTTCAGGTAAAACCCGTGTTAAGCTTATAACGAATCGCAAGGGACCCAAGAAATCGGTTCATTTTCGTTATAACGAAAGGTCGTTACATCAGAATTTTTTAACATGGTGTTCTATGGCCAATTAACCAACCACGTCATTTTTAAGTATTTGTCATAACAAAAGTAGAGGTCAAGCCCTCCACCTGGTATTTTTTCTTTAAAGTATTTTAATACTTTAATAATTGGACAAGCCTATAGTTAACAACATTTATTGCCTAAGCTGTAATATAATTCGTTATATTGCGGTTTGTTATAAGGTTCGACTGTACGGTAGCAGTCTGGTAGTTTTCCACTATGTACGTCACGTAAGGTATGTCACTTCACATCGATGCCATTTGCAATTCACCACTTCATCGAAGCGAGGACGATCAACTGCAGGACTTCACATCCGCCATTTTTTTGTAATCTAAGTTGTCCCGTACAAATGCGAAGAAGGAGCCATCTGTCGTTGCAATGTTAAAACTTTTTTGTGGGCAAATGGCGGACAATTGACATCTCGCATTTACATTTTTGGCGGATGTTATAACGTAGTTCAATTTTATTTAACGTTAGATTTAAAAATAATACCTAAAAATGTAGTAAATAATTTTCAGATATTATTTTTAACTTAAACATAAAATATAAATGTCCGCTAAAAATGCAAATGCGGGATGTCATGTCAGTTGTCCGCCATTTGCCCGCAAAATAACGTCATTTTGTGCTAGATGTGAAGTCCTGTAGTTGATCGTCCTAGATATGTGCGTGTGACTAAAATTCTTCATTGGTTAAGCTGTATTCTCGCGTTTCCACATCATATTTTACTTAGGTTAGCCCATTTATTCTTTTAGCAAGTGGTTGTGCCACTTATTCTCTTTAACTTTCCTCTAGCAGCAATGATGCTATTCATTGCGCATGCTCACTTGAACTCATTCAGATCTCAGCTGTGCACAAGCATGCGCATTAGTAGTAATAGAATTTAAGTAGGAGCATTCAGTAATAAGTCAGTGACTTATATTTTAGTCATTTAAGCAAACTTTAAATGTTTGCTTCACCAATTTAAATGCACCCAGTGATTATAATGAAAAAGTAGTTGGACAAACTTGGTGATGAAACTGGTCCAGTATCTAATCAATGTTGCTCCAGCTCATCTGAATGGATTTAGAATCACCAACTTTTTTCCACTATTCCCTGGTGGCAGTGAGTTTAGTTATGAATGAGTTTTGCTAAAATTAATTGATAATTTTTGTTAATTTCCTGTGGGAGTTTGGGGCGTTATTTTTCTTTTGAATTATATGAGATGAGACTTAAGGGAGAGGATGTGAAGCCTTTACTTGTACGTTTTCTGCAAACCACTCTTTTTTCCTTCTGGTTTATGTGCTAAATTAGGAATGTCTGTCTTGACTCTGTCTGAGGAATTTTGTTTTAAAATTTTTTCATCTTCTTTAAGTTCTCGCTCTCGCTCTCTCTCTTTCTCTCTCTTCTCTCCATTTTCTTTGCCTAAGAAATAAAACAGATGAGTTGGAATTTGATTGTGACTTTGGCACGTGCTATGTGAGATTAATTAAATTCAGAAAGCTACTCACATTCTTTGCATTGATTTTCACTTGGTTTTTACGGCTAAAGAGTTTACTAACTGCTTATATAAGTTGATTATTTTTTGTTGGCACTATTAAGTTTGTTTTTTAAATTTAGTTCATTGGTTATGTGAGGAAAACTAGAGAGGCAGAAAAGCTTTAAATGAAGCATTGAAATTCAATTCGCCAGCTGATGAAATAAGGGATAGAACTGAATTTAACTTGAAATTAAGATAAAAATATTTTCATATTTAGAAAAATAAGTGTATTTTAAATACTCTAATAGAATGCGGGTGTTTTATTGAGAAAACGTAGATTTTTTCCGCGTTTTTGATCAATTTTAGACATTTATTTTAGTCGTTTGTTCAATTTAGATGTGGACTTCGGTTGTTTTGGTCAGTTTAGACCCGCATTGTTATAGATATCGCGTTGAATGGGAATCCCGCGTTCTATTGGAGCGATTACGGTAAATTTGTAGGTTGTGTTCGAATGTTGTTCGAATATCCGCTATTTTGTCATTTATAGCCGCCCAGAATTCTCATATCCGTCAAAACAAGGCCTGTATGATTGTCGTTTTTATTTTTAATAAATCCTATTTTGATGTGGATTTCAAATTGAATTTCGAGTTTATTGTTGATACGAGTCCAAAAACATGAGATTTTGGAAGATAAAAATACAAAATAAAAATCACTGTTGCTGATATATCTAAAAGTGTTTTCCTTGTTTGTTTTGCTTTTTACATGAATGTTCGGATTTTTCAATTTGAAAATGTTACACAGGAATCGCACGAAGCACTAATGCGTTCAAAAATTAAAATATTTTGTGTTTTACTTCAATTTTAAAACAAAAATGACATCATTTGCTCTCCTATTTATTAAATTAAACTATATTAATTATTTATTTTATAAGTATAATTATATAGACCCAAACACCAGAATTGCATTACAATGTACAGACATTGCAATCTATTGCCTAGGCAACGGCTTAAAATTCAAACTTTCAGACGATGTAAGCAATAAACACAACAAACATGAGTTTGACATTTTTTAATGTGTAAAACTTCATTTTAATGATGGAAATAACATTTTTTATTAAATAAAATCAAAATAACATAAACTAAATTAGTCATAACAATCACAACAATAAATAAAAAACAAAACTACTTCTTCTAGTAGTAGTATACAGGTCTGGAGTTAGTAGTAAACTGGCTCGACCAATGGGAGTACACATTGTGAGGTGCCTTTTTGAGTGCAACTCGAGTATAGATGGTTGTTTAAAACAGTTGTTTAGTTTAAATGACTTGATGATTGCATCGAGAGCTTTTTAAATGTCTATATATTGCAGTTAGATGTCTAAAATAGGCGTTTGGTCTGGTTTAAAGAAGATAAACGTGGCTAAATGAATTTTCGAGAGCCATTTACGTTGTTCTTTAAGAGGCTATTTTATTACATCTTTTATTCTGTATTGTCTGAAGAAGTAAGAACAACTCATTACCTATTTCCCGTCTTGGAAATTGAAATGCTTTGTTGTGGAGGACAGAATAATTCCGGGCCAAATTGCACCGTTAAAATTTCTTTTACCGAAGTTGCAAAATTCTCTAAGAATTTCAACTAATGTAATTCACCGTTTGAGGAATTCATTCTCATTGATCTGCACCTCTTAAAAAGAGCCGCCTTTCACCGCTTTTAGTTAACGGTGAAGTGAACGGATCAGTGGTTATTAGAAACGCGCATCAAACTAATTTCTAGCCCGATATTTACTTAGCAAATGGAAAGGTTAGATTGAAATAAAAAGGGCGAGGAAGAAAAGCCATTTATATTCAATATTTTTGCCGATCATTCGTGGGATGATGCAGGGGGAGGTTTCTTAATTGATGGGTTTTTGATGTCGAACACGTGTTGGTCGCGGGAATTTGATTCGGTCTCTTTTTCGGCTCTCGTAATTGGAAACGGACTGTGATCACTCGAGTTCCACTCCATTATCATCAATTGGAGGAATCATAATGTCAGTATTTGAAAGGGGTGATGGGGGTCTCGAGGAGGGTTGTTGGGTAACGAGACGTGACTGCAAAAGGCTTAACGCGGGTCGTGTCGTTTGCATCGAAAATGAGACGCATTTTCTCCCTCGCTCTCTTTCTCTCTCTTTTTCTTTCTTCTACACACCCAACACCCCTCACCCTTTCCCTCATCTTTTTTTTTTTTTCTTTCCTCATTTCTTTTTATCTTTGGTTTTTTTTTTTTTTTCTTTTTTACAAATGTGACAGCCTTTTGATTTCAATAAGTTTATGATCTTTGGAATGTCGCATGAATGAAAAAATGAAGAGAAGTGAAGGGGAAAAAATGGTTTGTGAAATGGTTTTTGAATTTTAACACGAGTTGAATATGGAAAGGGATGAGTAATAGGTGGAGAAATGGATGGGTTTGTTGTTATTGTATTATTGGCAGGTTTGCTGACAATGTGTGGAAGGAATTTGTATTGCGTTTTGTGTGATGGGAGATGAGGTTGCATTATTTTGAACAAATTTTATCAAAATGTTTTTTTTTTTTTTTAAATTTTTTTTTTTTTAGTGGATGGGAAATTTGGTGGAAAAGTGACCTTTGAAGTTGGGATCTGTTTCAATCAACTTCAAACTGAGAGATAGAGAAAAGTTGTCAATTTGGTGGATCCAATCACGAGGAGTGACTTTATTGTTCTCGTAGAAGACGGAAGTGACGAACATTTCATTAAAACTCTCATTTTGTCGCACCCGTATTTTTATTTTTTTGTAATAAATTTTGTGTTTGTTTCTCAATTGCCCCACAACGTTTCAGTGTTTGTTTGTATCGCAATTTTGCACTATTGATTTAAATTTCAACTTTCTACACGCGCGCATTGCAGAGAAGTGATGAAAAAATGGGGTTCGCTTATCATTTTGTCGAAGACTGTATACATAAGGCATCTATTGACCTGATCTTCCTTACAGAAGTGTGCATTTGTGTCTTTTTCTTTCAGTCTAGACATTTTGGATATTAACCGATGTTTACACATTGGGTTGTCAAATTAATGCGTTCATTGATAAGTGACTTAAAAAGGAAGAAAAGGAGAAGTGACTTTTCCTTTTACAAATCGAACGCATCTATTGATTTACTATATACTTGGGCATGGAAGAATTGGAAGTGCATGTTTTTTTTTGTGGCATTGCAGTGAAGTGTCGCCGGTGGACAAAATTGGACTATCACAAGCCACAACCATCTTGCTTCATTTTATCTGCCTTTTAATCTGGTTTTTGCAGTTCCCATACATCATTTTAAAGGAGCTGTATGGTGCAGCGCTGTACATTTTATTATTGGTTTTATGGGTTTGGTCAATAACTTAACTTAATAACAACAACACTAAATTAAGTGGGAAATGTTTGGAACAACAATTCTCCAGTTGCCAGAGTTGACAAAATTGAAATGGACATTCACTTGATGTGAGCTTTAAAAAAGTTTATTTTGGCCTGCACTCATTTAGATAGTGGATCCGTGAAGACTTTAACGTATGTATTGAATGATTAAATCTCGGTTGGCGTAAGTTATGTGCATTTTAAAGTGAAGTTTTAAATTGGATGTGACTTGGGAGTAATGTAGCTTTTTTTTTTTTTTTTTTTTTATTTATTTATTTTGTTATTGTATTAAAGCGGCTTGAAAATAATATAATTCTTGGGTTTTCATGTTTTTATGAAGCTGTTCAGTGCAGCTTATGCAAGAATCATGTTTTGTTCAATTTGTAAGGAATAGAAATAAACATGCGAAGCAAAATTAAATTTATATTACATTATTATCTAAAATCAATTATTTTAGCTTGGATTTAGTGAATCTATTACTGGAAGCAGATTTTTTTTATGGATTAATCAACGAAATTGACACGAATACCAGTAGCAAATAGTTGTTGGGGGAGGGAAAAACAATTATTGGTAGATATGTGATGATATCTATAATGCATAGCTGTGCCAGATGGACAATTACTGTTGGCAGCATTTGTATGGATTTCCCAACAACGGCTTAATTTGTATTACTGCTCATAAGTTCTTTTTGAAAAAATGTAATGTAGAGAATGTACAATACACAGAATAGCTGTGCAACTATAGGTGCTTTCATAGTTTTGCATTTATACATTAAACAAATGTAACAAACGAAAAACCGAAATTGTTATTGCTGACAAAAATGGCAGTTTTGAATTAGAACCCCGGCTCTTAATCGATGAAATACGGTATTCGTTACAACAAAAAACTCAATAGAGAGTTTGCGGGATGCATTTTTCCCTTATTTTTCTCTACGTTACACTATTTTAGTGCCATATCGTAAGGGAAAAATCTTTAGTGTATCGTTTTCAACACTAAATTAAAATATAGCGCAGCCAATCAGAATTGAGAACACTATATTGTTAGCTCCGCCCATTGCAAATGGCGATTATTTTGTTGTCCCGATCAAACACATCAGTCATAGGTACGTAGATTGAATGATAAGTGAGGCCTAAAATTGAATTTTAGGCTCAAAACCATACGTTATAAGCATAATAATGGAATTTTATGCAGAAATTTGCACCTTTACGCCCCCAAATTGAATTTTTAGGCCCAAAATTACTAACTGTCAGTAGTTGGCTGAAATAGTGTAGTGATAACGAAAAAGTGCAGCCCGCAAAAACTAAATTTATCATTTTTCCCTTACACTATTTTTATACCGTATAGTGTTTAATTGTAAGGGAAAAATGCATCCCGCAAACTCTCTATTATATCGAGGTTTATTTTTACCGTACGGCTTTACAAGTAAATTGCAATTCAACTGTTTTAAGAGTGAGGCATTTTTGCTAGCTTGCGGTATAATTAGTTTGAGTACACACAAAGGAGTTTATTTGTTGGTTCTTTTTATTCATTGATGTTCGGCGAAGACAGAATTAGAGATTGGGAAAATTTGTCATTTGGGAAATTTACCACCTGTTCCATTTTCTCATCTCCTTTTTTGAACACATCTCTTTGAGCTGCTGTCAAAAGAAGAGAAATCTCTAAATTAAACGAGAGATTTGAAGCAGGAGAGGATGTCAGCCATGGAGCCTATTGTGCGCTGGAAAAACATCATTTGCAGATTTAGTCTAATGGACAGACAATCTGCATGGCAACCTGAAGGTATTAGATCAGTAATTTGCCTCGTCTTCATTTTCCATTCAACACTTTGAAAGTTGACTTCATTTTTTTTTTTTCCTTTTTTTATTACATGAGATTTTAGGGAGGGTTTTATTGCAATTTGGTTTTTTTGGCAAAGCAGTTTGGTAGTTGTGTTTGTTGCTCTGCCAGAATAATTGAATAGATTTCTGTTGGTATAGAAAAGTGGAAGGAGAAGAATCTAATATAACATGGCTACTTCGCTGAGAAAGTGGTCCAACTACTTGTAGAACGATAATACCTTGTTTACACCAACGGATTTAGTTTGACGGAATCTGATCCAATATGTTCCAATATGTTCCAATATTCACTCGGAATTATGTTATGTTCACACCAAAAAGTTGATTCAATCAAACTAAACCGGGTTTTAGTAGCAACAGGTTTTAGGAACATCTCGCTACAACAGCTGCCAACATGATTCGAATTTATTCATTTTCATTTGTTATTAATTTGTTTTTTAAATTTATTTTAAATATACTAATTCTAAAATCTAAATGTACAAATATACGAAAAAGTTTCGTGTGATTGCAAACAATGTAAAGTAGCCTTTAGTGATAACTCACCTCAGTCGATTGGACTGAATGTATGCAACTAATGTTTTCAACAAAATGGCGACCAATTGCCCTGTGTGACGGGGGCAATCTGGAAAACACATATAATCATGGATTATGATCGCAAGATCGAAACGCCTTTTTAGTATAAAAACTATTTGTTTTGTATTTTGTTAGATAATTAGCACCATTAATGTCATTATTCAATCTTTAGATTAATCATGGAGGTAAACAAGGAGGAGTAGAAATTTCATTGTCGTGATTACTTGCACGCACATCGGCGAGAATAGAACGAGATGTCGCGAGAAAATGTCAATTTTGATTTGCATTTTACATAAAACTATGCACTGATCAGGTTTGACCCAATTGTTGGTCTATTGGTCGTGTTCGTGCCAGAGACACTAGGGGGACAAATAGGAGAGGAAATAATGTCATTTTTGTTTTAAAATTGAAGTAAAATAACAAAATATTTTAATCTTTCCGTCGGTTTTTCGGGCCTTAGATCGAGGCTTCACATTTTCAAATATCTAAGAAAATTTGATAATAGAATTCTTTGTCGAGGTATGTAACTATGTGTATTTAATGTTTTTTAACATTATATGATTTTTCGATAAAACAAATCTTTTTTGCAAATATTTGGCGTTCTCATTAATAATTTTTTTCCGAGGCGCCGCAAAACCTCCAGCTGTCCATGTGTGTCGATGCTTAGATTTGCCAATGCATTGTGAAAAGCAAAGAAAAAAAATGGCGTACCGCACGCAATTGACAAGTTTCTCTCTCTATACTCTTTATTTATCTCCATGGATTAATGGGCAGCTATTTATGACTTGTGTTCACGATGTTTTAAGGTCAAATGTATCAAGTTTACTCAATTTATTTGCTTTGTTGTGGGTTATTTGATCGGTGTAAAGGAAACTGAAAAACTGCTGCACTAAAAAGTGAAATACGATTGGGCTTTTGGTTTTTAAAGTCCGCCTTTTTGTGTTTGCTTTATAGTTTAGTTTAATTTTGAAATTGTCGCTCCGTTTTAAAATGCGTATACATAAATCCTAAATAATATTTTACTCGCCGTTTCTCTATTTAGTAATTTCGTTTTTTTTCTATTTTTATTTCCTCCAACTCCACTTTTTTCTCCCACATTTCTCTGTCTCTAATCCCAAGAGTGAAATTGAAAAACACTCTTCGTGCTTGTCACAAAACCATCCAACTTTTTTTTATGATTTCTCCCAGTTATTACTCACACCTGTGATGTAAGGAAACCAGAGACACATTTGGCAAACTGAAAATATATCTTTTTTTTTCCCTCTCCTATTTTTTAATAAGAAAAAAGACGAAAATAGGCATAAAAATAAAATAGGTCTGTTTTAATAAATATGGCGACCATTTTTTTTTTATTATTATTATTTTTTTTTATTTTTTTGAAAAATGTTTGTTATTTTGTATCCATATTTTTTAGGGATACAAAAGTTGTAAGAAAGTTTGTGATACAAGTTGTGTATAACTTATTATAACATAAAATAGTATCAGCACAGCTTGGCGCGGGTAGTTTTGGCTTCTAAAAACCCCCTGTACAGCCATAAATACAATGGAACACCCACATAAGGTTAGTAGTTGGGAGGCATCTGAAAATTTAAAGTGTGGGTTGTGAGGGGGAAGCTAGGAATGATATTTTATTGCATGAAAAACAGCTTTGTACATTAATATAAATTCGTTTTTAATTAGACTTGACTTGTGTAATTTGATGAGTGAAACACCTTCAGGTAGGTAGTTGAAGAAAGAGAAATTTTTGAATGAAAAAAAGATGGCCAAGTTCCAAAAAAAATTTAAAAATTTAAAAATTAAAAAAGAAATGGGAGGCATTTCCAGGTTTGAAATTTAATTTGATCTTATGAAGTTATTAAAAGTAGGTTTGCTCCATTGGGTTTTAAAGGTAAGAGGTTTGTCTTGGGGGTTTGTCTTTAAAATTTAAAACAGCGCTTCACATACTATGTTTACATGCATGCAATATTTCGAGTGAGGTGGAATATTCGGTGTGCACAACTGTCATGTAAACAGGGCTGACAAGGATTATTCGAGTAGTGAATAATCCCTCGCAGAAGGTTGTTTAATTCGAGTGAACTCGGAACTATTTTTATTGCGCATGCCCGTAACACATTGGGACAATAAGGATTTTGTTGGTTGGCTGGCCATAGAACACCGTGTTAAAAAATTTTGATATACAGTAGAAGCTCGATTATCGGAAAAGCAGTAGGTGATTTTTTATCGATTTTTTAATCGATTTTTAATGTGTTTTTACGATTTTCACCTACTTTTAATCGGTTTTTAATGTGTTTTTACGATTTTCAAATACTTTTAATCAGTTTTTAATGTTTTTTTTTGACAGTTTTTGGTCGGTTTTAATGCTTTTTAACAATATTTTAATGTTGTTTTTTTATTTTTATATGCAGTGCAGTACGTGTATAATCCTAATGTTCGATTATTTGAACAATTCGGTTTTATGAACACCCATGTCTCTCAATTAGTCCGGATAATCGAGGTTCTACTATAGCGAACTTTCGTTATAACGAATCGATTTTTCGGGTTTCTTGCGATCCGTTTTAACGAGGTATAGTCCGCAACACATTTGGACAAAAGATACTGGTCCGTAAGACATTAGAACAAAAAAATAACGTTTTATAACACATTGCGACAAAAATATACCGGTTTACTACATTACATAGTTTGAGAAGCACTGGTATCAAGCTTAAGCATAAATAATGGTTTTTAAAGCCTTTCATATTCAGGAGCTAAAATTTAATAAAAAAGTACGGAGTAATTTTTATCTATTACGGCGATGGGGAATTTATGAAAAATTAAATTTTAAATATTTTGACTCAATTAAAAAGGAGTTATAATCGATTTACACTGATTAGCTAGCTTTACGACCTCGCTGTACCGTTTTAAAAAACTATTACTTTTTTATTTAAAGATATTTATGCGATTTTAATAATTAATTTGAAATTTTAATTATGTTTTAGTTTTAATGTTTTAACCTGAAGCAACCACAATTTTTTTTTAAACCTTCATTTTCTTTGTCTCACTTTTATTTTTATACATTTTTTCCTCTGTGCCATCTGTTGACTGTGGCATGTGGTTATGATGTCTCAGTGGCGCCACATTGCGGTTATAACTGTCAGTGGAATTTATTTGGACATGGTATAAATAATGTTTCTTCCAAAGCCAGGAAATAAAAATTGGAAAAAAATTGATTTTTCCTAGGCCTCTCCCCCCTGCAGTCGAATCCAACATTTTTATACAAATCGAGCAGATTGAGTGAGTAAACTAAAAGAAAACATTTTTAAACGGTGACACTGAATCACAGGATTCCGGGGAAAACAGCAGCTGCCTCCAATGCTGACCCTTGCTCATGTTTTATGCAAGTTGCAACCAACCTCCAAACGCCACTACTTCTATTTCAAGCCCTAATATCTCACCTGAGAGTCGACTTCCATCTTCCTTCCTTTATGCTTTCATAAATTTTTTTTTCTCCTTGTCTTAAACTTAATCACATCTTGTCTATCATTTCTTAGATTAGTTTCTTTATGTCGGCACTAGAGGGAATTAATAATTTGAAATAATGGTTGGTATTCCTCTGGCTTCCATTATACAGGGGATTGTGTTTTCTAGAGGAGTAGGAGACTCTCTGGTTCTGTCATGAAATTGTATTAAAGTTATGTTGAATTCAAAAATTAAAGCTGGATTACTTTTAAATTACATTTTGGAATGGTTTAAGCCTTGTTTTAAGGGTTGTTGTGTTGTAACCGTACCTGCTTTCTGGGCTAGATGAAAGTGGTTTGTGCTAATAAATGTGAAGCAACTTCCTTATGTTGCAGCATTAATGCCAAAATCTTTAAAAACTTCAATGTTAGAAGAACTCTCTCTCTCTCTTTCTTTGTTGGCTGAATTGAAAGTGTTAGCGAAGTTAGTGCCAACAGTCTTGAAAGTGAATAAAGATCAACACTTTAAGGATGCTATGGCCTGGCCTAAAGTCGATTTAGAAAAAGTTGTGAGAGAGAAAAAATCCCATTGGTTGGGCAAATCACAACCTCGAGGATAGAAATAAGTGACCGTGAAAAAATCCTATTGGATGGGCATATCACACAACCTCAAGGATACAAATAAGTGAGCATTTGATCCTTCGCAACCAATAAGTTTCGACGTGGTGACAGCAACTGGGACCGAAACTGGAACGACAGCTAACCGGTCAAGATTTGTTCGGAAAATAATCACGAGTCGTGAAGTTAACATCGTTTGTTGTATTTGTTATTTAAACATCAAAGTGATATGTATTTGAAATTAGAAGTTTTTTAAATACCGTATTTTATCGATTAAGAGCTTTGGCTTTAATTCAAAACTGCCATTTTTGTCAGCAATTACAATTTCGGTTTTTCGTTTGTTACATTTGTTTAATGTTACAAAGTCTGAATGTCACAAACGAAGCGTATGTTCATCGTTCATGAGTAGACCCCAGATAAATGCATAAATGCATGCTTCATATGTATATTGCATATATAGCCGAAATTGGCTTAAATTGCATATTTTCATGAGGTTAAATACGGAAACAATACCGTACTTTTGCAAAAATACGGTATTCTTGGTGTGTCAGCCGCGGCTACTATTCGAAGGCGACTCTTAATCGGTAAAATACGGTAAATCGGTCGCGATGACGCCATTTTGTATCAACCTTCTCTTGAGATGGATAGGTGCATTTGGTTCATTGTTGCAACGATTAAAAGAGGGCAGCAGTTAATTCAACAACCGGTCAAGCTGCAGTCATAATGTACAAGTAATGGCAATAGTTGCAGTAAAGCTTGGCTTTTGATTGCTGAATTGCAGACTACAGGAGATACACCATTCATAGACTAAAAATCAATATTAATAGTGTTTCTTTTGGCCCATATGATAAGGGCATTGACAGGACAGAATAATGAATAGCTAATGGAGGCTAGATTATTGATTAATTCTTGCCTAAACTGCTGTGTCCTAAACAAAATATTGTTTCAGTAGAGAGATGTCGTGGAGAATTGTGATCTCTAGATGGGAATATCAATTTGAAATTTTTGTTTTAATTAACCAAGCTGAGGTTTTGACTGGGAAGATCAAAAGCCAAAGACAACACCGAGATAAAAGTAATGCACGTTTAAACAATCTACACATGTCTGTTTATTTTGTAAACATGTTGACTTTGTTGCAGAAGTTGTCAACTTGTTTGTCACCTACAAATTTAAGGAAGCCTTGATGAATAAAGATAAAGTTGTAAAAGAAATGTGAAGATATGATGTTGATTTTTGTTCACCTTGTTGGATATTGAGGTGACCCAGAGGAAGCCATGGAAGGCAGATGTGTCACTCATTAGGATATTGAGGATGTCTTGATTTGATGAAAATGGTAAACAAGTGAGAAAAATAAGATTTTATAAAATTTTATTTTTTTTTTTGCTCTTAATGAAATTGGCATTTGGAAACTGCTACTTTAAAATGGTGCAGGCAGATTTGGGATAAATCTTGAGTCATTAAATGTTTCTGGTTTTATTATCTCTTTTTTTTGCACAATTTTATTGACATTTGTACTTACATAAATTAAAATTGTTAATTTAATTATTTAAATTTGTATAATCTTATAAATATATAAAAAATAATTATTATAATCCAATTTGGTAGGACACTTTGAGATTTTCATAATGGAAAATAAAAATAAGGAAATTATATGCAAAAGCTGTCCGACACATTTGTATGCGTTTAGTGTCATGTGAAATTATATTTACGAAAACCCGTAGAAGAAATATTTAAAATTGCAAAGTCTAAATGTAAAAATGTAGAAACCATAATTCAGCGTGTACTTTCGTCTGATCTGAGGTCACTCTTATAATTTTGTAAAAAGAAAAAAAGTAAACATAATTATCGGCGATTAAAATGGGCGAAATCTATTTCTGATTGATAGCCGCCTAAATAAATAAACAAACAAATGTTGGGTGGAAAAATCCACTTTATCCTATTTGGAGACCAGTTGATTTTTCCATGCACACTGTTTTGGGTTGAGAGTTGATGGATTGTACATGCCTAGTGGTGTCTCAGCATCTGGCCAATCATAGAGTCACGTGACTCAGCCATTCTACACTTGAGGGAGGAGGGAGAAGGCAACCATAAAAAATAATAATATCCTCCAACTCCTCCTACTTGTACCTTCTTTTCCTTTCTAGATGTTGCTCTCTGGACATCGAAAAAATACTTCTCTATGACTAAGGTATGTTGCTTTTACCATGCTTTGATCCATTTTCATTTTCCACCCTCACTCACTTGTTGTCGAATGTTTTCAAGTGTTTTATTGCAAATGGCCTTGATGGGATCTGCTGGATTGAATCGTGATATTTTTTTTTTATTTCATTTCATTTCATTTATTTTTTATTTTTAAATGTTTATTTAATATTTAAAAATAATAAATAAAGAATTTCTTGAGTTGATTTGATCTTTTTTTCAACATAGTAGCTGATTGTGACAGTAATCTTGATCTTTTTTTCTCTTGTTTGATAAATTTTGATTGTGGTTTTCTGCTTCCTGGTTGTGTGGAGGTAGTAGATAATAGTAATAAAAAAATATAAAATCTGAAGTTTTGCTTGCTGTTTTATTTAATGAATGGGAGTCTTTGTTGATGATTATATGTAAATTGAATGAAATAGTGTCAAATTTTCGGTGATTTATTACTTTTTTGGGCTTATTTGGAAGGCATTGAATAGATAGGTCATCAACTTGACCTGGAATTCTTTTGTGGATTGTATTTGAAGGAATTTAATTTAAATAATTCTTTTTGAGACATGGCTGGAACTAGTTTTGATACCAAGTTAAGACTCAATTTTCAAAAGGTCCTCTGATCAAATTAATTCACTCGACTTTGTGTTGACATTTTTCTGCCCCTTCCTTTGCCTCTGTGGTTGTATTACCATTTTATAGTCTTCTTAACTTGTTTTTTATGGAGAAATTTAATTGAGTGTGTCAAAACAAATTTATTTTGTATATTTTTGGTAGTAATATATAGTTTTTGGATTGTGAGATCATCATTATGGTGAATTATTATTTTTTGTATGGTTCTGCCAATATTTTTATATCCTCATGATTGGAGTTGATGACGTCATTTCCCACACATTTTTTTGCTATTAGTGTTTGAGTGAGAGAATGTGACATCACTTGTTGACAATGTAGTGAAAAATGAGATTGCACAAAATGCTGAGTAGCCATTATTTAAAATATAAAAGTTTTTGTTGTTGTGCCAAGAGATGAATTGCAGGTTTATGCTTAGATATGAGTTGGAGCTTTTAATAGGTTGTTTGTTTGGGTGTTTTGGGTTAATGAGAAATTATTAATTTTTTTTAAAAAAAAATATTTGTTTTAAAAATTTAAATTACTTCAGAATTGGTAAAGGAGGATCGAATTGAACCCTAAAAGGGAAAAACAAATTGTGAAAATGTTTAGTTTTGGTGGAAGCCAAATTTACACACGTGTGGGATTGTGTGTTTTGCTCTCACTTAGTTTTGAATGAGGCAATTAGTAGTAGACAAGCTCTTGCAGTTGAAAAAGAAAACAACCTGTTGTGTGACAATTGAGTAAAAAAAAAAAAATTGTAAATATTTATGATTGTTGAAGCACCAATTAGAGCTGAATGGGTGCATTAAGAAACATATTTTTAGAGAATTTATTTGGTTTGGAAAAACAAGAAAAACTGAATTTTGTTTTAATCAAATTGATTTTTTTTTTAATGTGGGGGGTTGTATTTTTTGCTGAGTTGATTGCATTGTTATTTTAGCAACTGGAGAAATAGTTTTAATTAAAAAACTGAAAGAAAAGTAAATTAAAATGATTTTGGAAACCTTTTTTATGAACATTATATGAAAATGGATCTTTACAGACTAAATATTCAATTGTAGGAATAGAAAATGCAAATTTAAAAATAGAAAATGCAAATAAAGCTGCTTTGTTTATTTTTATATAACTATTTGTTTTATTGCAACAGTGAAATTATATTAATTATTCCACATCGAGTACCGTAATTATTAAATCTTTTTAAAATTATATAATGCTTTTTTTTGTTTTATTTTTTGTTTAAAATAAATAAAGGAGTTTGGCTCGTTTTACTGTCCTTGTTTATGCAAACATTTTAAAAAGATAAATAATTTCTACATTTGCTACGTGCTCAAGCGCCATTGTTATGTAATCAGTTATTTTTAGAGTTTCGCAAATAAACACCAGAGGGCTTGTGTTTACAACTGGAGAAATAAACTAAATAAATGCAGTTCTATTTAATGAAAGGAAAAAAAATTAATGCTGCAGTAATTTTTAATTAAGGTTAATTAATGTTTGATTGTGTGGATGTTTACTTTTAGATTTTGCTTCTATTTTTATTTTTATTTATTAAATTTTTAAATAAGAATATTTTGTCTCTAAATTTTTATAATATCACAATTTAATTTTTCTGTTCTGTAAATATTTGATATTTAGTATTCGGTGATTTTAGTATTCGATAAATATTCGGTATTTGGTGATTTTAGTATTCGGTAATTATTTGGCATTTGGTATTCCGTATTCGTTATATCCCCTAGTTGGCATTTATTAGAGAGTTTGCGGGATGCATTTTTCCCTTATTTTGTGCCACGTTACACTATTTTAGTGCCATATTGTAAGGGAAAAATCTTTAGTGTATCGTTGTCAACACTAAATTCAAATGTAGCGCAGCCAATCAGAATTGAGAACACTATATTGTTAGCTCCGCCCATTGCAAATGGCGATTATTTTGTTGTCTCGATCAAACACATCAGTCATAGGTACATACATTGAATGATAAGTGAGGCTCAAAATTGAATTAAAGGCCCAAAACGATACTTTAAAGGCATAATAATGGAAATTTATGCAGAAATTTGCACACTTACGCCCCCAAATTGAATTTTTAGGCCCAAAATTACTAACTGTCAGTAGTTGGCTGAAATAGTGTAGTGATAACGGAAAAGTGCAGCCCGCAAAAACTTAATTTATCATTTTTTCCTTACACTATTTTTATACCGTATGCATCTCGCAAACTGTCTAATGTTGTAACCTACGTTAGGGGTTTAGATTGTTCAAATTACAGAGATTTTTCAAGTGATATGAGCATTTGACTTGTTTTTTTGCTGGTATGTAATTTGTGAATGTTTTAGCACGGGCTGGGTTCGCTGAGCAAACAAAAGTTAGGATACATTCCAGTAAAATATTCAGCAGAAAAACATGGAGATAATTTTTCATGTGAGTAAAGCTGGGTTTGCTAAAGTGAATAATGGGGGTGTAAAAAAATAGTAAAAGAAGGCTGATTTTTGTGATGAAAGACCCATTTATAGTGAGAATGGAATGGAGAAAAAAGAAATGTATGGCGGGTTGGCCATTTTAAACTGTATGGATGTGTCACTTTGCTTTTTTTTTATTTTTTATTTTATTTTACTAGGCTTCCATTTGAGAAAAATGCTTACTTTGTACTTTCCTTAGAGATTTTATCGAGAAAGTAAATAATAAAAAAAAATAAAAAACTTGAAATTTTCTTTTTAAGTTTTTTTTTTTTTTAAATTTTTAAATTTTATTATATATTTTTAGTGAAGGGGAGATGGGAAGAAAAGCTTTTAAACCAATTCATCTTGTCAATATTTTAAAGTGAGATGTCTGACTGGATATTAATTATTACTGCAAGTTTAGATTAGAATTTCAATTAGTGGGTTTTGAAATGTGAATTTCTGATAATTATTGTAATTGGCTTGTATTGAGTTGATAAGATAATCATAGGGTGAATGCTTGTTACACATTGAATGATTGAGGTATAATTCAGAGTTTGGAAAGAAGCTTTTTGATTGGACGGAAAAATGGAGCTTAAATAGAGTGTGTGGGCTAACACCAAACCAAAAGGATTCTTGTCTTAATTGGTTTAACATGGAAATGTGGACCAAAGTCCACATGGTTAGGCGGCAGAGGGTGAAAGAATGTCAAACAGATATTAGCACAAAAGCTGGTAATAAAAGTCATGACTTTTAATTTTCAAGAAAATGATGAAGAAGAAGTGGTTAATGGTGCAGCATCTTCAAGGGTCATATGCACTAAACAAGGTTCAAATTTAAATACAATAAACAGTAGGGGTATGCATGTTTTTAGAGCATTCCTAAACCAAGTCAGGTTTCTACATTAAGTGCATTAGTGCAAACTGATGAATATTAAAGCCGTGATGCTTCTAGACGTAAGCTTTATTAGAGGATATGGTTTTTATATTAAAAAATTGACAGTCAGGTGATTAATTACATGAAAAAGTTTAACCACAATGAAAGTTTTAATTCTTTTTCGTTTTACTAGGCGTATTCATAAAGTCATTTAGACTACACAGAATTTTAAACAATATATTTAAACTATATAACCATCTTGCAGTGGGTATGCGCACAACTTTTAAACAATAAAACATGTTTAAGTGCAAGTTAAACACGCATTTGTGGATGTGCCTACTAATTATTGTGTAAAATCAGTCGTAATGAGGTCAGGTGATATGATCATGTGATTGTAACAATGCTGCAACTAGTGGGGGGGGGGGCAAATGGCCAAACTTTAGCATTAGTTTTTATGAATTTCTTACTAAGGAAGTGTCTGTCGCAAACTCTGTAATAACTATGGCTGTTCGGAGATGACAAGTGCGGGTGTTTACATCGGGAAATAGAATGCGCAAAGCTGAAATGTCGCACACCCACAGGAAACTGTGCATTAATTTCTTAATACCAGTTGAGCTGAGTGTCTTTTGAACTCTTCTCTCGCCATTGTGAAAAGGAAGTCTATTTGAGCTTTTGGGCATGGCCGGATAATATCCAATGGACGTCCAGCGGAGTTTTAAAACATTCCGCAGTTGGCCGTCCATTACAATGTCAAGTCGTTCTGATGTTCTACGGATGTCTCCACCAGGTCTAATTTGGGTTTTATAAAAATGAAATTGCAATTTTGTTGGACTTGCTACCACAGTGCTGTTGACACTACATTTCTATGTTCAGTATTTCTGAGCAGCATAAAAAACGGCTCAAAAGCTCAACTCGACGATCGAAACACCACTTCGTCTGATATGCAGGGTCATAGTGTACTTCATCTTTATCTTTATCTTTTTATTTTTTATTTTTATTTTTTTATTTATTTATTTATTTTTTGCGTTTGGAGTATTGCATTCTCATTAATAAAATTACGTATTAGCAAAATGTACCATGGGTTAGTAAAATTAGTGAAAGTATGTGTCAAATCTCTGGTGTTTGACTCTGTTTCAGTGTTTATGCGATACGATAAGGAAAATGGAACTTAAGGATATGTTCACAAGGGTATACACCATCAGGGGATACAGAGGGGCAATGGATACGGGCCCACCAGACTTTGGGCCCACAGGAACGAGCAGTGCCTTGGTGGAGGATAAATGCTGCGTAGGAACTAGGAACGGCTTACCATGCTAGTCAGTTGTTCCCATTAGAACACAGAAGGTTAAAGTTAAGCAGTATTTGGTTTAGTCAGTACTTGGACTAGTCGTTCATCCCACCGGCAGCATGCTGCTTGGCGCAAAAAGTTTTGTCAAAATTGATCAAAAGGTGGCGCTTTATTAATTTTTTTCCAATTTATACTTCCATAAGCCACGTGACCTCGGACGGAAGTTGCAGACACACGCAACTACAAATTCACGTGTGCTAAAAAGCAAATTGGTGAACATTAAGGAAAAATCTCATCACAATACAAATCTGCCCAATTGTTTTGTGTATTGTTTAAATACTTTGAAAATAGAGGGATAACATTATTTTATTGTACTAATATCAGAAATAAATTGTCGTTTCTGTAACAATCACAGAAGTTATTTTATGTAACAATGGAGGGGTGGACCTATTATTATTGGATGCATCTTATGTCAGCTAACAATCCCAAACTCCATTTTGTGAATTGGGAATCTCAGTTGTTTCTCATCCTTGTCCAACTAAAGGCTATCACCATGCTAAGGGGCAAACAACAAAAACTTGTATCTTCGGCTTCACACAATAGGGGGAATCAGTAAAGTGTGGAATCGTGCTTAAGGAATTATGTGCGGTTCGACGATGTCCTTTGATTTTTTTTTATTTGTCCAAGTGTGTATACATCCGGAGGTTGGAGGGTGCGGATCGGGCGTAAAAACTTGCGCGAAAACCAAATATATGGTACATTTTTTTATTTCCCTTTCTTACGTGGCATTTGTTACGAATCGGTGTGTCAAAAACACAACCTCGTAAATACAACCTGAGCATGCGCAGTGACATTTTCACATACTGGGCTTTACTTACGGTTAAGCAGTTCCTCCCTTTTCTGGTTCCCCCTAGTGATGTGGTTATACATCGTTATACCGTTGGATTAATGTTATTTGTGCGTTAAATTTCATAATACAATTGAAAAAATGCATTTGAAAATGCATTCATATTTGAGAAACAATAATATTAGGAATGCAAACCAATAGCACACAAAAATGTATTGTATTTTGTAATGTGTTTTTGAACCATGCGGATAGGCGCATTCATAAAGATATTTGAACGTGTTTATTTTTTTAAACCAGTCTAAATGTAAAAATTTTAATAGAGAGTTTGCGGGATGCATTTTTCCCTTATTTTGTGCCACGTTACACTATTTTAGTGCCATATCGTAAGGGAAAAATCTTTAGTGTATCGTTTTCAACACTAAATTAAAATATAGCGCAGCCAATCAGAATTGAGAACACTATATTGTTAGCTCCGCCCATTGCAAATGGCGATTATTTTGTTGTCCCGATCAAACACATCACAGTCATAGGTACGTAGATTGAATGATAAGTGAGGCTCAAAATTGAATTTTAGGCCCAAAACCATACTTTATAAGCATAAGAATGGAATTTTATGCAGAAATTTGCACATTTACGCCCCCAAATTGAATTTTTAGGCCCAAAATTACTAACTGTCAGCAGTTGGATGAAATAGTGTAGTGATAAGGGAAAAGTGCAGCCTGCAAAAACTTAATTGATCATTTTTTCCTTACACTATTTTTATACCGTATAGCCTTTAACTGTAGGGGAAAATGCATTCCGCAAACTCTATAATAAAGTTTAAATAAATTTATAAATGCGTCTAGTGTATCAAATATTTGAGTTGAGTTTGTTTAAACACTAAAAGCCGTAGCGAAAAGTGGTAGATGTCAATCGCATTATGTTGGAAAGGAAGTCAACCAATTTTCATTAATTATTATGAATTTTTAATTGAATTTCTCGTGGAAGTTAGTTAGGATGAATTTTTCTGTTGGGCGAATGCGTCGAGTGTATTTACCCTTTTTTGCACACATTTGTCAACGGCTTGTATATCTAAACAGTTAAATAATTCAGTAGGCGTTGTAATTTTATTCTGACCTAAACTAATTGAAATGCGAGATGGGTGTTTCGGACTTATGGAAGTTAATAGTGTTAAAGATGCTTATAAACAGCGAGACGTGGTGTACATTTGCATACAGATGTATTGGTGTGGAGTAAATTGAATTTTACACTAGTTAAATTGATCCATGTGAAAGAACGAAATGCTCAATTGAATTACATGGTTGTAAAACGAGGCAATTTCATACTGCATTTAACCTAGCAATATAATGGGAGCATTTCCACCTTGTGAAAATACTCAACTCGATGGTCAAAGTAATGACAATGGACGGAAATACCATATTGATTAAAGGCTTCTTTGGATCTATCGGCCAATGTGTCCACAAAGATGAAGTTAGCAGTGCAACAATTGCCTGAAGTTTGCGCTTCTATTGTTTCAATTCAATAGTGTGCTATTGTAATAGAATAGAAGGGCTTTTTAAACCTTTTTCACTCGAGACTCCATTTTGTTCCGGAAATTTTTACGTTACCCTGTACCATGAACCAAGAATAACATGGACATGTAGCCACATGTTCAATGCGTTTTGCCACCGATGGCGCCACATAATATATAGCTGCACTGTATTCTGGGATGACAATAGGTAACAAACATGCTTATACTCCGTTCCGGTACAAGGTGGTTTTAATTCCAGCCTTATCACTGGTGGATTACGTCTACGCGGAAAAGTAGTTCTGTTTATTTTCAATGAATTTAAGTGTAAAAAGTGATTAGAAGTATGGATTTTATTTAATTGGTAATAAAATATTTACTTTATTTGCTAAAAATAAGCTTTTTTCCCTTTTAATCAATTAAACAATGTGTTAAGGGCTACTTTTTTGTGCCACTACACCAGTGAATTAAGACCACCTTGTACCGGAACGGAGTATAGTTGGCGAGCAATGCATGACACGTGATTGCAGTCATCCAATGGCAGCCAATTTAGTCTGTTTTCAATTGTGGTGAGTTTGCGCACAACGTTTAAACAATAAAACATGTTTAACTGCAAGTAGCAACTTATTCATATTTGGTACATTTAAAAATTCTAAACAAACATAATTTTTGATTTGTGATTTATTACTTGTTACTAAGGGGTTTCATAAATGACACGCTGAAGTGATTATTACGATTGTGACGATTATTGCGCTGAAGTGATTATCACGTGACCTATGCGGACTAATCACATGAATAATCGCTTCAGCGCTTATTTATAATCGTCTGAAAAGGAGTTTTTAGTGCTGAAGAGTGCTTAAACTAAGGGAAAGAGTCGGTTGTAAATATTTAAAAAAAATTAAAGTAAATAATTAATTTAATTAAAAAAAATACAAAATAAATACAAAAAAAAGTTACGTGACATTACAGAATAATCACTTGGGCCTGGTGTGGGTCCTCAATAATGCAGTGTGTCATTTATGAAACCCCTTATTGATATAAAAAGGAAATGAATGTTAGATTAGATTTTGATAGGTTTCAAATAATGCCATGCTATTCAATTGATTTTTCATCCACTTCTTTCTGCACATTTGAAAAGGTGGAATATATTCAATTGCAAATTACCCTCCATCTTGAATAATTTCTATTTACTTGAACATGTCTTTGCACTCAACTTTGTATTTTTCTTTTTTTTTTTTCTTCATTAAATTATCCTTTATTTATCAAATGCCAAATTAAAAGTTTGATTATTTTTATAAGTAAATAAATCTTCTTTATTGTTTTTGGTTGGGTGCCATAATATGTGACAGCCATGTTAACTTTTCTTATTAATTTTTTTTTTTTTTTGGAAAAATATTTTTTTTTTAATTTTTTTTTTAATTAAGTGACTGGGAATTTAGGTCCTCAGGTGTAGATGGAAAAGGGAAAATGAAAGCTGTAAATTTTTCTCCAACTCAATTTCAAGTCTTATTCTTATCTCTGAGACAGAGGGAACACATGATGGAAAAGACTAATTAGTGCCACCCATTCAACCCTTTCTTTTTATCATTTTTATTAATTTCAAATTCAAATCAGTAGATAATTAAAATCTTCTTTTTCAACTTAAACCCATTTCATTATATTTTTTTGAAGGAACAATCTGCTTAAATTGAGCCGATTGACGTTTCTTTTTCTTGGAAAATGATAACTAAGAAATGTTGGATCCAAGTTTTTTTTATTGCAATTTGACGTATGTTGATATAATGGTTTAATTAGAGTTTAATTTAGTAAGTTAGTGGTCTTTGTGGTTTGCCTTTGTTCTGCCCGATAGAGGAGGTTGTGTTGTTCTATTCTAATTCAAATTCTGAAGGTGTTTTTGTTTTTGTTGTAATTCTACAGGTTTTGTTGGCTGGTGAATGCTTCAGCCACAGTTTTCAATTGTTTAAAGCTGTTTTTAACTGTTTAACGCTGCTTTTCATTGTTTATGCAGATTTTTTTGTATTTTAGACTGCAGTTTTACATTGTTTAATCATTTTTTTTCTTGTTTAATGCAGTTTTTCATTGTTTAGAGCAGATTTTTTTGTTGTTTAAAGCAGTTTTTCATTCTTTAGAGAAGTTTGTCATTGTTTGAATAATGAAGTTGTTTTTGAACAATGAAAATCTCCTCTAAACAATGAAAACTGCTCTTAACAATGAAAAACTGCTTCTAAACAATGAAAAACTTCTCCAAACAATGAAAAACTGCTTCTAAACAATGAAAAACTGCTCTAAACAATGAAAATCTCCTTTAAACAATGAAAAACTGCTCCTAACAATTAAAAACTCTTCCAAACAATGAAAAACTGCTCTAAACAATGAAAAACTGCTTCTTAACAATGAAAAACTGCTCTTAACAATGAAAAACTGCTTCTAAACAATGAAAAACTGCTTCTAAACAATGAAAAACTGCTTCTAAACAATGAAAAACTGCGTTAAACGAATAATAAACCACTTTAAATAACGAAGAACTGCATTGTATTGATCTTAATGAAGTTTTTACTGTGAAGTAGCAAGATGACATTTTAGAATAAAACAATATTCTAAATAATGTTTAGATTTTAACTCATTGCCTGAAATGTTGTACTTTGGAGACAAATGTTTTCGTACTTCCAAACAGTTCGGCTTACGGAAAGCAAACTTTAGACTGAAAAAAAAAATAAACGTCAAGTCTTAGAAACTTAATGATAACCGTTTTGAACATTTCTTTTTTTCAAACTTGAAACAAGAAAAGAGAAAGAAAAAAAAGAAAAAAGACGACGGGGAAGAAGAAGTGGTGCTGGGCTACAGCAATTATTTTCACACTGAAATGAGAAGGGAGTCCCCTGCACCACTTCTCTTCTTGTCTTGTCAATTTTTTTCTTTCATCTTGGGAGATGGTGGAATATACTCTTTCTCTCTTTTCCTATTTTACTCTTCCTCACTCCCCCCTTGAGATCCTTTTTCTCATTTTCCCTCTAACACCAGAAGATAATTAATGTGACAAGGTGGCAGCTGACAGGTTTTTGTATGCACAAAAGTTTCTTTTGTGTCAGACTTTTGGTGCCAATTACAGTCTTTCTTAACAGTATTTTTCAATTTTTTTTCCTCCGCGACGGCTAAAATAAAATGAAATCAAAGTATTAGCGAAGAGATTTAGTAAGCACATCCTCCTTTTGTATACAAACTTGCGGCTTAATCTGTATTTCCTGCACTTTTATCTCTTTATAGCTTGTTTTTCATGCTTAACTTTGTCCTTGTATTGTGCATTATGAGTGCACAGTAAAGTAGGTTTATGCTTAATGGAGGTTTGACCTTGTCAAGCCGAGTGGAGGGCATTTCATTTGAATAACAATCGGTGGTTATTGAAACAGATGTAGATTAAATTTCATTATCAATTGAAGGTTATCATTGATCTGAGCTAATGAATGAAATGTGGGGCTGCAACTGTGAATAGGAATGGGTTTTAAGTGTTAATTTTGTTCCACCGCGTTTGAGAAAATGTGGGTGGATGTGATTAATATCTGACACGAGTTTTTTCCATTTTTATTTCGTCTTATCAGATGATTGTGGATAATTGTAGCAATTTATAGGTCCTTATCCTCAATTGTCTGTTGATGTAAATTGTTTCCTCTCGAGTGGAGTGTATAATGGCGCTCTGAAATTAGTTA
This sequence comes from Strigamia acuminata, assembly GCA_949358305.1. Lineage (NCBI taxonomy): Eukaryota > Metazoa > Arthropoda > Chilopoda > Geophilomorpha > Linotaeniidae > Strigamia > Strigamia acuminata. The sequence continues at coordinate 26,087,338 of OX442314.1, read as the reverse complement.
ATACTGTAATGAATCATGTTTGAATTGAGTCCGAGATGAATTTCTTCTTGGAAGAAATGGGTGGAGTTAGTGCTGAGTAGGAAGTTATGTGGATGCAGTTGGAGTGAAATTGAAAAGCAAGATTTGTGTGTGCAGCTCTTGAGTTGTTTTCAGTTTGGATTGTTGGGCTTATATTTTTGATTGTTTGTTTCAAGATTGCTTGTTTTGAGGTCTGAATGTTGGGCCCAGGCTCTTTTTTCAATACGAAACTGATATTGCCTTTTGGCCCGAATAATGTATGGAGTCAGTATGGGCCGAGGATGAATGACTTTTGCTTTTTTTCTTTGAGGAAGGAATATGGAAGAAAAACAGTGTTTGCCTGATAAAATGAAACGTCATGTCGTTACCGGTATTTATTAATAGGTGTGTTTAATTCTGAGATGATAAGTAACTTATTTTTCCTTTAGCGCTTTATAAGAGGCGGAAGTAAAGGAAATTTCGTCATGATTTCTAAAATTCATGTTTCAAAAGTCACTTTTTGGATAATTTTAGAGAAATAGATGCATTTTTAGACAAATAGATGCATTTTTAGACAAATTGATGCATTTTTAGACAAATAGATGCATTTTTTAGACAAATTGATGTATTTTAAGACAAATAGATACATTTTTAGACAAATAGATGCATTTTTAGACAAATAGGTGCATTTTTTAGACAAATTGACGCATTTTTAGACAAATATTTGCATTTTTAAACAAATAGATGCATTTTTTAGACAAATAGATGCATTTTTAGACAAATAGATGCATTTTTAGACAAATAGGTGCATTTTTTAGACAAATTGACGCATTTTTAGACAAATATTTGCATTTTTAAACAAATAGATGCATTTTTTAGACAAATAGATGCATTTTTAGACAAATAGATGCATTTTTTAGACAAATAGATGCATTTTTAGACAAATAGATGCTTAAACCTGGGCTGGTTGTAAAGCAGAATTAGCAGTTGACTTGCTGAATTTCTAAATCACAAAGAGCATACGAGAATTTACTTGAATGCCGGTCCTATCTTTTGATTCCAATTAAAACGGACTTTGTGCATAGTAGTATTGGATGGCTGTGTTTCTGGGTCCCCAGTGGTTGTGGCAATCAGCATGTAATAAATATATTTCATGTTGACAGTTAATATTCCACTATTAATTATTGATGGCAGTGAGTTATCGATAAATAAATTGTCAGCTTCTAGTATCATTCTTAATTAATGTTTTCGCAGTATTTACGGAATGTCAAGTTTTTCCATTTTTTTATTATAGTTATTTCCAACTAAGTATTTGTTTGCACGTTATTCCTTACTTAAGTTGGCCGTGTAGTCGATAAAAATGTCTATATGCATCATTTTTATCAAGTCTTTAGTTATAATATCGAGAGAATTACTGTAATAAATAAGTTTCGTATGTTTGTTTGCACTTGACAGATTATGAAAGAAATTGATTGATTCTTATTGTTTATGATTTGCCAAAATCCATGGCCTAGGAGATTTTTTTTGTTAGTGACATCTATGTTTCATTTTGAGTGTCTAAATGAAAGAAGTATTGATCAGGCAAAAGCATTAGGGAAAACACATTCACTTTTTTTTTTTCATCAATCGAATATTTTTATTGGTGTGTACAATGAAATGAGTATTGATAAATCATACCATTTGTGCTGACTGTAGAATGCCGTTAATGGAATTCTTTTGACAGAGAATTTAATTCAATAGTGATAAGCCAATTCAATCTCCTAACTATGGTAAAGACAAGAATGAATATGGAACTTGACAAACATTCAATCTGTTTTAAGTCTTTTGTGTAAGTTAATACATTAACTGAATAAGTTTTAATTTTCTGGGTTTGTTGAAATGCAAGATAATATCTTCAAACAATGATGTTCTCATAAAAATTTGGATTATTCAAAACTTTCCGGACTGACTGTAATATCATACTAAAGTGTACCCAAGTAACATAATGAATGATTAAACATCGCAATTGTGCATTGGAAAGTTTGGATAATTTACAAATGGCCGCAAATGCATAAGTTCTATAAAGAAGATATGGAAATCAATTGGAGGGTGGCTTATCTTTTATTTATTTATTTTATTTTGGTTTTTCCTGTTCAGTATAGTGGTCAGCAATGCTTGTGTAGCAGCAGTTAAGATAACTCTCCTGCATATTTTTTAATTCCGCTTTTTAGTGGCATTTGTTAGGAGCTGGTATGCCAAAAACACATGCTCGTAAATACGCACTGAGCATGCGCAGTGACATTGCCATGTTTAAGCCAATAAGTGCAGTTAAGTATTTTCTCCATTTTCTGATTCCCCCTATTACTTTTAGAAGCCAGAGTGTTCGTTGCCCGATTGAACGTCCTTACTCTCGCTTGACTACTGGATTGACACAATCCCACATGAATCCACTTGTCAGGCCCACCATGCAAAAGAAAACACTGCACTCTGGTGTAAATCCGAAACAGTTGTTTATTTTTAATTCTTCCCCCCTAACCTAGAACTTAGGATGTTGACAAGGGAAAAGATACAAGCACTGTTGCAGTGTGTTGTTTTTATGGTGCTGAATACAGCAATACCTTGTTTGCACCAGAAAATTTGAGCTAGCTTAACAGTGGAACGTAGGTCTGAGAATTAGTGCGAAAGCATGTAGCCCAAAATTATCTAGTTTAAAAACATTCAAACCAGATAATCCTAAGTCAGTTGTGTGAACTAGATAACTGCCAAAGCAAGCCCAGAAGACTTTCCTAATTCCCTGTGCACGGTCAGTTGATTGTTTATTGGCAATCGTGGTGCGAACACATTAGCCTAATTATTTTGTAGACAATGTCATCTGTAGGCTACCGTCTTCACCTGAAAATAAGACCATGGTGTTGTATTTAGCCAATATCATGTAAGTTTGTCGAAAAAGTAAAATTGTTATTTACTCTATTAATTTGTATTCATTACGCTGATTAAAAAAACAAAAAAGATATATCAATTAACAAAAACAACGATATACTGTACGTTTTAAATATTTTTATACATATCTGAATATAACACCATGGGGGTATATTCGAATTTTTCAACAATGTTTTACAAATTACAGTTTTCAAAGAAACTCGACGGTAGCCGGTAGTTTAGCCTTCATTTAGTGCGAGTCTTGGTATAAGTATCTTCGAGTGACTTCGAAGATTTTTATAAGCCGTGGCAAAATTTTTGTCAGTTCTGCCTTTTATAAGGTATTTAAAGAAGATAAGTCACTCATCTTCCAGAATTGAACGCATCTAATGTCATTTTAATGTCGGGAGTGTAATGATCGATGGATGCCAATCGGATCACAGTTGTTGAGCAACGGCGCGAAAGCTTAGTAAAAATAACAGTAAAGAAAAGTTGTGTGATGGAGCTTAAAGCCATTACAGATGACCATATTTATACCCACAACTCAATATATTCGTATTGACAGAATTTTGCGGAATGGTGATATAGTGTAGTCTTATCATTGCTTCTTTAAAGCTTAGTGGTTGTTTGGTTTTTTCTTTGCTTCACGTTGCAATAAAGGAAAATCGTATATACCAAAACAATATTTATGCCAACTTCCATAAGTTTAGTTTTGGTGAGGCTTTTGTGACTGTTGTGATGTCATGCAAGCTAATGTGTAATTTCAGTAAGTCATATTTATTTTTTGAATTGTTTTTTTTTTTTATCCTGGGATGGAAGCAATTGGTGAAATAAGATATTATAAAAGGTTGGGAATGAAATGTTGTTTGTGTAGATGTAAAAACTTATTTTTTTTTGTATTATATAAATTTATGAGAGAAGCAATTGAAGTAGTCGAGTTGGAAAAAGCAAAGAGACCGGAAGTGGCGTGACGACTGACGAATGGTACAAAGCCATTTGAAGTGCCATTGAGATTTTTTGGACGAATCTGTCTAGCAACCAAGGCAAAATGCCCAAACGATGTGTCATGTTGGATGCTCAAAATGTGACAGGTTTTCTAAAAAAAATACATATATATTTCCATGAATTCTCGACAAAAGTGGGAATTCGTCGCCGATGATTTAATACCATTCCCGGTGTCATTTTTGGATTTTAGCATTTTGTACTTGCAGTGAAGCATTGCCCCTGAAAGACGAAATTCCTGCTCTATATGCATAGCCACAACAATTTTTAAAAATAATAGCAGGAACTGGTACTAGTCAGTTGTGTGCAATAAACAATTTTAGACTTTTGTGTTTTGTTTTTGTTTGCAAAAAAGATGGAATTTAGTGTTTCAAGATACCGCATCAAGACATTGGTATGTCCACACTGCCCATATGGTTCAAAAATATATTTCATAATATATTGTTTTCCAAAATTTGTAACATTTTGAGGAATTATGTGTGTTATTTGCACATTAAATAATTTAAATAAAGCGTTTTACAATACAATTGAATAAATGCATTTTACAAAATGTATTATCATTTGCAAAGCAATAGCAGCCAAAAATGTGTTACAAAGTATATTGCAATACATTAGAAACCAGATTTTTGTGTACTAAAACCCGGATTACAGCATACAAAAACTTGGATTTGAGCAAGCACAAACAAAAGGAAAGTAACAACAAATAAGTGCGTTTATTCAAAAGTGCCTTTTCTTCCTCATGCAAAAGTACGAAAAAGAAAGATTTTTCTTTCCTTTCGCAAATTGAACGCACCTAGTGCAAAATAAATTCCATTGTATTTTTTAACCATATGGGTGCGTTCATTATTAGGCTTAACACTGCTAAATAACGACTGGAATTAGGAAATATGGGCAGAATGAACTTGCGCAAACTGTAGTTTATACTAGTTTCAGCAAGAAATAGCAGCCAGCCAATTATGCAGTGTTAATCTAGCTGAACACAAAAAAATGCACCCCAAAGGTTCTATACTCTGGCTCATCGTAAGTGGGTACCCAGTTCCTATTGGCCGAGCCATTTCACTGGTGTAGGTATACATTAAAATAGGCCAAAATACATGTTGAGTGCTTGCCAGACAAAACAATCAATCATAAAATTCAAAAATTGCTTGCTTTCCTGAAAAAGCAACCAATAAACTGAACGAACTGAACAAACACGTATTCTGAAAAAATAACAGCATAAAACATTGCTTTAAGATTTTTTAAAACATTTTATTATTAATAAAAGTCAATTAACATCATTTCAACCATTACAATAATCAAACAAATTAAAAACAAAACTACATTTCCTGGTGGTAGTATAAAGGCAACAGTTAGGAGTAAACAGGCTCGGCCAATAGGAACTGCGTACCCACTTACGACGAGCCAGAGTATACTCAACAACGGTTCCAACAACACGGCTCACCTACTCATTAATGGAAGTGAATTATGAAGAAAGCCACATTTCCCTAGTTGGGTTAATTATTGGCGATTTTCACAAAAGATTGGCACGAATTTGCCTACATAGATCGAGCCAAGCATGATTTGAGAAAAGCGAGTAAACTTTTGCCTGATATTGGCCTTATTGCCAGCAAAGCACCTGAATGGATCAACAGCTTAACAAATAACGGACGCCAAGCTGTTGAATCGACAGCCTTGCTTCCTTTGCAAGGTGGTTTTCTAAAGAAACGAAGCACAAAAGGCCAAGTCCACTTTTCACTCGTGACCAAACTCCCCCTTTCTCATTTGTTCGAAGTCTTCCTTTGTACAAGTACAACAAGGGTTTGTGTAATTGCCCGGCAGGACTTGTCATTTGCACCAAACGCCCAAGTAAATCCACGAGTTTTTTCCTTCCTTCTTCTCGCCCTTTTATCTCGTGTGTGATTTGTGATTTTAATTGGCACTTTTGCGTCTCTTGGGCTGTCGTGTAATGGAATTAAGTCAACCCACAAATTCCAGTGGCGTTGCTTACACCGGGGACCGATGAACGCCAACCCACATTACTCGCACATTAATTAGCACCTAGCAAAAGACGCGCACTAAAATATCTCCCACAGGTCGACTTTGACATGAAAATTTTTTTTTTGTTGTTCGTCTCAATCCTGGAAAATAAATGTCAGAATCGGTCTTGTGCATATTGACACAATTCTTTGTCGAATTTTTCTTTTTCTGGTTTTTTTTTTTCGTTGTCCTCGCTCGGATGTCTTTCAAGTGTCGAATCTTTTGTGTCAATAGACATTCTTCTTGTCTCTTCAATGTTCAATCAGGCAAGCCTCTTTCCTCCACCGACATTACCAATGTTCAATACGATGACGCCAGTTCCCTCGTGGACCACCACTGTCTACTCAACCCCGGCTTCAATTGATGCTTGTTTTTCACTGGGATCCCATCATCCTTCTTCTTCTTCGCTTTCTCTCGCTCTCTTCGCCGTCCATTGTGAGGATTTCATTTCCTAACGTTTCTTTATTGCTCTACTAGAGCTACTGGGACTAAGTAGAGATTTTAAGAATACAGTGAAGCACTGGACACTAAATGTTTCTTGTCCTATTCACATTATTGTGAAATAAATTTTCTTGCTGCTTGAGGATTGTATATCTAGAGGAGTGTGGAGTGTGTGTAGAGATTTACGTGTTCGAAGTACTAGTAGGAGCACAGTAAATGCTTTTATAGAATATATGAAAGCCGTCGATTTTTATGATTTTGGCGTGTCTAGGTGGGAGTGTCTTCTTTACGACACTGGATTTGATAAAGGGCTATTATCAATTAAAGTTAAAACCCGGTGACAAATCAAAGACGGATCTTTTCTGCAGTTTGCGCTTATAATTTTTCCTTGAATGCAAGCAGAAATATCAGCACGAGATGCAGAAAGGATATCGTGCTCTATTGAAAGAGCCGAGATTTCTCCGGCGTACAAAATGATTAGGTGGTAATTAAATAAGGTGCGTTTGAAGTTCCCGCAACGGGTAACGGGATTCCCCATACCCCTAGACAACATTAATAAAGGCCAACCAACCAATATTAGGGGAGTTTCTGTTATTTACGTGAGTATGCGTCCCAAACTAGTGTCTTCAGTCCCCTGATTGCACTAGCGAAGACCATACCAGTCACAATTGATCGGTTTTTTGGGGTTTGTGGAGTAAATTTCTGCACATAAAATATACATATTAGTATTTTAGAATGCATTTTAGCCACTTGAAAAATAGATTTTTGCACTTTCTAGCTGCGTTTGTGCGTTCAATCAGCATTTCTCGGTCAATTTATGTTATTATTGTTTTAAAGTTGTTGATTGATTAAAAGGTTTAATCTAATGATGGAATGGGTGGGTGTAGAAGGTGGCTTATTTGTCACTTATGTACATTTAATGAGTGTGGGAAAAATCAATTTGAATTAATTAAAGAGCAAATGTTTTGTTTAGTATGAGTTTTTTGGTGCGAATGGTAAAACTAAGTGCTGGAGGACAAGTTTTTTTGTTTGTTTTATTTTTTTTGGCAAGTGTTGTGGAAAAACGAGAGAATGGGGCCAAGCAGACACTAAATGCCATATGCACCATATGTCCTAGAGAGAAATCAAATGTTGTCGCAGGTTTGGTATTTAAGCTTGTAAACATATATTAATTTAAGGATCAAAGCTTTTGGGCTTTACGGCTGTATATTAATTAACACGATTTAATCTGTTTAACGACTGACCGTACAGCCTTTAAATTAATAAACCAAATTCAATAATTTAAATTTGTTTAGAGTTTTCGGTTTAAAATAAAAATAATTAGTCGGAACCACCGCAAATTTGTACACTGGTTGCATTTAAAAATTAAAATATTTTGTGTTTTAGTTCAATTTTAAAACAAAAATGACGTCATTTCTTGTCTGTTTATTAAATTAAACTATATTAACTATTTAGTTTCGACCGTACCAACATAATAGGTTTAAATGAAACTTAATTGACGTTGATTATTTGATGCGAACTTGATTCATTTTTCCGTTCGGATCTAGAAAAATATAATTTGATCCGGATCGAGTGCGTCATGATTTCAGTGTCAATCATTTGTAGTATCCACATTTGTGAAACCATTTGATCGCGTGCCAACTGAGATGTGTGGCCATGCTTTTAGAAAAGTAGTTACAGTTGATGGAACGTCATTTTGCACATGGGGAAATTGTCAAGTTAAAATTGGCAAATCTTGTGATAGCTGACTTGTTCCAAGAACCATAAAACGTTGAGGGAAGCTCGGATTGACAAACGACGCACAATTACCAGCGATGATTGCACCTGTATAATAACCACACGCAATTATATACAGCGCTTTCGACTCCAAAATCACCATAATTGCATTTATTTTGTCCATCCGATTGAATTCTCGGTTCAAACCAGCACTTGTTTGTGTAATGCTGTCAATTTATTTCGTTTTCTTGTTTTCTCTTTGATTGGATCGCATCACCATGGCGACAATCGACGGCTAAGACCACTTGACCCAGCGCCACTGCATTATGCACGCTATTGGTTTTCTGGCAAGTGGTTCCTGCACTCGAACGATCCACTTCCTATCTTAGTATACAGTATTAAGCATCAGTTGGTGTTTACCCTTCCAGATGCAACTGCACAGTCTCAATATTTCAGTGCTCGCCTTGTATCGCTTGATCGATATTTTGGACCGGATCAATAAACGATTCTTTTTTTTTTCTTTAACTCGGTCTCTTGAGCAGAAGATGTTCTTTGTCCATCCTCTCTTTGCTTGTGGGAATTGTTCTTCAACTTGGAATGGTCAGTTGGGGAACTTTTCATCTTGCGGTGTCTGGGGATACGGCGGTGCTTGTTCGGTGTGCAAACTTTGCCGTTTGTCAAACAGCGGTAGTTGTTGGGAACTAGTTTCTCTTCTTTCTTGCGCCTGGTTTCTCGTTCTAATAAGAAAATTAAGTCAGTCCTCTGCTATTTAGGAAGAGTGCAGTGGAGATCGAGAGGAATTACTTAGTGATGGTGCGGAGGAAATTGATACTTAGAGGGAGGAGAAGCCGTTGCACGTTGCACTCGCCAATCTCCTTCTGGCTTGCAGGTCAGTTCAATCCCTTCCACCACTTTGTAATTTTCTATCATTTGCAAGTATTCGTATTTCGCGAGCTTCTGGCATTTGCAGCTGACTGCTCCATTCCTTATCGTGCGGGTCGGGTGTACAAGCGCTGGTTTTCAATTCGAGGTGATCTCTGATGCGGTGGAAAAAGTTGGTTCGGTTTATACTTGTTTCTTGGAATGGCGTACGTACGGCTAAACTCTCGTGTTTGGAAATTCTTTGGAGAAACTCCATTGGTTGGGCTTATCACAAGCTTAAGGATACGAGCGAGGGATCAGCGACGGGATCGGATTCACGGTGGTGGAGGCTCGCTGGCAAAGGAATCTTGATTGTGATTTAACGAAACGAAGAAAAGGTTTTTTATTTAGTCTCATCGTTCTCTTCTAACTTGAATGCTCTCATTGAGCGCGGGATGCTGATTGAACGTGGTATCCTTTACAATGCGGCTGGAAAGTCCAAAAATTCAATTTTTAAGTCCAAAAATGCATTCTTTAATTCCAAAAATGCATTTTTTAAGACCAAAAATGCATTTTTTAAGACCAAAAATGCATTTTTTAAGTCCAAAAATGCATTTTTTAAGTCCAAAAATGCATTTTTTAATTCCAAAAATTATTTTTTAAGTTCAAAAATACATTTTTTTAGCCCACAAATGCATTTTTTTAGCCCACAAATGCATTTTACGTGTCAAAAATGCATTTTAAGTGCTAAAAATGCATTTTAAGTGCTAAAAATGCATTTTAAGTGCTAAAAATGCATTTTAAGCGCCAAAAATGCATTTTAAGTGACAAAAATGCATATTAAAGTGCCAAAATACATTTTAAGATGCATGATGCACTTTTTATAAGCACAAATAAATTTTTTGAGATTGGAAATTTATTTTAATTATCGCCTAATCATTTCTTTCGTGGGGGAATTTCGGTTCTGTGAATAGAGCGCGGGTGTTCTATTAGAGAGCATTTTCGGTCATCTAAAAAGGCAAGATGTGGGAAGCTGCACGTTACCGAGCGAGGTCAGGTGACTAAATTGAACTTTGGTTTTATTCAGAGTTTCGTAGGTTGCTAATGTGTACACGTTAATAACCTATGAGGTGTAAAGCATATAAGCTGCAGTTGTTACCGAGTGAAATTATGATTCGAGGTGACTGGACAATTACCTGCGAGGGATTTTTTTCATGATTGACTGGGTCTTGTTTTCCAAGGGGAGCTTTCTGTTCTATAATTGGACAGTGGTCTGTGAAGAGATTGAAAGGATCATCTTTATATTGGGCTGAATTTGTAATGCTCAGAGCAGTGTTGCAGTGCACGTTTTTATGTTTCTTTCATTGACCTTCCTCGTTTCTGGAAAGTCATTGTTGATAATTGAAGAGAGTTTAAAACTGTAAGATCATTCAATTACTTTTAAATAGTTGATTAAATTAATTTATTTAACTAATGTAAATTTTCTAATAAAACGCGGGTTTTCTAATTATGAAATTCAGATTTACTCCGCAAATTTTGTTTAGTTGGTGGTGCATATGAAATTTTACATTTTGATTGGTTTAAAAAATTTAAACGAGTTTAAATGATTTTATGGATATGCTTCGAGTTTTTGATCGATTTAGACATTTATTTTAGTTGTTTTGTTCAATTTAGACATTTATTTTAGTTGTTTTGTTCAATTTAGACATTTATTTTAGTCGTTTTGTTCAATTTAGACATTTGTTTTAGTCGTTTTGTTCAATTTAGACATTTATTTTTGTCGTTTTGTTCAATTTAGACATTTATTTTTGTCGTTTTGTTCAATTTAGACATTTATTTTTGTCGTTTTGTTCAATTTAGACATTTATTTTTGTCGTTTTGTTCAATTTAGACATTTATTTTTGTCGTTTTGTTCAATTTAGACATTTATTTTTGTCGTTTTGTTCAATTTAGACATTTATTTTAGTCGTTTTGTTCAATTTAGACATTTATTTTAGTCGTTTTGTTCAATTTAGACATTTATTTTAGTCGTTTTGTTCAATTTAGACATTTATTATCAATGGCTCGCGTTGTAATAGAATCTCGCGTTCTATTGGGATTATTTGCGCTAATCATGTAACCCAGTGGTTCCCAAACTTTTTTGGTTTACCTCGCCCCTGTATACCAGTCAAGGCGCCCCTGTAGGTGGTCACAGTGCCCCTGCAAGTTAGTCCAGCGTCCCTGTATGCCTGCGGCAGCGCAGTTTGGGAACCACTGATGTAACCAGTGACATTATGACTTTTTTAATTCTTGTTTACACAATCCGCTGGCAATCACACTCGAAAAGCATACATCTGTGCAACCTAGGGGTCGAGAAATACCAGTCGCCTTGGCTTCTGAAAATGTATGCCTAGTTCCTGCGAAAAAGAGGCTGGCTCTTGACTCCTGTGTGTAACAATGCCAATAAAGGGTAATTGTCATAGTCATAGTTATCTGCCATTTGTCAGGCAACAACAGATGGTGTCTGTATCACGTTTGGACATCATTGCTTCACACAAAAATGGCGGAAATGCAAAATGCAGAAATCGTGGGTCCAACCAATGGGGTTTTTTACAGGACTGTGTAAACATGTTGTTAGCTATTGCAGCTTTGGGTCGGGGAAGAAAGAATTCTCTGGTTTTCTTGCTGCAGGTTCAGTTTGGCGCTCGCACCAAGTCAACATTTGGCAGCATAAAAACAACCTTGGAGTCTGGACTGTGTTTTTCTCACTTTGTGATCTTTATCATCGGGTGTTTTGTCTTTTTTCCGTCTTCTGTTTGAACAATTTATTTACTGTTGTTAAGTGTGTTTCTTCAGGTATGTAGTTGTGATTTTTTTTGTACACAAGTTGGACACCAGGTGGTTTTGGTACGTTTGTTGCAGAGATAAATCAAGATGACAGGTGAAAGATGCGATAGCAAATTGATGTTAGTGCTTTTTCCACAGCTGTTTTCTCCACCTGTTTAATTTAAATGAATGATTGTGGATTTTATCGTCACTTTTTTGTACATGTATAAGTTGTAAATAAATGGAATAGTAATTACTGTTTTAAAGTGAGAATGATGGGCATATTGATAAGATTAATTATGAAATATTGATAATCCTTGTTTGTCAAAGGGAGAACGAATGGAGCGGACCAATTATATGATCAATTTATGGAATCACAAAAACGCATAACGTGGCGACAAGCATGGCGTAGTTAAATGGAGACGAATTATTTATTAATGCATTTATAAATAATGGGGCGATTGGGATGGATCAATGCATGTGGTGGTTGGTCAAAGAATAATATTTTTTGAACTCCTGCAGTGAATTTTTGTACGTGAAATGAAATGGCGTGGGATAAATTCTTGGAATTACGATAAACATAGTCATATGGTTGAAAAATATATTTTGCAATATCTTATATTGCTGTTCAGTTAATGCGTTCCAAAATGAATAATATTTCTCAGAATTAACTATTATTTCTACATTAAATAATGCATCTCATAATACAATTGAAGAAATGCGTTCATATTGTTCCGCTCTTATTTCAAATCACCGCTTCCGGTGGCAGCTCACACTTGAACCACTTATGTAGAAGTTGTGACTTTTAGAAAGTCTATTTTCTACAAGTGTGAATGATCTATTTTTAGACTGTTCACACTTATTCATTAGTTATGTAGAAATTAACGACGTTATTTCGCGTTTTTTACTAGAGTCAATTGAACTTGTGACTGTTTTCGTTTGGTTTATGTCCATTTTGCATTTGGAACGAATACAAAACGAGTTGACAATTTTCAACTTCAACGCAGCAATGCACTTTAGTTGCCAGAATATCCCGCTAGGTGATACGGCGCTGCTACATGTCACTATTTATTGTCAACAAAAATGGCTACAGATACAAACAACCCGCATATTCCTTTTTGTTTGTCAGAACAATGTGAACATGTGAACTGGCATGCGTTGTTTGTTGCTGCGTTGACAATGCGCGATGGCACATGCTTGCGCGTTCTGCTTCAACGCATCCATGTGAACTAGGCTTTAATTGCAGAAATACTGTCAATGAAATAAATTTTTGAACCCCATATGGTTGTCTCGATCTAACTGAATATAAAATGGCGGTTGATTGAATCTGCTTTTAGTCGCAGTGGGCATGCGCACGACATTTAAAGTTGTAAACAAGCAAACATGTTTAACTGCAATTTTCAAACTTCGTTTGGTGTGGAATCTAAAGTGGAACGCAGTGCTTTAAGTGAAAAAATGTTTAATTAGCTTTAGGTTGGCCATCCTTCCTTCCTTCGTTCCTTCCCTATTGCACATAATCGAAAGCAGCGTATTAAATGGAAAGGATCCCTTGGCCGCGCTTTTAATCTAGAAATTCCATCTCGAGCTAGCCAAAGTGACAGCTCTTTCCTCTCCTCTCCTTCCCTACATGTAAATGAAGTTTAGCATCTCGAGAGCCCGAGCGCGCCTCTTGCCGACTATCAAACCTAATTGTCGGGATTTGTCCTTGGTCCGTCCCATCCGATAATTGGATGGAGCTACTCCCCCGAGTGGCCTACTTGTAATTCCACTAGTGTCTCTTATATTTTTAAAGGTGGCTGCCATCTTTTCTTTGTGTCCATCACACAAAGTTTGGCCAACAGGAAGCGAGTTTAGCAGTGGACAATTGAATTGACCTTTTCTTGAGAGGTCGAGATTCTCCAGTGGAGTCTCTTTTTCTCGCTTCTTAGCTCGTTCTTCCTTGGCTGATATTTTTCTCTTTGTGCGCTGCAAGCAAGATGGAGGGCTGCGAGTCTCAGACTTCCGTTTGGCCCTCGGGGAGAGCTGGCGAGTCAATCAAAAGGGGTTGACCTCTGCTGATAAAATGCAAATGGGGACGGTTAGGTTGGTGTCAATCTCGTGGGAGAAATCGATAGGAAGATTCGGAAATTAAATGTGGCTTTTGACCCGGTGGCTCCGTCTGAAAAATGCGAGTTGACCTTTAGAAATGATTCGTGGCAGTTTTGAAGATGGATTTTTCGTTTATGCGTATTTTCTGCTCGTTAGCGTTTGAGTGGTGTGGTGAAGGCTTATTGAATGTTTAAAAGGGATCGGGACTTGGAATTGCTCGAGAAAGTAAGGCATTCGAATAAATAGAAATAATAAAAGTGTCACTTAGCAAAAGTGCTGTGAACCTTCAGATTTCAGCTCGTGTGTGGTTTTAAAATAATTTTTTTTTTACAATACATTGCTTTTCACTTGATGTGTAGCATTTTGTGGAATTAAGTCTATTCTTTGTACATTAAATAATGCGTTTCGTAATACAAACAAATTTTCAATTTTTCCAAATTTTTGCAAAGAATCATTTTGTGAAAAAAATATTTACTATTTGAATCATATATTTGGCTTTATTTGATGTATATGAATCGACCTGTTCACTCATCAATGTAAAAGTTCATCAATTTTATTTATCCATAACTTTTGAACTCTCGAAGTTCATAAACTCAATAATTTTTGTCATCTTTCCAAATTTACTAAAAGCAGTCGTACAATTGAAAAAATGCATTTGAAAACGCTTGCAATAATACATTTTACAAATATATTATCATTTGCAAACCAATAGCATGATATAATGTATTACAAAATGCATTCTTGCAAAACTCGATGCATTTCAGTATGATTTCAATGTATTTTTGAACAATATGGACTGCGCACAAGCATATGCATGTTCGTCTTTATAATATTTCATTTGCGAGCATTAAATATTAAGTAATTTATTTCACTTAGTTTATTTCTGTAAGCGATGTTTTAAGCATTTGCTAAACTAATTTGAACGCACTTAATGACTTACTATTGGATGCTTTTAAATAAAATGTTATTATTACTAGTGCGCATGCTTATGAACATGACTGTTCAAGAGAGCATGTACAAATTGCGTCGTTATTAAGAAAAATAAGTGGCACAACTTCTTGCTTAAAGTTAAACAAAATAAATGGGCCCACTCAAGTAAAATGAGACGTAAAAAAATGTCACATCCTGAAGTGAAGAAGAGTTAATCAACTTAAAGCAAAAGTTGTGATAGCGTGGCATGTCTCCAATGATCACGAGTGATTTTTTTATTGAGTGTTGGATTGAAGATGTGGTTTAAAATAACTGAATGGCTTGTTTTTTTTTTTATGGGATGTGATTCGGTAAAGCTTAAAGGTTGAAGATGACTTAGAGAATAGAATTTACCGGTGCAAGCAGCGACTAAGACCGTATGTGCCAAAAAATGTGACAAAAAATAAGAATGAAACCAGGAATTTATTTTTTTCGAAGTAAATGCTCTTATTCTCAAAAAATGGCTATTATTGATGTTGGTGGGACTGAAATCAATGGAAAAAAATCCTAATTTCCTGTTTGGTGTTGGCTGCTAGCAGAGTATTAGGATTAACTGATAACCTGGAGGAAAATTGCAGATTGACAGAGTGGAAGTCTCGTGGATGGAAAAATGAGTTTAATGGTGAAAATGCCTGTTGGTGAATACGCATCTGAATTGATACGTCTCGGGAGTATTGATTTAAATATGAATAGTTGTATTTGTTTTGATAAACTGAAGATAAATTCAGTACCTTTGGGACACAATGATCTCTTGATCAATAGGTCTGCAGGGGGCAAATGATGGGTCTTGAAGACGGCTTTCTTGCTAAACAAAGGTCTGTGTCTGTATTTGCTGCTTTCCAAGATATGCACAGAAAGTGCTTTTTTTCCAAGATATGCACAGAAAGTGCTTTTTTTCCAAGATATGCACAGAAAGTGCTTTTTTTTAAGCATAAAAATGCAATTTTTGAAGAGAAAAATGCAATTTTTGAAGAGAAAAATGCAATTTTTGAGAGAAAAATGCAATTTTTGAGAGAAAAATGCAATTTTTAAGAGAAAAATCAAATTTTGAGTAGTAAAATGCATTTTTTTTAAGCATAAGATGCATTTTTAAGCATAAAATGCATTTTCTGAGCATATAAAATGCATTTTTTGAGCATATAAAATGCATTTTTTGAGCATAACATCCATTTTTTTGAGGACAAAATGCATTTTTTGTGGACAAAATGCATTTTTTTAAAAAAAAAATGCTTTTTTGAGCATAAAATGCATTTCTATGCACAACAATCACGAAGTTCATCCAAATACAAAAATGCATTTTTTTTAAGCATAAGATGCATTTTTAAGCATAAAATGCATTTTCTGAGCATATAAAATGCATTTTTTGAGCATATTAAATGCATTTTTTGAGCATAACATCCATTTTTTTGAGGACAAAATGCATTTTTTGTGGACAAAATGCATTTTTTTAAAAAAAAAATGCTTTTTTGAGCATAAAATGCATTTCTATGCACAACAATCACGAAGTTCATCCAAATACAAATAATACATAAAAATTAATCATCATTTTCAATTCTTTTTTCTTTTCCCTTTTTTTTTCATTATTAAATAAAAAATTGATGAAGCAAAAGTGGAATTTATCTTCATTACACTAAAAATGGAATGTTGAGCAGTTAATTCTGATGAATTGCATTTCTTCCCTCCTTAAAAACTCCTTCTCCACCAACCTTTCCCCACTTCCAACATCCCACCAATCCTTTTTATCTTATTTGATAAAGAATCTTTGGAATTTTCCTTCTCATTTGCATTTGATGAAGATATCTGGGTGTCGATCCATCCATCAATCACCGGAACAACTTATTCCCATCTCCGTCTCTGTTTAAGAATGTAATAAACATTCCTGAAAATTAACCCTTTCAATTTCCATTCCATTTCTTTTAATTGGAACTAATTTGGTTACAAAAAATGCACATTTTTCTAACTTTGTCGGGAGGTAATTAAAGGAAATGTGAGAGGGAATCGTAGAGCCTGATTATCGTGAATTCCTGCCATTGTTTTCCATTTGCTATAGTGTGAATTTCTTGATTTATGGCGTTACGTCACGGTTGCTCGTCTTGACCCAGTCTGTGGTGGATGAAAGTCAGGAATGTAAAGGGGTAAGCGACCTCGAAAAATGTCGGTTTCTGATGCTGCTCGATGATAAAACAGCGTGAATGGCGCTATTGGATCTTTTTTTGTTGTTGTTGGTGCAGTGATAGGTCAAGGAAATTCGGGTTTGTTTATGCAGTCAGCTGTGTGTTGTGGTCTGGATAAGATTAGTCAATGTAAGTGCAGAGTTTTGTATTTTATCGTTGGGAATCGGCGGGAACGAGTTATTTCTTGTTTTGGGTTGTGACATTTGGCATTTTGTGTGTTTTTTGTTGGAAGTTTCAAAGTTGTGGTATTTTTTTTTAATTTGTTTATTTGTTTGTGCGTTAATTGTGCAGGTATTAATTGTTTAAGCAGGAAATGAGGAATTTAGCTTTTTTCGTAATTTAGGTTGTAATGGCTTGTTTTTCTGATGTGAATTTATTCCAATTAGCTCTAAAGCTATAAATATTTCAGTCGTGTGTTTAAAATTTAATAGTAATTACTACTTTTTTCCTTCCTGCCGTCATAATCTGACGTCAAAAGGGGATGAATTAACTTAAATTAACTAGAATTTCTAGTGTGGAAATAATTTATGATTAGTAATTGCGTGGTCTTATTTTTAAATTTGAAAAGAAAATATCTGCAACTTTAAAAGTTTTTGCGCTAATAAACTTTTAGTGTTTATAGTTTTGGTTTGGGGTTTTGAAAGTATAAATTGTGTTTAAAATTCCTTCATTTTCACTCATTCAACCAATTACGACTCGTTCTGTCAACACATTAAACTTAAATCAATCAAAGAATATTAATTATTAACGTGTTTCGTCGATTCCAAGACGCACTTTTTTAAAACATCGAGCATTACACTGCTTGAAATTTCATATTTACTTTACCAGAAAGTCAAGTAAATACGATGCAAAGATTGTATTTACCGTTTACTTGACTTTCCGGGAAAGTAAATATGAAATTTCAAGTCGTGTTATTACAATTAGAAGTTTGAACCCAGATCCTCGAGGTCTCGAAAGTTCTATAAAAATCTTGAATAACTTTAACTTTTTCGCGGAAAATAATTTCTAGAACTTTAGCAATTAATTTTGCTGTTCGCAAAAACATGATGCTTCATTAACAGCTTTGTATGTGGCGATGTAGAAAGTTCTAGCGAGGTCAAACAGTGCAGTAAAATCAATTATACAAAGCGAAAGTAATAAAGGTGAAGTAGCAAAAACCTGTTTGTTTGGCTTTGCTGCAATACAAGGCTACTGCGTATCGTTTAGAAGTGTATGAGCATCTACGAAATACGTCATAGTTAAGAAGTATTAGCTTTTTTAGGTGTCTTCTACGTTTGATCATGCATCATCACGTCTGTGATAAACCCTTTTATCCTGTGAAGCATCGTAACATCACGCACAGCCCAGAGACCTAGTTTTTTCAAAGTGTCTCAGAAAAAATTATCGAGTTTTAAGTAAACACGGATTTTTTTTTTTTCGTTTTTAATGGTTGGCCTCTTTACCTCTTTCTTCACTTTGCCATCATACTTTTACTGAAATGACATGATTTATTGAATATGTTGTACATTTATTGTGTAATAGGTGTTGAAATGCGCGGATTTTTTGGGCTGGATGGGAAAATAATTTTATTTAATGTTAATTAAAATGTTAGGATAATAATTCTTGCATCAAAATTTGGAGCAAACTCAACATTAAATGTAAGAAAATTTTATATATATAGACCAAATTTATTAGCTGCATTTTAAAGCTTTTTTAGTCTTGTTAATCTCCTTTAAAACAATCTAAATGCATATTTATCAACAAAAGTGAGATTTGTATTACAAGTGTGTTGTTGCATTGCATAAATATCACAGTTTGCAGTCATCTAAAAAATACATTCTCAATTATTTTGTATTATTTTTTTTTTTTCATTTTTTTTTTGAGAAAAGAAGTGAAAAATTGCAGAAAATGAAAATGTGCAAAAGCAGCACAATTTGCAATGGGTTTGCTATTTATTGCATTAGTATTCTGTAGTTTATACTATCATCTATCTTTTAGTTTTCAGGGTTATCAGTTTTACCCATCATTCATTTCATTCATAATTTTTCTTGTGGTTGAGATAAACAAAGAGATTATGAGTTGTTGATGATACAGTACAGGAAGCCTAATGTTAAATTGATAGCCTTCAGTTATCAGTTTGTTAATAATTCTTACAATTAAACTAATAAATTGATAATTTTTAATTTTTTTTTTAAAGTAAATACATACAATTTCGAATGGATGGTTGCACATTTGGTTCAAAAATACATTGGAATTATATTGCAACGTATTGCAATGTATTTTGAAGAGCATTGCGTGCTATTGGTTCGAAATGATTATATTTTGTAAAATATATTAGGAAATGCATTCCCTATATTATTATTTGTCAAATATTCATTCATAAAATGCATATATATGTATATATATTTTACATTATTGCACATTAATTTATCATTTAGTCATTAAAACTTTTGGCCGTTCTCGGTAGGGGGAAATTCCGGCTGTTCTATACTCGAGTTGCACTCAAAAAGGCACCACACAATGTGTACTCCCATTGGTCGAGCCAGTTTACTACTAACTCCAGACTGTATATTACTACTAGGAGAAGTAGTTTTGTTTTTTATTTATTGTTGTGATTGTTATGACTAGTTTAGTTAATGTTATTTTGATTTCATTTAATAAAAAATGTTATTTCCATCATTAAAATTAAGTTTTACACATTAAAAAATGTCAAACTCATGTTTGTTGTGTTTATTGCTTACATCGTCTGGAAGTTTGAATTTTAGGCTGTTGCCTAGGCAATCGATTGCAATGTCTGTACATTGTAATGCAATTCTGGTGTTTGGGTCTACTTTTCCGGATCACTACACCAGTAAACTGGCTCGACCAATGGGAGTACACATTGTGAGGTGCCTTTTTGAGTGCAACTCGAGTATAGTGTTAAGTGTAAAGCAATATATTTTGTCAAATATATTTTTGGGCCGTATGGATGAGGGGATGAAGGAGATATTGGGTGAGGGAAAGAAGCGAGAATTGAAAGAGGTGGAAATTTCATGGGTTTGTGCATTTTGGAACTTTTAATTAGACGGCAGTGGAGTTGAGTTCGTTTTCTTTTTACTCTGTTTTAATGCGTTAATGAGATTCGCCGTTGGGTCTGACAAGGGGATGGATATGTTCACTGCAGAATTTCGGGATTAGGTGTTTGATCAAATGCTTTTTAGAAAATTTGGATAAATAGAAAAAGAAACAATAGGAGGGAGTTTTTTTTTTTATTTGAAGAAATATTTTTGTGGAACCATAAAAAGGATTTTTTTGTAAGGATGAATTCTTTTTTTTTATTTTTGTTCTTTTGTTTCAGTCGATTGCATTTAAAATAGTATAATAAAGGATAAAAAAAATAGAAATGGAATAATAGGGAGAAAAAAAGTTGCATAGAATGGCAAAAGTTCTTTCAACCACAAAACGATGGAGGAATTGAGTCGAGTCCGTTTAAGGAGGGGGGGCCTAGAAAACTCATTTTCCACCGTCGTTAAGTGATATGATTATAATGTCGAGATTATGGAGCAGAAAATGAAATTATAATCTAAGTCAATCAATCTTGCCGTATTTGTTACGGTTATTTATATTTGTTTATTTATTTTTTACATTTTCTTTGGTTCATCTCGAGGGAAATTGTTTGCAATTGACTGGTTGTATAGTGGGTTTTAAAGATTAAGTGAATAGATATTTATATCTCGTGTGTGTTTTGTACGTGCAAGCTTTTGTTGGTTAATGATCATTTTAATTTGATGAATGGTCGTTTAGGGCGAAGAAAAACTCGTTTAAATTAAAGCAGCAATATTCTTACAGTTATTTAGACTAAATAACCTCGTATGGTTAAAAAATATTGTTAGTTTTATGTTATTTATACTACGTTTACATCTGCCAAATATTTTTAGTGGTGAAAAAATCAAATTGTTGTGTTTACATGCAGAAAATATTTCGTGATCATTTTCGGTTTTCGACCAAACTACAAAACTACAAACTATTATTGTCTTCATGAAAACAGTCATGTTGGTGAACAAAGTTCTGATGTCATGACATCATTAAATCTCAATTGATGAAATGACATCATTGAATATCAAATGATAAAATTCAACTTGGATCTTGGAACTATTTTTTACCTAGCAACTGTTGTTTACAGTATTCATACGCTAGGCCTGATTGCTCAGATTGGATGTATACACAGACAAAATAGTGCAAACTTTGAGCTCATTGTTTACATTGTTGGCTGTTTATGGAATGAAATTATTTTAGGATCTCATTCAGCATGATATAACAATCCTTCACGTTTAATATTGCAACAATCTGTGAGTATCTTATACGTGTGCTTCCCTTGTCAGTTTGAATGTATGTTTCACATGAAAATATGCGCATTCTGTTACTTGTTTCATCTTTGATCTTGTGTCGTTAAATTGCCGAGTCTTGCAAATATATTTTACAATTAAAAAATTAATTGGAAATGGCGTTTAAGTTGTGCAAAACTTAGTGAGGAAATTGCAAACAAGTCTATTGAGTGCGAATTTGACGAAAATCCTTTGGAAGCAGTGTTGAAACACATTGATTGATTCGCTGATTCCATTTATCCAATTTTTTTCCTTTTTCTCTCCTCTCTTTTGCCATTCCCCCGTTTTTCATGAATAATGAAAAAACTCCCCCTTTTTTCGCTTTCCTGCCGAACCATCCGAAGTTGGTTGTCGAACAAAAGTCCTAAGTTGGTTTGATGCGAGAATATATTTCCGCGGGTCGTTTTCTTAGTGTAAATGGCTTTACGGTAGGCGTGGGCGGGTGTGGCGGATTGGAGGTAGAGGGAGGGGCCGCGAATGGCAGTCGGAGTTGAGTCGGACGAGCCGTGCGCCGCTGGCAAGGCGTTATTACCCTCTTTAGTATTCGTTTCGATTTTATTTTGAATGCGCCCGACTTCTTTTGATTCGCTCTTTAGCTAAATCATTTTCCTTCCTCTCGATCGACTCAGTTTCATTTGCATGGCAAATTAAAATCACCTTCGACACTTTTACACGGTTAGAGAAGCAGTTAGAGAGAGAGAGAGGGAGCTGCGCGACGGCTTCGCTGCATACACGCATGAAGGGAAGTGCGAGGGGTGGTAAATTAATTTGATGGGGTTTGTTTAAGGGAAAATAGGAGTAGTTTTGGTGCGTGAGTTTGTAATGAGAATGGTGATAAGGTCACTGAAGTTGTATTTGGGGATTTTCTTTTTTTTTTATTTTGAATGTGGTGTTTATTTATTCTAGGGTGGGTCTTGCATGTAAATTGATAAATTAGGGGTTTTGGAAGGTTGGGGAGGTGTTTCGGTTGTAAATTTTGGGATTTTGTAGTTTATTGTTGGTTTGTGTGTGATTTTTTTTTTTTTTTTTTAATTTTGTTGTTGTGGGTATTTTTGCTGTTTTTTTTTTTATGTGATTGATTGTGGATTGTTTGAATAGGAATAGAGACGAAAGGTGATGGTTTGTGTTATTGCGTTTTAAATCGGATTTGTGCGAGTATTTAAATTTAAATGAATAGCTTGTTTAAATATTCGTGCAAATCGGTTTAGAGGAATTGTTTAGTTTTGGGGTTTCTTAAAAGGGGATTGTGTTTGTTCTGGATTTTTTTATTTGCATTATTTTTATTTTAATTTTAAATTTTTTTTTATTATTAATTTTTATCGTATAAGGTTTTGGGATTTTGTAGATTTACGAATTGTTGGAATTTTGTAGATTTACGAATTGTTGGAATTTTGTAGATTTACGAATTGTTGGAATTTTGTAGATTTACGAATTGTTAGAATTTTGTAGATTTACGAATTGTTGGAATTTCGAAGATACAAAAATGTTTGGCTGTCTGTAAATTTACAAATATTCTGTAAATTTACGATTTTTAAAATTCCACATCTCTGTACTTTTATCGATTTACAAAACTCGAGAAGCTACAACAAACACGACTCGCCACAAGTATAAAAAAAACTCATCCATTTACCAAATTAAACAGAATATTTATCATTTTTTAAATCGAATAAAATCCAATCAATACTCACTAAAAAAAAAAAACTAAAAACCAACGCACAATATCAGCAATACTTTACAACAATTCTTCCTTTAACTCATCGCAACCAACCCACAATCATACCTCGTCTTTAATACCCAGCCTGCCAAACTTTTCAAATAAATATTATCTTTATCGACGACTCTCCAGCCCAACACAGGTGTAATCTTCCTTCTTGCACTATCTCATATTGTTCTTAATCGTAGCCTGTAAACAAGTTACCGTCTCATCTAAACTCCGTGGCTTTCCTAGTCACTCGAGTTGCGGTTGTTAAGTTATCAGAAGTAGGAAAACATGAAAACATAGCTGTTAGAAAACCGATTACGAAGACAGAAAACCACCGTCCTCGGACGGGCTCACCGCAACTTAAACCGATTAATGTCATCACATGCAATAACACCATCTATATGATTAAACTCGTTTAAGCATTAATACGTGGCCGCACCAATCCATTTTAAACCCTCAAAAACAAATCTCTTAACCGGTTTAAGCAACATCCACGCAAGAAATGCGCTCGTGTTCACACAAAATAAGCCATGCGACACCAACTGAATTATGGGTGCAAATATTGATTGGGTCTGGAGGGGGCCGTGCAGCCTCTGGTGGAAGTCGTCAAGGTGTGGAGACGAAAAAATAGGCAACGGAGAAGAAACAGGTGTAAAAAAAGACACTTGTCAGCAGCTTTTAGCTGTCTCAGGGGATGATGGAGGGAATTCTTCATCTTGTGTGGCGGTGGAGAAATTGCTGGAATATTGGCAATGGGAATTTCTAGCAAGTTGGAAAGCTTAAAATCCGACGTAGCCATTAGACAGACATGGTCGTGGTAAACATCAATTGCTTTGCCCCCTGTAGTTCAACTGGCCCGCTGAGTTTAGGAATGCGTGGGCGGAGTGAGGCCATGCATCTCTTGGTGAAATATGGCCGACTGCAAACCCCCTACCTCTTTGGGCAATAACTGGCCACGTTTGGTCGACTCTAGTTTTGGCTATACCCACTTTGGACACTGCGAGATGTCTATGTTTTATTCACAGTGGGGTGTCTTTCTCCCTTTCTCTTTCTCTCTCTTCTGGCAAAGGTGATTTAAAGCTTGTGTGTTAGGTGGCTGCTATTCAGATTGGTGTGGAAAGTTTGTGCTTTATGTGGTGTGAGGGAAATGTTAGGGTTGGGTGGTGTGGAGCTGTCCTGTTTATGGGTTTTTGGTTGAATGATTGGTTTAATGCTGCCTAATTTCTGAAGGGAAGGATAATACTGGAGGAGGAGAGGATTCAGTCGGCTGAAAGTTTTGTTTACGTTTCTCAATGAGATAGTGTATCTGATAAGATGTGCTCTTAGCAGTTGCCATAGTAACTGAGTATGTAAATCACTCGGCGTAAGCAGGATTGGATTTATGGGTGGGAGAATGGAACCTTCCACCAAGGCACAAATAGCTAGTTTGAATTTGGAATGTGTTTAAACTAGTAATTTGACTACTTAGATTACTAAATATTGCTGTCGGACGTCACTTTTGACCAATCGTAACTCGATTTATGTATGTGAAAGTTCAAATTGTTTATTTGGGCAATTTGTTTTTATTGATTTTAGACTTGATAAATTTAGCTGGAATACAGACAACGGCCGTACCCCGTAATGGGTACTTGGTAGCGGATGGAACTGTTGGAACAATATTTTACAAATTAACTATGTAACTTAGTTGATATGTAACAAATGTTGTTTATTAAAAATGAAGATGAGTGTATGAATATATGAAAGCCTCCATTGCATGTTTGACTCTTCAGGAACTTATCGCGGTGCCTTTTGTGTAAACAACTGCTAAAAGTTGTGCTGTAAATTTGTTTTAACTTAATTCAGTCGTAATGCGAGTGAACAAGGCATTCACACGCTTGTAGACATGCGATTTGGACGAAAGTTCTTGTTACTAACAAGATACACGACTGGTAATTTACATGACCGAAGCCGGGCTTTTAACTGCTAAGCACTTGTAAATGGAAGTTTCGGCTTGTTCATATCTTCTTCGCTTTGAATTTTCACTAAGTGTTGGTTGGCAAAAGTTCTTTTTTTGCTCACTTGTTCCGTCCCTGCTTCTAATACTAGATTTATGCCAGACACATCGAGTTTTATTCCACAACATCACTACCGATCCACCAGACCTTACAGTCGATTACCTTTCTTGCTTTTGATGAAATTTTCCAATTCTTGTATGAAAACTGAGGCTAGTGCAAATAATATCATTACTCACGCTCAGGTTGGTAGAGTGCGCTGGTCAAAAACAGAAAAATCACATTAGGTGCGTTGAAATTGGTTGAGCAAATACTTAAAGTTCACTTAAATGAATAAAAATAGGTGGAATAAATAAATGATGTGTTATAATTACTATTTTATGCTTTTTCTTGGCTGAGATCTGAATGAAATGCACTAACTTTAGCAAAATGTGACTTTAAAAACGCCAAACATGAATTTTTGTTAATATTTTTGTTGCTAATGAAACAATTTGATCCAGTTGATGGGAAATGTGTTTATTTTGTGCATTAATAACAATATTTATAGATCAAAACAATTGGTCATGTTTTTTTTTTACATTTTGAGGGCGAGTTTATAATTTTGACCAGCAGTGTAGAAAATGTTTAAATATAATCTGTAAAAAAGAAATTAATGAAATTTATTCGCCATAAAAGATTGACGATAACATAATTACGCAAATAATACAAATAGATATTATCTGCGTACATGTGGTTTGAAATTGCGATGAAATGGAAGCGCAAATCAGAATTTGTGTTGTCTGCAGGAAATAAATCCATGCTTTTCTATTCACATTCTATGAATATAAATGGAGATGTAGTGCAACATTAGCGCTCTCAAAGGAGCATAAATCCCAAGCCCAGATTGATATTAATCACTTTATATTTTAAATTTCGTCTAATCATTAGTGCTGACTCGTTTTCAATTCCAAAAATAGCCTTCCTGCGAATAAACCGGAAGTGATTGCTTTTGGCACGACATTTTATTTTACATAACACTGCACAATGTAATAACATGAATTATGGAGGCCACCATATATCTTTGAAACCGGAAGTAATTGCATATAAGCCCTGTCATTTGTAATTAAAAACATTATAACACTCCTAGTTTTCCATCAATATCTTAAACTCTTGGTGCATTATGGAGCTTGGGGCCCACCAGGGCTCGAAATGCACCGGAGCAAACCGTGAAATTATGGAAAATATTGTGCTAGGTCATTATAATTTTTTGTAATTGTAGAAATTATTTTTTTATTTTTTTATTTTGAAGTTTGCATAAAAAAATGTTTTGTTTTTATTGTTTCATTTTGTTTTTGGTTTGCTGAGCATTTGAAATGGGGCCCTTTGGGAATCTTGGGCCCTTGGCATGTGCCCAGGGTGCCCATATTATAATGCACCAGTGCTCAAAGGCCAGTGCAGTTGAACCGGAAGTAAGAAGCATCAAATTCTATAACGTCTCTTTTAAAATAGTTTTCGTTTTACCCCCACTCACCCATTCTTGTCATCCATCTTGTGAGGTTTTCCTGCGTGTGATCAAGTGTGAAATGACTTTGATCCATTCCTGGATCGTTTTTTCTCCCTCTTTTCATCTCCCATCTTTTTTTTCTTCTTCTTTTTCTTTTTTTTTTTTACTTTCTTTTTTATTTCTCTTGGTCTGTTGGTGATGACACAGATTTGATGTGGCCGGGTTTTTAACCTCTTCCGGTTGCATGGCTACTAATTTGACAGCTGGGATTTTCACCTGACGAGAGAGAGCGTTAATAACATATTTCTCGCAATTTTATTTATTTATTTATTTATTTATTTATTTAAATTTATTTTCCTATTGTTTTCATTTGCATTTTTTTTTCTAATCCTTTGTGTACAAGTCTGATTAAATATTTTGATTGGCTGCCGGTGAATAATTGACAATTGTCTCTTGTTTTTCGAAGAATCAATATTGAAATTGAAATGGTAATGTGATTATGCAAATGAGAAAGGAAGTGACGTGCTAAGTTTATTATGAGGAGAGGCCAACTTTGTTCATTACTGGCTGCGAAGCGTGACAAGAATGTTATGGAATTTGGCCAACGATGAGGAATGTCTTCATATTCGCATTCTTTGAAGCCTGGGTAATATGCACTTCCCAATGGCCTTTTATAGGAGACAATGCAAACAATTTAAGAAACATTCCTAAAGTGGTGGCCATATTTAAAGCCTGAAGAGATTTTAATGGACAATGCCGTTAAAGAAGGTTGGTCGTGGTTCATGCGCATCTGTCTAATCCGGTTTTATTGTTGAATAACGTTGGTTAGGGACTTGAACACGCACTTTTAACATTTGAATTTTATGGCACCAATAATAATCGATTGTATAGCATCGTGGCAATAAATGTTGTTAACTTAAGGCTTGTCTAATAAATAATCGAATAAAAGTACTTGAAGTAAAAAAATTAACCATTACCAACGGGGCGAGTGCCTCACTTGCCCGCCATTAAATCCAGCCCTGGTGGTGAGTGGTGCAGTTTGTGCCTGCTATCTTGATGCCAATTCAAAATGTGCATCACATTTTGCGCATGTTTTGCGCCTTTTTCCCTGTTTTGTCCAATTTTGATTAGGAATTGTTTTAATTTCTTCAAATTGTTTTATTTTTATTAATCCTCAATTTTATTATTTTCCCTTATTTATTTTTGCCATTTATCTTTGTTCTTGCCTGGTTTTGATTACTTTTCCAAAAATTCGTGAGAATTCTGTTCCCAAATTAATAAATTGTTGTGTATTAGTTTTATTTTGTTAGTATTAGGCTTAACACTGCTAAATAACAACTGGAATAAGGAAATCAACTGCGCAGAATGGGATGCGCAGTATGAATTTGCCATCACGGTACTGGATGCGAACGGTATTGGTGAGGAAATTCACTTAAAAAAATTCTATTTGCATTTTCGCTGTGTGGTATGAATAATAGAATACCGGTGCTAGCAGAATTTGGTTTTGCTCTTTTTAATTCCAGTAAAAGTGCCTGTGTTGTTTGTGCCATGGAATTCATACGATCAGTGGCGCATGTGCATAAGGAAATTTGTTTATGATGAAGTTTTAATGATTTGTCTCGGAGGCAAGTAACTTTAATGTAAAATTATTCATGTGATGAGTCTTAGCAAAGTTTGAAATGTTGAAACTGTAATCTGCAGTAAATATCTTGAACAACTTAAATGAGAGGTATTTTCTGCTTTGTTGAAGGAATATCTCCCGGGAAAACGATTAATAGTGTGTTGTCCAATGAGGGTTTTTCTCATTACTTTTGGTAAACAAGAAGTCTGCAATAAGAGTCTTATACTCTTATACTGTTTCAACCTGAAGCAAATCAGACCTGAAATGTTGCACAAGCCTTGCAGCAAACAGGAGAGAGACAAATTCAAGCCATTTTTGTAAAACAGCAATAAAACTAGATGGAACAAAGCAACTACTTGTACAGATGACTGCAGCACACATGAAAACCCAATAATAGTGTGTGGAACTTAGCTTCCTAACAACCACTAACACCTGCCACCAGGTGGACACATATTCCAATAACAAATAATAATTTAAGCCTGTTGTTTGATTGAATTTCTGATTTTTTGGTGGAGATTACTGAAGTCAAAAGGCCAGCAGTTTGTAAAGTCATTAAATAAAAGGCCGTTTTATATTTTAATTAATTACAGGTAATTGCAGTCGATAAATTA
Source organism: Strigamia acuminata (assembly GCA_949358305.1). Classification (NCBI taxonomy): domain Eukaryota; kingdom Metazoa; phylum Arthropoda; class Chilopoda; order Geophilomorpha; family Linotaeniidae; genus Strigamia; species Strigamia acuminata. The sequence goes on along the minus strand of OX442314.1, from coordinate 26,058,620 downwards.
GATTGTTTAGATTGCATGTAATGATGAAATGGATTGATTGGTGTGATAAATTAATTAATGAGTTATTGTAGTAGAATGAAGGGAAATGTACTAACTTATTCATCTTTTGTGTGAATGACAGTCAGAAAATTACTAATGGAGATTTGTTTGGATGACAATCATAAAAATTTAATGGAAGGTGTTACATTGAAAGCATGCCATTACATACTGATCAATAACATATGTAATTAAGCTTAAAGCTAGTATTACTTGGACACATCAGTAGATTGCAGAGCAGAAATGGTTTTTGGAGACCATTTAGCCCAAATACAAGCTTCAAAATGGTTTTGTTGAGAATTGTGGTTTTAGTAGTAATTGTTATCTTGAATATTGCTGCGGTGATAATTACAGGGTCACTGAATTAGCTGATTAGGGCTATTGAACTTAGATTACAGTTCACTCGATTACTTGTTTAAAAATAGACGAAATGAATCGTCGCGTCTAAAACGTTCGAAGAACACATTAAATTTGTTGATGTTTTAGCGAAGTCGAATGTTTGTTCGAGAGTGTTCGGGGCTTTATTAGTAATTTTTAAAAGAACATATGAAGAATATCCAACAGTCGATTGTGCCTATAACACGGGTCACATCTGCGTTTGACTTGTTGAAGTATGCCTACAAGGCCAGTGGTTTTGCTTGATATTGGCAAACTTGCCAGCACTGTGCACGCACATGCGGTGTGGTTAGTCTGAGTGATCCCTTTGTCACAATGTCATAACAAACTGTAACAAATGGTTGATTTCACAGTTTGTGATTAATTGCCGGTGCTATTTATCAGGGGAATTGGCAGTCTCATTTAGCATTGAGTTCGAGTCGAGAAACAAACAGTTGTGACAACTTTAGTTCTCATCAGAAAAAGTGCCATGTCAGATTTATCCATGCCTGAAACAACCCATCACCAGCAGCTGATGGTTTTAAATTGACACCTCTTAAATGGAGACGGTATCGAGCCAACCAATCAACAAATGAGAACATATAATTAACACATTTCTTCTTCGTGCAAGGAATGCGGCAAATATTTGGTATTTGGCCAGAAATGACACTACCAATATGGTTAGAAAATACATGGAAATTGTATTGCAATGTATTTTGAAATGCATTGGGTTTCACGAGAACGCATTTTGCAATATATTTTTGCGTGCTATTGGTTTGCAAATAAATATTATATTTTGTAAAATGTATTGAGAGGTGTGTTCCCAATGTTTTTATTTGTCGAATATGTCAAATTGTTTGTCAAATTTGTCAAAAATGCATTTTCAAATGCAATTTTTCAATTGTATTAGGAAATGCATTATTTAATGTATAAATAATACTTAATTCTTCGAAATGCTATACATTTTGGAACGCATGGAACGCAGGTCAAGCCCTCCACCTGGTATTTTTTCTTTAAAGTACTAGTAAATATTTTAATAATTGGACAAGCCTATAGTTAACAACATGTATTGCCTCTTTATATAATTTATATTTTGCGTCATAACTTAGCAAAATATTCAATTTTTGGTCGTTTGCGTTATTTTCGTAACATTTTCGATCTTTTTCTTTATTTTTCTGTCATTTGCGGTTGTGTGGAACAGTAAAATATAATTTTAAACCATATGGGTAAGTCATGTTTAACTTGGAGTTAATAAATATGTTTTGCTGTTTGCGCAGGTGCACAGACCACTGTGAAATCACTTTTCTCGATCTGAGTTGAAAACAGCGGCCGGTTTAGTCTGCTTTCAGTCAAGTGTTGATTCAGTCGGTTATTTTCCTCAAAGAATTTGTGTTTAATCACAATCGGAGCAAGTTTAAACGGACATATATGTTCTTTTGAATTGTACATTATGTCTTGCACAACGATTTTCAAATTGCAAACTGCATAGTTTAGCATCATAAAATTTTATTTTATTCATTCTCTCATCCATCAGAAGGTAATCTAGCGGAGCGATGTTCCATTGTGAGCTTAAACCAGTTGGCATAATAGTTGCCTTGGAAAAAAAATAAAGAAAATTATTTTCAAACTTGCAACGAGGGAATGGCGTATAATCTCAGTTGGTTAGAGGCTTTACTTGTTGGATTTACTTTATGGACACATTTTGTGTTCAGGCATGTGAAAAATGATTAACTAATGGGATTTCACCATTTGATACTTCTGTTTCTTTACTTTTCTCTTATTCTTTTCTGTTTTGGTGATATTTTGGTTTTTTATGTTTGCTTTTTTTTATTTTTTTTATTTAAACAAAAAAAAAAATTTTTTTTTTGCCTTTTATAAATATATATAAGTTTTTGGTTGGGTCTATCATCAATCATTTCATGACTGGCCTCATTGCAATGCATAGCAGCTCGTGTAGTGAGCACACACTCCTTTCTCTCCTGCAGCTTCACCTTTGGTTTTTCCGCGTCTTTTTCCTTCGTCCGCATTATGTACTGTTTGATGAAATGTGCAGTCGGTAGTTGTTGTGGAACTGCAATGACAGGGATGGAAAATTAATCAACCTGGATGAAATTAATTAGACAATTGTTGTAAATCCTCGTGAAGAATTGTAATGGGATGAAATTATATCTATAAAATGTATTTTTAATTAGAAGAATTTAATAAACATCAACTTAGTTGATGCTTAATTGTGATTTCAATTTCGGTTAGTGGTTGTTTACCTTTTTAAATTAAACACTGTTATTTCACACTGTAGCATCCGGATTCTACGCAAGTCAGCTGCAATTGGGATTTGGAGCTAATTGGCAGCTATTGTTGCTATGATAATATGCTTAAATGCAAGGGAGAAAGGCTGTGGTTGGAATACTTTTAGAAATTGTGGTGATTTAAAATGAGCCAACTGAGCTTGTGGGAACAAGCGGGAGAGTTTAATTCCATTTTCATATTATGTAAATGCTGATTAAATAAGATCTGGAGAAGATGGTGGCCATGACCGGGTTTTCCATTAGGCGTTTTAGGCACGGTCCCTAAGGCCTACAAAGGAAGGAAATAAATTAAAATACGGAAAGAAATGATTAAAAAAAGACTGAGATGAGAAAATAATGCTAATAAATCTTCAAAATTATATTTAAAAAAAGATAATTCTACTATTTCTTGGCTGAGTTTAACGTTTTGGAATAAAAGTCGCTAGGGCTTACATACAGTCGAACCTAGTTATAACGAATTTCTTGTTGCAACGAATAGTTAAAAATGGCTTGGTGGGTTGGTTGGCCATAGAACACCATGTTAAAAAAATTTGATATAACGAACTTCCGTTATAACGAATCGACTTTTCGGATCCTATGCGATTTGTTTGTCGTATATATATTAGACTTTGATCGATATCGATATTTTGCAGTATTGCCGATACCGATAATCGGCAACCGAATATCGGTCGGTACATTAAAATGTCCCATACGTTTTAGAAATGTGGCAATATCGGTATCGGCCACGCAAAAAAATATCGGATTGATGTCGGTGAATACCGAAATATCGGCCGGTTACTATTCGAGGGCGGCTACAATTCGAGGGCGACTCTTATTCGGCAAAATACGGTATATTTAATTTGAGTTTGGAGTTTTGGGTGTCTATGCTTCAATGTGGCAGCTTAGTGAGCCTGTGCTGTGCAGTAATCCGCCATACTGATAAAAACGCGGAGCAAAGTTGACAGCCATAAATTCTTAATATGGGTGAAAAATAAAAAGTCAGGATGTAGATTTTTAATATGTTTTAAGATGTGTTTTACCTACCAAATTGCAAGTCAAGACCTTGTGTTCTGGGATGGTGTCACGGGGGAAAATGATTAATTTAAAATTCTGACAGCAACGTTGCTAGGCAACCAAGCTGACAAAACTTACTTAGCTGTTGCATCAACAAATCTTAAGGTCTAAAAAAAACACCTGGTTTTACTAGACCTCCACAAAGTTTAGAATATTTTAGAATTTTTATTATTATTTTAGTAAACATAGAAATATTGTCACCTTACTTAAAGGGATAAAAATCAACATTGCTGCTATTCATTGTTGTTCTAAAGGCTTAGATGCACTGTGTGAAGTGGGTAATAGGAAAAGTTAAGATATGCTTGTGCTTTTGAAGATGGCATCTGAAATGCTAGCAAGTGTTTATCTAGTTGATCTAGTTCAATTGTTTCTGCATTTACTAGTGGGGATCACATGCATAGAAGACTTTGGTGAGGGTCTCTTTTCTGTTTGAAGTAGCGGGCTTGATGCCACCTTCTGAGTTATAGGTGTGTGAGTAATAGAAAAGTTCATGAGGCATAGTTTGGTGGAATAAAAGCTTTGGCTATAACTGCCCAATTATTTAGCTATTAATGCGCTGTAGTTTTAATGGTATGGAAGGAGAACTAAGTATAACTCAGCAATCAATAAATATGAAGTTCTACTGTTAAATGAGGAATAATAAAAAAATTGTATATATTTTAAATTTGCTGTATTAAATGGGGGAGATTTGCTTTCCTTTAGTTTCCAGAAATTTGTAGTTTTGGTTTCAGTTTTTGCATTGTGTTATGTTGTGTGTATGATGAACTCAGGGAAACAAATAACTGATTATGTGATCCTACTCAATCAATAAGGAAGAGCTCAATTTGAAAATGACTGTGTAATACTCACTAAAATATTCCTAAAATTAAAATTAAAATACGTATTTAAAAAATAAATAAAAATAAAAACTACTTCTCCTAGTGGTAGTAATACAGACTGGAGTTAGGAGTAATGCGGCTCGGCCAATGGGAGAAGGCCACCCTTTTGAGTCGAACAAGAGTATATGTCATAATTTTCCAACGGTCTATTATGCATTTGTAACAATTATTTATTATCTGTCGACAAGTCAATATCCAATGGGAATTTGTCATAAGTTTTCTGAAAAAGCTTATAACGATGTCATTGTTGCTTAATGGCTCCACGATATATTGTATCTAAATCGAGCACTGGCCGTAGAATATTTTTGCCGTATCGCATTCACACGTGCCATGGCATTTAAATGGTAAAATTCAGTTTTAGTTGTATGAGAAATGATTATTGTGCTGGAAATTGATGGCACCGGTTGAAAAGGGTGTCATCACTCCTCATATTGATTTGTTGTTTAATTAGAAATTCTAACTCAGGTGCTGAAGTTTTTTACAATATAAGTTGTTGCATTTTCTCTTACTAATTGGTTTTTTTATTGACTTTGAACCGATTGTGGTAGATTTTCTTCCATTTTTATTTAGGATTGAAAAGTTTTTTTTTTTTTTTTTTTTTTTTTTTTTTTTTTTTTTTGTCAGCTCTCTTTTTCAATTTTCTATTCCCTACTCTCTTTTGATGCAGTTTTTCTTCAGCAAACATGAGATAGGAATATATATATATAAAGAAATCCATAGCCTGGCACCGCCATATTGATTCGAGTGACAAATATAGGAAAGCCATCCCTGCTCCTCTCTTTACACATCAATTCAAAGCACACTCTTATCGTTGACCACAGCTTCAAAAGGGAGATGATGAATCTGAAAAAATTTTACGGATTTTACCCCCTTTTCAAATAAAGTCCTCTTTAATTGAATTCAAAAGTAGAGCTGGATGATAATGGAATAGGGTTAATAATGAGAAAAAAAATTCTTGATCGGATTTCAAGTGCCTATTGATGATTGTTATTAGCAGAACACCTAAAAAGTATATTTTAGCACGTACTCAGCACATTGCAGCTGCAATTTCTATTTTAAGAGAGTATTTTTGCACATAAAAATACATTTTTGCACATAAAAATACATTTTTGCGCATAAAAATACATTTTTGCGCGTAAAAATACATTTTTGCGCATAAAAATTGATTATTGCACCTAAAATTTATTTTTGCACCTAAAAAATTATTTTTGCACATAAAGAGGTCATTTTGGCACTTTAAAATACATTTTTGCGCATAAAAATACATTTTTGCGCATAAAAATACATTTTAGCGCATAAAAATACAATTTTGCGCATAAAAATACATTTTTGCTCATAAAAATACATTTTTGCGCATAAAAATACATTTTGGCGCATAAAAATACATTTTTGCGCATAAAAATTGATTATTGCACCTAAAATTTATTTTTGTAGCTAAAAATTTATTTCTGCACCTAAAAAATTATTTTTGCACATAAAGAGGTCATTTTGGCACTTAGAAATATATTTTGCCACATAAAAAGTACAATTTTGCACCTGAGAAGTGCGAAACTGATGAACAAACGAGAATTGCGATTCAACTCCACGTTGTACCACGCACGAACCCTCTTGCACTCTAACTCCAATCAACAAACTGGCTGTTACGGAAACGGAAGTAAACACTGCAGTTTATATCATTCACCAAGAATGAATGTGATCAGTGACTACACACATTAGGCTTATCTTGGATTGAAGTTATAAGTTTTTTTTATGGATTTTTGGTAATTGGGTTAAGCTCGTACTCACTATATAAGTCATAATTTATTAACTTGCAACGAGTTGGTGATGTTGAGATGCTGGCACCAGACCTCGTTTAACCGTGACATAAAACTTGACTTTACTTGAAATTTCGCGAAATCCTTTTATATGAAGCATTTTTCCAAAAAATATTTTTACCCTTTTACAAGTTAATCTCCCATAAAATTTTGTTTATACTCTGGGAGTTTTCATTAGGCTTTTAATTAAAAATCTGCACGATCCCTTGTAATGAAATTTGTGGCCAAATATCATTATGGAAAAATCAAATCAAACTGTTATCTTGTTGAAAAGCAATCGTGATTTAAATTATAGGAACTAACTACTATTCAGAGTTTCAACTACACCACTTCAAAGGGAATATTCCCAAGTCTGATTATTCCTTGCATAAATAATCCAGGGATCTTCTACTTGGATGTAGCAGAAAATCTTTCCTTGCACACATGTGATGTCATACACCAACCTTTCTCAAAATGTGCTCTCCGGAGCCCTGGGGTTCCACGAGACATTCCCAGGGGCTATGCTGTATTTCCAGATACTGATATCTCACTTTGTGTTTAAAATCAGAAAAAAGGTATTGTACAGGAACGAGAAATTTATTTATGAATAAAATGCACCGTAGGCGCATTCATAAAGTCATTTAAATTTGTTTATATTTTTTTAACTGGTCTAAATGTAAAATTTTATGTGTTAAATTTTTTTTGTTCAAAAGTTAGGAAAATTAGTAAATTTAATAATGCAATAAACATCGAAAGGTACAACAGATACTATTACTACGACCAATGGGAGTACACCTTGTAAAGTGCCTTTTTGAGTGCAACTAGAGTATAGTCCAGGGGTCGGCAAGTAATTTTGAGTGGGGTCCAGATACTAGTGAAAATTTTTTTTGAGGTTCAGAAAAAGACAACAAAATAAAACAAAAAGAACACAAAGAACACAAAAAACACCAAAAAAAAACAAAAAAATCAAAAAAACACCAAAAAACAACAAAAATACCAAAAAAATATATAATAAAAAATATCTGGCGGTCCAAGTTTCGACCTTCCGCGGGCCGGATTCGGACCGCGGGCCGCCAGTTGCCGACCGCTGGTATAGTCAATACTTGGATGGTTAACCTGCTGAAAATCTCAGTTGTTTCTATCTGTGGAAAGAATAATTGCGGGAAAAAGTTTTTACGACAAGAACATCTGCCAACTGCCTCGAACTGGGATTTCTGTGGATTTTTCAGTTCTTTGGTTGGATTCTTAAGAAAGTCGTCCTACAGATCGCTGCTTGAAAGGCCTGATATCTCTCATGGGCCTTTGGCTTAATAATAATAATAATCGTATTGTTTATTATTGCCACATTGGGTCACAACCATGTTTAATGTCAAATGCCAATATATTTTGTACTTGCTTTGTAAATTAACGATGAAATGCCATCGAGTAAAGAGGGTTCAGCGAATATCAAGGCCCAAAATCATACCCCATGTTTGTGGCGTCCTCTAGTGACACAGCAGCTATGATTGGCTGGATTTAAAATTCAAATCAGCAACAGCTGGTGGGAAAATTGAGAAATTTGTGCCCCAATAACTCCTGCACACAGAGCATACTGATCTTGCATAAGTGTTATCACGGGAAATTAACTAAACATCACGTGATGTGCAAGAAATGTATCGACAACTGGTTTCTTTCTTAATTTGGGAGTTTTCTTGACGAGGTGCTGAGTTAGTCTTGAGCTTTCTATCTAGGAAACAGCCAGAATGACAGATGTATTTATTAAGCGTGACGCGGCAAAAAAGCCGACGTTGAAGGAAATAGTTGACCCAAGCTTGGTGCATTCCTACTTTGAACTCGGTTCTGCTATATTTATTAGAAATGTGATTTAACGCAGACATCACAATTGAACGATAAGCGGTTTAGGTCAAAGACGGTGAAGTCCACATTCAGCAACTGCGAAATAGCCAGCCATGAACTCGACGAACGATTCGGTCGAGTAGACGTTGTTCTTTCCTTTGAAGGCCACTTGGAGAAATTAAACTCGTAAACTTAATTTTCTCACAGAAATATGTGGTCTTTCATGCAAAGAAGAGGGAAAAAGATGATGTATTGTGAATGGGAGGAAAATGTGAAAAGTTTAAAATGAATTGTGCTGCGCAAATTTATATTGTTGAAATGTTGCTGCAAGAAAAAATAGTTGTAGTCTCGGTGCATATTAATGTAGGAACTTCTTTAGAAAATATGAAATTTTAAAGTTTGGAAATTCCAAACGTTTCAACATAAAACTTCGGAAAACAAAATTGCGGTTGTAGGCTTAATAGAGAGTTTGCGGCATGCATTTTTCCCTTATTTTGTGCCACGTTACGCTATTTTAGTGCCATATCGTAAGGGAAAAATCTTTAGTGTATCGTTTTCAACACTAAATTAAAATATAGCGCAGCCAATCAGAATTGAGAACACTATATTTTAAGCTCCGCCCATTGCAAATGGCGATTATTTTGTTGTCCCGATCAAACACATCACAGTCATAGGTACGTAGATTTAATGATAAGTGAGGCCCTAAATTGAATTTTAGGCCCAAAACCATACTTTATAGGCATAATAATGGAATTTTATGCAGAAATTTGCACATTTACGTCCCCAAATTAAATTTTCAGGTCCAAAATTACTAACTGTCAGTAGTTGGCTGAAATAGTGTATAGATAAGGGAAAAGTGCAGTCTGCAAAAACTTAATTTATCATTTTTCCCTTACACTATTTTTATACCGTATAGTCTTTAACTGTAAGGGACAAATGCATCCCGCAAACTCTATTAGCGTTAGTTCATTAGAGTATTAGCATGAACCAAGGATAACATGGGCATGTATTCGTGTGTTATTTCCTATTGATTCGTTGTTCTGTACGCTGATTGGATGACAGCAATCATGTGTCATGCATTGCTCGCCAACTAAGCATGTTTGTTACCTGTTGTCATCCCAGAATACAGTGTGGTTTGCGTGAAAATGAAGGAATTTCAATTGTCATTGACTTGTAACACTCAAAATCTAAAGTATAAAACAGATAGAAAAATGACTAATAGTTTCCTTCCGGTCTTGGTTTGCGTGGGGCCTATTGCAAGTTTTTGGCTCGCTCCGCGGCTTTTACGGGCAAACTTAAAAAATCTCACACGTGATGATTTCCTTTGAATTTTTTATGGAGGCCAATGAAATTTCATAATGTATAGCCATTTCGGTTCATTCAGCTTTATAAAGTGGCCATGTTTTAGTGTTTCTTCGCTTTAGAATTGACACTAGCGTCGTTGACGGTCTTTATACCTTAGCCGCACTTCTTTTATTATTTTTGAGTGGAGGGAAGTTAATCCATTGTAAAACTGGCAACTCTAACTGCCAACGGTAATTTAGCAACAGGAAAGCGTGTGTTTGGATGACGTCACAGGTGAGCGAAGAAGCCAAGTTGGCTGCGCGCCAACAAGTTAATGATTTAGTCCAGAGCTTCTGGTTTGGGATTGACATTAAAATGAATATTTAAAAATGGCCTCTTATGTTTTTTTTATGGCGGGTTAAAAACGGAGACTTGGTTACTTTCCTCGAACAAAAAACCCACCCCCGGAATTTCTTTATGCTCCATTTAACGCTGAATAGAGTGAGGTACGTTGTTTGCAACTGCAACTCGGAAAGAAGAAAGTAATTTCTATTCTCTCTCTTTTATGTTGTTTAGTTGCAGTTGCAGCTGCAATTTTTATTTCTTCTTGCTCTTCGTCTTGCATCTTTAAGCAGAAAAGTTATTGTTTTTGTTTGGATGGTTTATGGCGAGTTGTGTATTATTTTTGATTTATTTTACTTCCGGAATGGAATATTCGTCGTTGGTTTGGCGAATTTTGTAGTGGATTTATTGTTTCTGTTTTGGTTGATTTTTGGTCTTAAAAAAAGGTCTGAACCATCTTCAGAAACTCCATAAAGAGAATAAAGACAACTTGGAGTGGTTTTTGACGTGGTTTGTGGAATTTTGAGGAATTTTAATTGTAAAACCCAAAAAGAGACGCAAAAGCGAAATAATCTCACGGATAATCGTCGTCCAGCGTGTTTTTCTCTCCCGTTTATTAATAGAAACTCGAAATGATCACGTAAACACATGCTTTGAATGCACCCGTTGTAGTGATGTTTGACTGTTTTAAATTGGGTGTCCTTAGAGTTAGCGGATCGGTCAATATTCTAGATGGAAGGTTTACAGTGATTGTTTGAATACAAATTCCCAGCGTGGCGTTTAAAATGGAAATTTGACAAATTTAGTCCTATTTTTTTTTTTTTATTTACTTTTTAGAAGAACTTGTTTAAAGAGTTGGTGAGTTTACTGTCAGTTAGAACAGATATTTATTCGCGGAAACCTTAATTTTATTCACCATTTTTTCGGATTCTCGTCACGAACGAGACATTACGAGACACAATGGCGCTAGAGCTCTTAAGAGGCTACTAATTTCTTCTTTTGCGGCGGTCCACTGCCGTGTCTTTCGGTAATGTTTTGTGTGGTTACAGTTAGAAACACGTGCCAATTGCACTTTCCGAGTGTAACGTCGACTCTTGGCGGGATCATCACAAATTATTATAACGATTATGATCATGACGTCCAGTTTAGATCTTCTTTTCAGATATCACGCATTTCTAGTGGACTCGTGCTAGAAAATCAATAAGTTTAACAAAATAGACTCGCAGAAGTTGCTGTATTCTCGTTTTGACAACGTTTGGGCCGTGTTATTGTTTTTCATAATTGAATCCGTGATTTTTTTGCTGTTTTTGTTTGTTTTTGCAATTTTTATTCATGTGTTTTTTATTTTAGGTTAGCCTTTGTTGGCCTGACAATTTAGAATTGACGCCAATTCGCGCTGCCACGAGTACGATGAAGGTAAAGAAAATTTGCCATTTTTTGGTGGAAAAGGATTTTTTTTTTTTATTTTGAAAAATGGTGAAGGTTTATTAGGCCTGGAATTTATTTGTCAGTTGAAAAGTGCACGATAATAATTTAGTTAATTCGTTTGGGAGTGTTTCGGCTGTTGCTTTATTTTTAACCGCAGATTTCTAGAGATAGTCTTGGCATGCCAGTTTCTGAATTAGTCTGTAATTACAGATGGGTTGTATTGGTTTTTTGGGTTTTTTTTCTGATTTTTACCTTCCAATGATCACTGGGTGCATTTGTAAAGTCATTTAGATTTGTTTGAATTTTTTAAATTAGTCTAAATGTATAATTTTGCATGCTTTTGTATGTGCGCTCGTTGGATTTTGCACGTCAGCCGAGTTTCATGATCGTTAGTTTAAAAAAACATATCCTGAAGTGAAAAAGCATTAAGCTACTTAAAACATTTAAGCAGAAGTTTGAATTTGTTCCAGAGACGTCATTTTCTTATATAAATCGCTAGATGCCTTCGAAAAGTTCGTTTAAAATTGCAGTTTGGAATTTTTATGTTTTTTGGGGGGTTTTGTTTAAATAATAAAATTTTAATCCAAAATTTTCAGTTTGTTTTTTTAGTTCAGCTCATTTTCAGTTTGAATATTTTCAAACCGAATCAGTTCAGTTGACAAAAAAATCATTTCAGTTGACAAAAAAATCAGTTTAGTTGACAAAAAATTAGTTCAGTTGACAAAAAATTAGTTCAGTTGACAAAAAAATCAGTTTAGTTGACAAAAAATCAGTTTAGTTGACAAAAAATCAGTTCAGTTGACAAATAATCAGTTTACTTGACAAAAAATCAGTTCAGTTGACAAATAATCAGTTCAGTTCAGTGTCAGTTTATGGGAAAACCGACCCGAGTACAAGTTTTGTCTTGACTATTGTCATTAATTGTGACACAGACCAGTTTTAATCGCAATAAAATCACTTACCGGTATATTAATTTTCAAATACAACATGGTCGTATGCTATTTTACTCCAACTTCATCAACTAAGGACCCAAAATGCTTAGCAAGCCCAATTCAACGAAATTACGATTTAAATTCCAGTCCAGTTATTAAGGAAGTAAGTGTACATATAACAGACACAAAGTTTGCAATGTTAAAAGTGCCATATAACTTTGTTTATAAGTCTGAAAACGGCACAAGTTAAATTTTTGCAAGATCTCTGTAATGAAGCAATTATTATGTTAATGTTATAGACGTACACTTTGTTTCCACAAGGGCCGTGCAAGAGGGAAGGAAGGTTTTTATCTGTGAAGACTCTCTACCATTTAATTTAGAGACTTATATTTACATTTCTATATTTGTTGCCAACTGGTGTGGTATTTTTGTGAATTTTCATAACTTGAGATGATTTGTCGACTACACTTGGAAAGTGGGTTTTTATTTTTTTTTATTGCGTTGTTTTTTATTAAATTTTTTTATGTGCGTCTGTGTGCGGTCAGGTGTGTTGGAATTTAAACAATTTTTTTATGGAAGATTTTTATTTTTATTTTTTTTTTTTCGTTTAAGGAAATTTTATTTGTCTTTTTTTAATTTATAGTGGTGGGGTTTATCAATGAATCAGTAATTTAGTTGTCTAAAATTGGTCTAAAATGGCTTCTACTAAACTAGTGCATCGGTTATCTGAACTAATTAGGAGACTTAGGTGTTCATTAAACCGATTTGTTTGCGTAATCGGACATTAGGTTACTGTGTATACATATTGGGTGCATTCAAAGTCAAATGAATTATTTGACTTATCATAATCTGAATTATCAACAATTCCTGTATAGCCCTGTGCGAATTTGCGATATATTGCAATGCGATTATTTTTTGGTGTAATATCGCAGCTACATTAGTCAGTAGCTGTCGTTTGCGGTATATCGCAATATCGCACATTGCAATATATTGCAATATCGCATATTGCTATATCGCAACATCGCATATTGCAATATATCGCAATATCACATATTGCAATATATTGCAATGTCTTATAGTATTGCGATAGTGTGATATTTTGCGATATCTTGCGATGATGCGATTACACCGCTACTTCTAATTGATATATCGCAAAAATATCGCCAAACTGCAGTATCGCATTCGCTTCAAAGAGTAATTACACAGGCCTAGTCCTGTATATGAAAATTAAAAAAAATGATTAAGAATCCTTCAGAAATCGATCACCCCTCTTCGGATAACCGGACGTTCGCTTAAGCTTGTTCGGATAATCGATGCTTTATTAATTAATTTACTTTGAGCAGACGTGTTTCTTGCTAGGCCGCCATGTTTTAACTAATTCTCTAGCGTGTGCTGTAATTAATTGAGCTTGTATTGTGTATTTCTGCTTTGATGGTCATGACCTCTTAGGCGAGTACTTGTGAGGGGTATTAGGCCATGTAAGCCGCGGTCTGTGGGACGACTTTTTTGAGGCCCCAACCTTGCTCTTCCATCGAGAACTTGAAAAAGCATGGAAAACCCAGTTTGAGGCGGATGTTCTTGCCCTAGAAACAGTATCTTAGTCAGACAAGGATGAGAAACAACTGAGATTCCTAGTCGGTCACCCATCCTAGTACTGACTATGCCCAATGTTGTGTAACAGGTGGCCACTACTGACCGGCATGATGAGCGATTCCTGAAAGTTGCGTATTAAATTTTAACTTTTCCTTCATTACTACCGTAAACAAATGGGCATATGAACTTTAATCGGAGCTATGGTGCGCTCATTTGCAATTTGCTCTGCGCCCAGTGTGTATCCACCATTAGCTATGCAGGAAATTTGTTGGTAATTCGCACATGCTTTAAGTTTGCTGCACATTGGACTGGGTCGAAAGGATTACCGTAGTAAAAACCTGTTCAACTCACGTTGACCACCAAGGGGGAAAAGCTTCTTTCCAAAATTCTATTTAATTCTGTCTTTCTCTGTCTTTCCATGCGTTTTTGCGAGCAAAAAAAAAAAAAAAACAATTGTATTTCTGCATGAAGTTTCCAGTTTAACTCACTAGGGGTCGTTGACTCCATTTGTACTTATCGAGAGTTTTCTTTCTTCTTCGCCAACGATGGGCATCGACAAAGAGCGCCATTATCTTTCTTTTTCGCTCCGCTTGCTTAACTTTTTCTTATTTCACATATTTATGTTGTAAGTGAATTTTGGAAAACGAAATCACTAATTCAAAGTTTCCTGGGATTTAAATGAACTTTTTTTTTTTGTTTTTTTTTGGTTTTTTCGCGAGATTGAGCCATCCATCTTGTTATCTGTTTGCACAAGTAATTTGAAAGATAAATGTCTTTTAATTCTCTTTACTTGTATCGAGTTAATCTCGGCTCGGAGGAGAATAAATCACCGGGCGCCATGTTTAGAAGAAGTTTTGATTGTGCCAAAGTTGCTTGACAACAGCGCTCCGATAGCCGGGCGAATGGAATTAAAAATTGCACGCTCGAAAATCGATTCGTTGCGCCTGGAGAACGTGTTTTAAAAGCAATTTTTGCGAAAATTGCGAGGAATTAAAAGGTTTGGAGAAGCAATTTGTAATTTTTTTTTATTTTTGGCTCACAGGGGGCGCCGCGTGGGTTTTTTAAACGCTGAAATTAAGAAAATCGAATTTGAACTCAATTTTCTCGTGCAATTTCAATCAATAGCGCTTTTCTCGCATCCATCTCAAGACCTGTTGCAATCGAAAATGGCAGTTTAAATGACCTCATTTCCGGTTTATGACGCCATCCATTTTCGCTCCTTATTATTTTCATATCGACTTTCCCCAGACCCAAGTTGAAGCAACAAGTTAAAACCACTTGTTGGACTCTTTCCTTTTTATACACGTTACTTCTCTCTTGCTCACTCCGCCAACTCCATCCAGACGTCGCTGATCGATCGTTTTATTTTTATTCTTCATTGAAAAATTATTTCGAACCAAATCAAATTTATTCGACACGTCCAGCGCCACATTTTGGAGTTTGGGGCCCAAATGGGGGCCCCAGTGATGAATATAAATCTTCGTAGTGGTTTTTCGGGCCCCGCAAATTGAAATTTCTAAGAAAATTTGATGATTTTTCGATATAAAAATTCATTTGGGGGCCCCGATTGCTGTGCCGCTTGATACGACCGAAATTCAGATTTAAAAAGCGTCAGCTGGTGTCAAATTTTTGTTTTTATTTTTGGGTCCGTAAGGTGTGTTTGCATTCTGAGCAGCGATTTTAATGCCCCGTTTGTAATTCGTCTTTTATAACCTCGTGGAAAAAGGGATAAAATAAAAGATGGCGCGGTTTTAATGAGTTTTGTCTCTGCGGTGATAAAAGGCGTCTTTTTATTCGATGTCGTTTCATGGCTGTGATGGCGGCTTTTTCCCAGAATTCCATCGTCAATTTGCTCGACTCTTAATGGCTGCGCTGCCCCGTTTCTATTAACCCTTTTTTTGAAAAAAAATAAAAATAAAAAGTTTTAATCCTTAGTTTTAGTTGAAACGTGGGATGTACCGAGAAATGGCGTCTTCTGCTGTCTATAAAATGCCGATTTAATGTCCGGTCGTGAAAAGTGTCATTGAGGGTGTGATTAATACACAGTGATAGAGTTTAATCTGGGAATCGTAAAATTTTGGGCGGGAGAAGAAAGGAGCGGAGTCGAAGACTCGAAGTCGGGGTTAAGTGCGGGGCTTCGAATTGTTGACTGCCATTTTGATTTTAT
This sequence comes from Strigamia acuminata, assembly GCA_949358305.1. NCBI lineage: Eukaryota > Metazoa > Arthropoda > Chilopoda > Geophilomorpha > Linotaeniidae > Strigamia > Strigamia acuminata. The sequence continues at coordinate 26,042,597 of OX442314.1, read as the reverse complement.
CGGATGCTGGTTGGTATCGAGCCAAGTTTATGAGCTGGATTAAAGTTTGCGTTGCGAATAAAAAGCTTGTTTTAATAAATTGTGGAATTTTTTGGCCGGTTATTTTTGGATTTGGTGGAATTCGTGCAAATTTTTGCACAAAAAAATAAAAAAAATTTAAAAATAAAAAATTTGGCGGCCATTTTGGATTGGGAGAAATTTAAATAATGTTGAAAAATTCGTGTTGCGAGTGAAATTGAATTTTGTAACGATTTTAATTTATTTTGTTCGATTTTTTGTCGATTTATTTTCGTGTTTTATTTTGTTGTGATGGGAGTTTGTCGATGGATTATTCACGTCTGGCGAGAGTGGTCCCGGGGCTAGAGAAAAAGAGACAGGAGGGGTTGGGAACCAGAAAGAAGGGATTAGGCTTAAGGTGCAGCTGTAGCCTGGGGCAGTCAACCTTGGCTTTGCAGAGAGCCAAAACCAAGCCAAGAGTAATAACGTCTCGGTCTCGTTCTCATTCGCAACGTGATCTGTTCTTTGTCAAGACGACTCAACTTGTAGTGACGACGACGTTTGCTTTGGACTGCGCTGGACGTTCGAATTTCGGGCCGCGGGATTTTGTTCGTTTTTATTCGCGATTTCAGCCGAGTTTTGGGATTTTTTTTAAGAACGAAATATATATATTTTTGAATTGACATTTTACCGGCGTCTAAATGCATCCCAAAGTAAGTGGCCATCTTTTTTTTAAGTTATTTTTTTATTTGGATTTGAATTTGTTCGTATTTTTGTAAATATTTTTTTAAATTTGTTTGTTTGACGGTTCGTTTTGTTGGTTTTTGTTGTTTTGTTTGGGTTTGGTGTTTTGGTGTTTTGTTTTGTTTTGTTTTGTTTTTTTGGTTTGGTCCGCGTGTGTTTTTCCTTTCCGCATGGGAAGTGTTGTGTGGGACAATGGGCATTGTTAGGAGTTGGGTTAGGCTTATGGTTTGAGGGTGTATGAAGTAAACTGGAAATGGAAATGTGGGATCTGTTGAATTGGGGTTAGGTTTTTTTTTTTTTTTTGGTGGGTTTTTTTGGGTTAGGGGGTTTTTTTTGTGGATCGAGGGTGTTTTTAAATGGTTGTTTAAGGTTTGGGGAATGGAGTTTTTAAAGTTGATACGAGATAAATGAGGTTTTTGGTACGTTATTCGCGTTTAATTGGCACTTGGTGTGTTTTTCCACGGTAAAATAAAATTTGTATGTTTTTTTTTTACGTTAAAACATAATTTTTCGTGCGTTTTTCCCGCTGAAATTGCATTTTTCGTGCGTTTTCCCCGCTGAAATTGCATTTTTCGTGCGTTTTTCACGTTAAAATAGCATTGTTTTGCGTTTTCTACGTTAAAATAATTTTTTTTTACGGTTTTAAAGATCAAAAAAATCATTTTTGTACGTTTTTCACGTTAGAATAACATTATCCTTACGTAATTCACGTAAAATTAGCATTTCTCGTACGTTTTTCACTCATAAAACAGCATTTTTGTCTTTAATTTCGAATTTAAATAACGTTTTGGATGTTATTTAAAGGAATTTCCACCCCAGGCGATACTTTTTTCTATTTATTTTTTATAAATTCGAATTCAGGCGTGGAATTTTGTTAACAAAACAAGAAAAAAAAACATGATCACATATTTTAAAAAAAAAAAAAATTGAAAAAGAAAAAATGTCTACGTTGGAAACTGCGAACCAAAACAGAAGTTGAAAAAGTTCTTGTTCGTGAACTTGTTATCCATTTTTGTCCTTCACTTTCGCCTTGTATTTTTTTGTCCTTCGCCATTCAAGGTTCTTGCGTTGGCGGTCATGAGTTTCTTCTCCTCTCGACATTCCGTTTACGCCCCATCCACCCACCACCTACATTTTTTTCCGTGTTCCACCACATGTTTCTCCCTTTATCATTCCCCACACACCATTTTCGTCCTACCCTGTCCTCCTTTCCTTTCCCCGAATCTTTTAATGACCTCCTTTTTATGTAGGTTTAGGTTTTTTTATTTTATCCCTTCTTTATTTTATGTTGCTCGTCATGTTCTGGGAATACATGCCGCCATTTTGCGAAATTAAAAGTTTTCTATTGGGACGTTTTATGCGGGGAAATTGAACCGCAGCGCGAGCACGGGAATCGGCGTCAACCCCGGCCGCGAATGGCGCGCTTTGTTCGGCTGGAACGAAGCGCATTTCCCGTGCACTCGAGTACGCACGCGTGGGTGCATTTTGATTGTTTTCGCGCGTCATCGATGTTGAAATTGTGAAATACAATACAATGACCGCTTAATTATGGGGTTTTGACGTTATTGTGTGCAAATATTTTTATTCGAATGCGAAATCTTGTGAAATTAGTCGGTAAAAGTTTTTTTGAGTTGCGCATGCGCGGTAAAATTAGATTTTTTAAAAATTTTTTTAGGTTTTTTAATCTGAGAATTAAATTTATCTTTTTCCATGACAATGACCTCTTAATATTTGATAGTTATCTCGTAATTGTTTACGAGCGAAAGTTTATGCAGAAATCCGGTTTCACAGCTTTACAACTGAATACATTTCCAACGTTTGCCCGCATCCATTTGCATTCGATATTGAATCGATTATTACTCGCTTAAACTCGATACATTTCATATTTGTATCACAAAATACATGCGTACATCTCCCTTTGCAATCGATACGCGGAGAGTTTGTGACGTCACACAATTCCCAGAATGCCGTATGCCGCATAAACGATTTATGGATTACCTTTTCCTAGTGCGTGTTACTCCTCTTTACTCTCTTGGCCATCATCCCTTGTCCCCTTCTCTCTCTCTCTCTCTCTTTCTCTCTCTTTCTTCTCATCCATATCTCATTGTGTTCATCTGACAGCTGCTCTCGTTTGGGCCCCACCAAATTATCCAATGGACGCACTCTGTATTTTTGACCGAATGTCCGTTTTAACTGAAAGTCGGCACCAGCTGGCGTCACTCTTCTTCTACAACTTGTACTGGTTTTTTATTCGCTTCGCTCCTCTCGCTTTACTTCTTCGTTGATTTCTTTTTCTCTTCGCTTTTTCCCTCGTCTCCTTTAATATATTTAAGTAACTTAACAAAGGTGAGTGGATGGTCATATATATTTTTTTGTGTATTTATATTTTTTATTATATAGTTTATGATGTGTTGTGTCTGAAAATGTGTTTGGGGCTTGTTCTTGGAACAGGAAGTTTGGGATTTATGACCTCAGTGTTGAATATTTTTGATATCCGGTCACACGTTGGATTGTGATTCACTGGTGTGAATGAAACGTGATGTTAATTCGGGGGATTTTGAATTTATGTTTTGTTTGTTTGTTTGTTTTGTTATTCCCCTGGTGAGAGTTTTTTGTAATTTTTTTTTTCTTGTGGTTTTGTAATTGTATGAATTATTGTTCCGGTTCGTGGAATTTTTAATTTCGAGCATTGCGCATGCTTCGAAATTATAACTAAAACGTGTTTGTTGATGATACGTCACTCGTTCTTTTCGATCTTGAACGCCGAAAATGTGACTGTATCCCTTCAAAATATGTGTCATTAACTAAGTTGGTCACCCCGAGCTTGTTAGTAATAATAATTCTGAAAAAAGCACCTGGTAAGTGAGTGGTCGTCTAATTAGCAGGTGGTGTTTGGTTTGAGTGGATTTTGAGCACGAAACCGAGATAAAAATTAATATCGATGAGTTGGCGTTGTAAATTTCTTTCTCTACTCGTGTCTGCCTCGACTACAGTTTGCGCCCAAAATCTTGATACTAAATTCGTACTGCGCATCCCATTCTGCGCCGACAATTTTCTAATTCCAGGTGTTATTTAGCGGTATTAAGCCTAATAATGCTAAAAATAAGGTAAATAAATAAAAATATTTTGGTCCTACGCTGTAAATTACTGTTAATAGTGAGTTTATTGTTGTTTATTTACGTTAGTTTAGCATTATTAGGCTTAATACTGCTAAATAAGAATTGGGATGCGCAGTGCGAATTTAGCATCGAAATATCGGGCGCGAACTACAGTTTTTATTTATTTCTTTTTCTTGTACATTTAAGTACGTATCGATTGGCCGTAAAAACGTAGGGAATAAATTATCCGTGAGGTTGTGTTGGAGCTAGGCCACATTTCACTTGCACCTGGTGTTTTGGTGGTCAAATAGGCGTGGGGGTGGCGATGTTATATTTAGAACGGAGTTTGTTGCTTCAATTACGGAATTAGATAGGAAGCGAAACACATGGCGGGTTTTAAGCGATTGTTGTTCACTGGTGATAATGATGGTGAGTGTGCAAGAGGTGTAATAAGATTGGGGGGAAAACTAAGGAGGTTTTGAAACGGTTTTACATATTTTGAGTTGGAATGATTTAGCAGATTCTCCTTGAAACGACCTTGAGAGATTTGCTTTTAAGATGGGACTTAACGGATCTCTTTTGACGATTAAATTAGGATGTGTTTCGAAGAACTGACGTTCTTTGTGCATTTTTTCAATATGTTAAAGCAGCAAAAAGTAGGCGCATTCATGGTCTTGTTTAACTTGAGAGAAAAAGTGTTCGGCGGAACCTCGTATTTGGACCATGTTTAAGATACTAGGTAATGTTATTCAATGGGAATGACGTCACGTTCAAACACGAAACGAGTTTTGCATACGTTTTAGAGTTTTTGAATGCACCTACTGTATTTTACCGATTAAGAGTCGCTCTCGAATTGTAGTTGCGGCTGAGACCCCAAAATACCGTCTTTTTGCAAAATTACGGTATTGTTTCCGTATTTAACCTCAGGAATGATGAACGTATGCTTCGTTCGAGACGTTCAGACTTCGTTTGTTACATTAAACAAATGTAACAAACGAAAAACCGAAATTGTAATTGCTGACAAAAATGGCAGTTTTGAATAAGAGCCGCGGCACAAGTGTGAACAATTCTGGGAGGACAAGTGGTGTTTTATAGGAGGTTGAAGTGATGGAAATTGCGTCATGGATTGTAAATGTCACAACATGAGGTACCAATTGTGCGGCTGGTCTTCCTTGTAAAAGTTGCACATGTGCGGTTGTTTCTTTTCTCTTTTCTGTAAGTTTATGATTGACAATCAAGTTTTGTTTTTTTTTTTTGTTGAAGGGAATGGCATCAAATACAGCAACTTCCTGTTGATATCCTTGTTGAAGATTAATGTTCGAATGAAATAGATCGCATTTGTTGTTATTGGAATTAATGGTTTTGTTTCTCTGGTTAATGGGGAGGATATTAAATGACTAAATTAATTGGGAATTTTCTCATTAGAGATCACTGGTTTGTGTGTGTGTTTTTTTTTTTAAGTTGATGTGTTGTGACTTGCAAGATTATTTCAAGTCGGTGAGCTGTTCAAACGAATTTTAAGTAAAATTGAGCAGACTTCAAACGTCTAACATTTCCGTGCTCAATAATAGTCATTAAGCTTAGGGTTGGTAATTTTAATTCATGGACTGTAATTATTCGGATGTTCTTTTTATCCGAAACATCCACCTGAGGTTCAATAAACGATTCAGAGGTCAGATGTGGTTGGGGGTAGATATTATCCTAACTAAATTGTCTTTTAATTTATGTTTTAACGGGGAAAGTAGCAATATAGTATTTATTTCTTTTCGTAAAGAAAATTACAGGTAAACTGCTCATTATGCATTCAAAACATGCAAAATTACAAAAGAAAAAATTTCTTCTGCTGTTTAATAAACACAACACACCACCTGCATTGGATTTCTGGGAAAAGACTTGCGTTCTGGTCAGGGACTCGAGGCTAGGCTCTTAAATAAATCAAAGAATATTAATTATTAGATGCGTAGATTCACACGTTTGAATTTGTAAACACCAAAAGCGGGGCATTTCAAAAATTCTCCTATTGGTTGAGCCATCTCACTGGTGTAGTGGCACAAAAAATAGCCCGTAACATCAGAATTGTAATCTAACTAGGCAAAACAACCAATAAAAAACTAAACTTTTGTTTACCTGCCAAAAGAAATCAACAGAACTACTTTTCCGCGTAGTAGAGCACAGTCCCCAGTTAGGCGTAAACCGGTTTAGCCAATAGGAGTTAGGACAACGTTGTGGTGGTTTAAGTGTCGTTGTGGGTTTCTGTTTTTGCAGTTTTTGATGGTGGTTTTTGCTGTCCATCCTGTTTTTAGACACTTACAACCAGAAAAGCGGAAACTTTGACGTACTTATTGGGATTTTTACAATCGAAAGTTTGTTGGATACATGTTAGTCGTTGAGATGGGAGGGGAAGAAGCATCCATGAAACAAATATGTGTAGGGTTTTTTTTGTACAAAAATATGTTGTTTTGTAGTAGTGAATTTTGCAGAGTGCAGTCGAGCTATAAATCCGAGTGTCATCGTAGAGAAGAGCGAAGGAAAATTGAATTTTGTGATTCGCTCTCGGTTTTGCGAGAAGTTTTTTCCGACCCTTGTTGTGCACTAGCACCAGGCCGCCTTCTAGCTTTTGTAATTGTGTTGTAATTTTAATTTGATTTTATCTCGGGGTTTGTGTGGAACCCGTTTTCCTACGTGCTTTATCGAATTAAGAGAAAGAAGAGTATAGATGCGGTCATTCGGTCCAACGATCAAAGAGAAACGGGTGGAGTTAATTGAATTTAACAGGCTTATAGTTGCAGTTTTAATTAATTTGTCTTTTATTTATTTATTTATTTATTTATTTATTTATTTTTTTCTTTTCTGTTTTTTTTTTGTAGCGTGGCTCGGATGAACTTCTTTCTCAATCGAGTGCCGTGAGTAATGGTACAGCGATGAGTCCTCAACCAAACCATACAGATAACAACAATGATGCTAAAAAGGTCAGTAAAGTAAAAATTGTTTAGCGCGCTGTTCCAACCTACACTAAAGGTTTGAAGACATCACGCAGAACAAATCTATGCAATTCAAGAGCCTTTTATTTGATTTTTAAAAAAATTTCGCTTTATCAAATTCTTACTGCGGAATCTAAAATTTGGGAGTGAATGCCGCACCGAGCAATTCAAGGGATAAACGTGTGTAACATTTGTCAATGATTTTCTCAGTTTTAAGTGCAAATGCAATGCTGGATCCATGATAAAGTTTCGTAAAATTTGTCAATACAGTCGAAACTCTTTATAACGAATCGCAAGGGGCCCGAAAAATCGATTCGTTATGACGAGACTTCGTTAGATCGAGATTTTTTAACGTGGTGTTGTATGGCCAGCCAACCAAACCAGCCATTCTTAGGTATTCGTTATATCGCGATTCGTTGCTTTTGCCATTGGGGTCATTTGTTACTTACTGGAAAGTTGGGTATGGTCTGTTATTATCATTACACCATACTTCTTCGGTTCTAAGACGTCATTTACCATATGTTTATATGTACTCGGTTATCTAGAAAACTGAAAATCTGAATAAGACTTTTCTGGAAAAGCGCACCCTGTTTTTAGATATGTTTATATGGAAAAAAGCTCAAAAAAGTGTCTTAGAATCGAAGACACATGGTATTATTATTATTATTATTATTATTATTATTATTATTATTATTATTAGTATTATTATTTTGTCATCATCTATTGTATTATACAATTTAGGGTGAGGAAATATTTTTGAGTAGGAGACAGGAATAACCTTCTTTGCACATTTGTGCTGACGTCAGTGACAAGGTTGTTACTGCACTTCTTTCGACTGAAGTGATGCGGGTTCAAACCTGATTGAACATGTGGAAATTTTACCAGAAAGAAAAAAAAATTGAAAAGCATGAATTTCTTTTGGTGAGATGATGAATGCAGTCAAATCTTGTATGTTGATGCTGAAAGAAGTTCCACCGGATAGGTGAAGTCTCTGGGATGTCACTAAGGACATAAATTGAAACTTCTCTTTATGCGTTGGCCATACCCAATCTATTTTTATAATTTCAATCTCAATGATTTCTACATTGTAATTAATTCCACAAAAAAATATTTTTCATTTAAACAGTACGGTAGTTGAAATAAATGTGTTAAATATCTGTTTAGAGTGATAAACTAGACCAGGGGTCGGCAAGTAATTTTAAGTGGGGTCCGGATACTATTGAAAATTTTTATCGAGGTCCAGAAAAAAAAAACACTTAAAAACCTTACTAAAAACCTAAGAAAACGGAAAAAAAAACACTTAAAAACCAAATAAACCCCCCAATAAACACTCACAGCTCAAAAAATACCAATAAAACCTAAAAAATCAGGAAAAACAAGGGAAAAAACCACTGAAAAACCAAAGAAACCGAGGGAAAAACGTCACAGCGGTCCGCCTGTTGCCGAACTCTGAACTAGATTAAATGCTTTTTTTTAATTAATTGTGCTATGGTCATTAAAACCGTTTACTGCCAGTCGATCAATCAATCAAACTTGCCGGTTCACCAAGTTGGCAGGACAACACATGGAGGAATTTTGATTTCGTGTCCTCCCTGTAGGATTTTCAAATTGAGTAAAATGTAAATTCTTTCTTAAAAGAGATCATTAGAAATAAAGAGTTGGCACAATGATTTTTGTAAAATCCTTTCGTGCGTTGTACTGCGATCTTGATGAACCTCAAACTTGCTCGCAAATGATGAGCAGTTTCATTGTACTTGGTTGCTTGGTATGATGAATATAATTTGAATATCATAAATCACATTGGACGAAGTTTGAAATTAAGGGTTTGGGGCTGTCTTAATCTTTCTTCTCAAACAACTTTTGGTTGACTACTTTTATTAAATGAGATGGACAATGATAAGCAAACATTTCCACACACGTGCGTGATCCATTAGGCAAGACAATTGCAGTTTTTCTCTCGGATAATGAGTTATAAACATGCACGTCTGTGTTTCTGTCTCAGCTGTATGGAGGAAATAAATCGTTTTGATAATGCACGATAAGTTATTTGTCATTGCACGTAATTCACACTTGAATCATGAAATTGTTGGTTGTGCAATACTGAAGCTTTGAAATTCGGATACATGTTTGTATGAAAGCAGGGAGGCCATTCAACATTTTTTGCCGTAAAATGCAAGATGGGCTGGTTGCATCACTCTGGGCAAGAAGATGGGTCTCGGGACAAGAATAAAAATGAAAACAATGATAAGAAATAAACGTGGTTTTTTTATTGCATACATTTTAGCATAAACATGGAGTGATGTTTTATACTACACAATAAAACGTTTCAGTAGCTGTTATTATCATGTGCTACGTGCACAAGTTGATGTTTATCTCGATTGACAGAAAACAAATCCAGTTTGCATGTTTTTTTATTGCTGGGAATGTTATGCCACAGAACAATCTGCATGATGAGAAAAATCTACCTTTTATGGTGAAATTTGTTAGACTATGGTAGCTGCATTGGAAAAGTTATTTAGACCAGCGCTTTTCAAAGTGGTGGTCCACGGACTAGTGCTAGTTCGCTACTTGTTTAGCAGACAAGGGTATACAAGTATTAACACCTGTTGATGTCTGGTGTTTAACCTAGTGGCAAAATACGAAATTACTCACAATTTCAATTGCCAGCCTAGAGTGAGGGTCCAGTTTTTTTTAATGCGACTGTACATATGTATGCAAAAGGAAGAAAAGTGACTTGATTGCTACCTTTTGCAAAAGCTTCTTTTGGATGAAGTGTTTTACGTGATTTTCGTTGTCCAAAAGGAAAGATTTGTCTTTTCTTTCGCAAATTGAACGCACCTATAGTTTGAGAAGCGATGGTTTTAGACTAAATGCTAGGCACATTCACAAATGCGTGTTTAACTGCAATAAACATGCTTTTGGGAATGTTAGATCGGTACAAGCAGTTTAAAAATCTTGTTTAAAATGCGGTTTTCGTCTTTAAATTTTTAATTCAGACTTATTTGGCTGCCATTGTTGCTGTTGGGTTGCGGGAAGCTAAATTAAGCCGGCCGAATCAATAAATACGAAAATTACATTTAAAAGTTAAACTGCTTGTTTATAAATGTTGTTTTAAGGGGTTGTTTAGTTTAAGTAACATTGCGACTGCGGCTTCTGTTTTTTAATGTTTGTGGAAGAAAGCGGCCGTATCCGGAATTGTTTAATTTCACAAGGACGCAAAATTGAATAAAAATGGAATGTCGCAGTACAATTTCAGTTTAAAAAATATTGAATGTCATCGGAGAAGAATAAGCTTCGCCTGACAGTGGGATGAATGAATAATTCAACAGGTGCGTCACTGGTTGCATGCTCGATCAGCTTCGGTTAGCATTTTAATTTGAAGCGGTTTTTATGGGCAAAAACCCTTTTGAACCTGCGGCCTATTGAAACCTTTCACTGGGCCAATTGTTAACACAGTGAGCCAGGTGAAAATCAGCTGACAGCCCACTGATATTTTATATCTAATTCATTGCAAAGATTTGGAAACACACTATTGGATGTGAAGGCTCAAGAAAGATTTTTCACTACAGGGACTTTGTTCAGCGCGTTTTCTATTAAATTGAAATTTGTTTTCGACTTTAAAGAGGAGCTGTTCTCAAGAAAATCGAAGTAGGCAATTTTAAACACTTTTTGAATACAGTAAAGGTGGGTTCACACTTGTGTTCACACTAGGGACAACGCAACGCAAGGAAAAAGTAATCAAACGCAACGCAGAGTCTGTTCATACTGTAGGGCACGTGTGAACAGAGCTGCAACAATTGATGCTGCGTCTGGCCAATCAGATGGTCTCAATGAAACCTGGAATTGGATCTAGTTCTAGAACTAGTTGCAGAATCTGAAAATGGCGGCCTGTTTGCATGTGGCAAAGTCTCACCAACCAAACGTGAATCGACGAGAGTTGAAGTCGATCGTGATTGGTTGGACGCAAGACCTTTCTTTGCGTTGCGTCGCTTACTTCAACTCGGAGTTGAAGCAGGAATTGGCGTCAACGTCATGAATTTTTGGACTCAAGCAGCTTGCGTTGCGTCTAGTGTGAAGACTAGTGTGAAGACAAGTGTGAACCCACCTTAAGTGGGAGAAATTAGACTTTGGCAACATTTTCCTATCCGTTGCACTAAGTTTTGACGAGTTTGCAGTTAAAAGTGATGGATTGGCTTTTGCAGAGAGAGTGTGATGGGTATTATGCTGATCCCTCATTCTATTTGGTGTGGCTGTATTGAGCGTATTGTGTTGTTAATAGCTTTGGGTAAGGGTGTGTGTGAAATGATAAATGCACACCTAAGCTGATCGATCGACCTTTGTGGGCATGAAAGAGTTTGATTGACATGGGTCAGATTTAACGAAGTACCCATGTCTGATTGAGCTTACAGCTCGAGGTGCGCCATTTATTTTCGCTATTCTTTGGATCACTGATCGCTAATTAAGTCGGAACTTTTCGATCATACACCTGGTGCAATAACTGGCTCGGTAATTCCCTCATGAAAAGGGTGCTACTTTGGTGCACTTCCAACGTCTTTTTTCTTTTGACAAGGGGAACGAGACGTTTTCAAATGTAATAGACATGTTTCAGAGCAAATGTTGGTACGGATTAATTGGTGTAGGAAGGCGTCAGCTGCGTTCAACGGTTGTTAGAGTGGGTGCGAGCAAACAGCGAAGGCTGGATTACGGAATTACAACGTGATCTTGATGAATTGCTTTTTTTTCTTTATTTCACAGGTGAAACTGGAAAAAAGTCAAAATGGGAAGCCATCGCGTGTTATCCACATACGGAACATTCCGAATGAAGTGACGGAAGCTGAAATCATACATCTAGGGGTTCCTTTTGGCAGAGTAACCAATGTACTTGTGCTGAAAGGGAAAAACCAGGTAAGAATACGATACGAACAGCATCTTGGTGCCAAATTTGTTTGTACAAATATGGCACCATCTGTTGTGCCAATGTTATAAATTGGGGCTCCATATGACCACTGCCAGGTATAAAGTCCTGTAGTAATCATCCTACAGTTTGCGCAAGGTTTCTTGATGACAAATTCAAACTAAGCGTTATTGTGGGCGCAGCCAAAGGGCATTACATCATGATTTTCCAAAGTCTATTGTCAAACTTGTTGCAGAAAAAAGAAATAAAGCAGAAAAGTTTGGCACAAGGCTGTAAATTACTTTTGTTTATGATGTTATTGCTGTTTATTTACTTTATATTAGCAGTATTAGGCTTAATACTGCTAAATAACGACTGGAATTAGGAAATCATCTCCACGGAATGAGTTCCGCCCTATGAATTTAACGATCATTTGTATTAATACATTTTTTAGAATTTTTTGTGAAAATTTTGGATAGGTTATCCGACAGGGTGGAGCTAGGAAGGGGTTTGGGAAGTGGTATGGTGGACTTAATGGCACCACTATCTTGCATTTATGCTGATTCGGCATTTTTATTACCACGCAAATATTCCTGGCACAATAGGAAGATGTTTAAATTTGAAAACAAGCAATACATCATGAGCGAAAGTTTATTCCCTCTTTGCCTCGTGGGGTAATTGAGTCTGTAATCATTCTGCTAGGGTTATTTCTTCGTATGGGGTTGGTAAAAACTGATGGACTCTGTTGGTGTGAATGGGAAGCCCATTCATCGTCATCAATCAATGCCAGCCACGGGATAATAATATTCTGGCTGCTGCAGATTACTGACCTGAAAGTTCCATTAGCAAACCAGGTAGGATGAAAATATTGCAACGATAAATCGTCATGTGACAAGGCCATCACTTTGGCCATTAATGAATTGTCACCTTTAACCTGTTTAGTTGTTTTCTGCTTTAAAATTGTGATATTTTATTTGATTGTAATTTTTATTGTTTTAGGCATTTCTCGAAATGGTGGATGAACCTTCTGCTAGTACAATGGTCAACTACTTCACAAACTGCCCTGCCCAATTGCGTGGTCGCTGTGTCTTTGTTCAGTTCTCAAATCATAAGGAACTCAAGACCGATTCTACGCACTCCAATGCAGTAAGTTTGCAATTTGTGAGTATTAACAAATTGCAGTATTTCATCACATTGCTTGTAACAGCTCAGTTGAGGTTTATGTCTTAAAAATTGGGTCGACGTTGGCCAGTTCCCTTGGCTCTAAGAAGATTAAATACATTAGAAAAGATTGCATTATCTAGCTTCCTGTTTTACAGCATAATAAGATTGATTACTTCGCTAAGTTGGATGCAGACTTGAGAGTTTCCCCTATGATTAAGTGCACGGCATTAAGAAGCACTGAGGTTTGTTTATGTACATTAGAATATGGATTGATGGTTTTAATTAACCATATTTGTATTCAAATGTGAACGATTTTGAGTTGTTACAGCTGTTAAAACAATGTGCAACCCGTTTGTAGGTAATTATTAGTGCACATGATTTGTTCCATGCTGGAAATTTTGCATTGTGATTCTGTATGAATGTGTGATCGCTGTTTTATTGTTTGGACTAAGGTGTTGATGTTTCTCTTTCAGCATGCATCAGCCCAAGCCGCGCTCCAAGCTGCACAAACGATGATTCCTTCGACGGAAACACAGGGTGGCCCCAACACAGTTCTCAGGGTCATAGTTGAACACATGGTCTATCCTGTCACACTTGATATCTTGCACCAGGTAAGCTTAGTTTGAATAAATGGATACTTCGTATGAATGGACTCGCGAAGTATTGGATCAATTCTGCGAATAAGAGTGAACGAATTGTGTTTTCGTGTCGATCGCCGAGTTCACTATAAAATTACACGAGTGTGTAATTACGGTGTATAAATTGTGAAATACGGCATAGATTAATGAAAACATTCTTGGTAAATGCTTTTGCAGTAGTTTGTGTATGCGTTAAGCATGTAACTGATAGGTATACAGCGTATCTTTGCGCCGCTAATTACATGGACAGTATGACATTGTAAACAACGGTTTAATTTGATATTGCTCTATGGTAATTTTGCCATTGGTTATCTTCAGTTGGTTCATCCTACTTTCTGCACAAGGTATTGGTTATGTTGTATGTAGTTAGCTCATTATTTTTAAATTCAATTTAAAGGTTAAATGGGGTGGAAACATTTCATGTGATTTTATGTGGTAAAAATGAAATGGGGCTTTGGGATAAAAATTAATAGCGCGGCAGTAAAAATGAAGTGGATAAAGAATTTGTATTTTTTTTTTGCATTTATTTAGAGCATAGAATTGCTTGAATGCGTAAGAATTAAATACAATTGGTTCTTTTGGATTTGTAAGATGGAAACAAATGGATGAGTGTTAGGCTTAAAGCCAAATCCATTGCCATAACATCTTTAAAAAAAAATTGATGTCAACTTTACCACTTCATTTTTTCCCCAACTGCTTCTGAATAGCTCTTTAAGCTTTATTGACAATTTTGCAAAAGGGCGGCAATTATATTTCAAGTAATTGCTCAAACGCTCGTCGAAGCGCATTCTCCAAATTGCTTATTTCCTCATACGGGTTCAGCCCATCTTCAGCCAACCATTCATGTAATAATTTGCATAATTGAACAACGATGAATAATTATTGCAAATCAAGACTCTAAATTTTTTTCTTCAGCCATTTTGGAATTTTTTTTATTTTTTATTTTTTAATTCTGGTGTATAGTTTATTTTTTCAACATTTTTCATTGATTTTTAAACATTTCTTGGTGTCTCTCCTGGTTGTGAAGAACTCTTTCCATCCACTGTTTTCGGTTGCCATGCCAACGCAGACAGAGACTCGTTCCATCTGTTTCTTTGGCACATCAGAAACTGATGGATTGATAAAAGGCGAAGTAGTGCAAGTATAAGGAAAAAGATATCTTTGTGCTGGTAGTGGGAAAGGTGGTCAAAGGTCAGGTGGTGGTCGTTGAGGGAGCCACATTTCATCTGCTAGGAGATTAATCTGGCTGACATTCAATTTTACCTGCTCATCTTTGGGCCGTTGGCTGAATGATTCCCAGAGTCCCTCGAGTACTCTTCGGTCCCCGCGCGGGTGTTTTTCTGGTGACTGGACACCATCCGCTGAGAAATGACCAGCTCTAAAGCTAACGTAGGTGAAAATAAGAGCCGGGGAAAATGTTTTTTCTGCAAACTTTGTCCAATCGAAACTCCTGTTGGCTGGAAATTCTTTTAAGAGGTTTGCAAGCGGTCAGTGGTCAATGGATCAATTTCACTGCTGTCATAAGAGGACAAGCAATGGAAGGCTACACACATGGGTTTGAAGTTGTTGCTTGCAAAGCACCTTCCACTCGGAAAAGTTACAAATACAGTCGGGGAATGGATACTCGCTTCATTAAAAAAAATGTCATTTAAAGTAACGATTATTTTCATGACGCGCTGTAATTGGTTCAGAGATGCATTGATGAAAATACTCTGTTCAGTCTAATACTACGTTTACATGCATCGAATATTTTGAATGGTGTAAAAATCAAATTGTTGTGTTTACATGCAGGAAATAATTCGTGATCACTTTCGGTTTTCGACCAATGGGGAAGTGCCGGAAGCGATGCGCGCATGCGCAATAAGAATAGTTCGAGTTCACTCGAATTAAACAACCTTCTGCGAGGGATTATTCACTACTCGAATAATCCTTGTCATCCCTGTTTACATGACAGTTGTGCACACCGAATATTTCACCTCACTCAAAATATTGCATGCATGTAAACGTAGTAATAGTTGCTAAAATCAAATAAGGTTAAGTTTGGGGGAAATTGAAGAAATGAAGAAAATGAAACATCGTTTTGAGAAAATGTGCGTTGAGGAAACGAACCAACATCAATAGATCTCAACCAATCGCAGCGCGTCATTAAAATAATACGTTCATGTCGAGGGTGAACGTAGTCACTGCTTTAAGTCAGATTAATTGAGAGATTCTTGAAATAACTTGAATATGGTGGCCGATCTGGTCGCTGTGGGCATCTGCAAGGTATGCAAATGGTAAAATGTGTTTAACTTCAATTTTAAACTGACTTTTTGAATGCACCCAGTGTTTACGAAAGCTTTTATAGTTGCATGGGTGAAAGGAACTGTAGGGTGTTTTACTATTAAGGTTGCTATTGGTTTTAAACAACTGTGAGTAAAATACGTTTACTGGGCTAACGTAATTTTGTGCTTGAGACATTTTGTGGACAGCCAGATGTGCAAGACATTAACTTGTATTTTGAGAGCGATTGTAAACAGCCTTGCAAACAGATGGCGTTGATTTAAAATAATGTGCAATCTATAATTTAAATATATATATATATATAGGGTGTATACACATTTAAATTAAATATTTCTGGTTTAGTTTTTTTCGCTCTTTCGTTCGGTGTTTAGTTTTTGACATCAATTTTAGTCTTAATTCTACGTATGTATCGTATTTTTCGATCAGAAGCACCCTCTTAGTGGCTCTTTGAACTCAATTTAATATCCTGCTGGACCAAAACTCGCCATTATTTCCCATGGTGTCAGCATTTATCCTAAGTTTGGCATGTGATGGCTGAGGAGAGTAAGATTTAGTACATCTAAAATTAAAGAAGATAGTGGTCTAGCTCCTCACGTGTTGCTTAGTGTTTATTTCTTGACACGAGCCCAAAAAGCTTTTTAGATATTACCATTGACATCCATAACAACTATTCCCTGGCTAGTCACACGCAGAGCCTCGTACAGCCGAACTAATAAGAGGCTTACTTGCTAAAGCAAAGTGACACCTTACTTAATGTGCCAGTACCGGGTTTGATGTGTGACTTGTTTACTAAGTTGAAGTGCCACTGCAATGCAATATAAAGAATACCGTACTTGAGAAACACAATTCTGGTCCTGCAGTCGCAAATTTAACCAGCAAACAGCCCAACGGCAGCAGTTTATTCTTATTTTTGACACTTAGCGTGGTCGCGAACTGCAAAGGCGGAACCGTGCAGTGCGATATATATTAGGCCTTGCAAGCCGCGATCTGTGGGACGAGTTTCTTGGGGACCCGCTGCAGTTGGGAATTTGCAGATTAGCTGGAGAAAATTAATTTGGAATATACATTTGCAATTCCGTGAATGTTTCTTTGTAATTGGGGCGGGGAAAGGCACATGTGTGACAATGTTTGGACGAAAACGAGGCTGATTAAACGGGGTATTGAAATAATTTTAATTGCAGGGGGTTGAGTAAAGGGCTGCGCTGCTGCAAATCAAATGGAAGAATGCAATTGACTTGTTAAAATGGCATAAAAGTGTCAATTGGGCACTTTGTAGGAGATTGATTCCGAGCGAATGCCATCTAGGGATGTAAATCCACAACATTTTGGGCGACTGAATGGAAGGTGGTGACTTTAATGCGACGTAAAAACAGTGACAGTTGGAATTATTATGTGCCGGTTGGTTTTTCTTGGCTGTCTTTTCTTCCCTTTTACTTTCTATTTTT
The DNA here is from genome assembly GCA_949358305.1 of Strigamia acuminata. Taxonomy (NCBI): domain Eukaryota; kingdom Metazoa; phylum Arthropoda; class Chilopoda; order Geophilomorpha; family Linotaeniidae; genus Strigamia; species Strigamia acuminata. Next base: position 26,025,353 of record OX442314.1, on the reverse strand, counting down.
ATATCTGATCCGTGCGCTGACTACGAATAAATTGCGCAAACCGAAGGATTTTGTCTCTCGCTTTTTCTTTCGCTGTCCAAATTCAACGCTGTGATTTGTCGCCCAATTTTTTCCACTTGTCTGCCCTCCAATTTAAAGGTGTTTAATATTCTACAAAAAGGCACACTTTTTTTTTATTTTTAATCTTGCATCTAGAATTTTTCTTCGGCTGCAGCGACTCGTGGCTTTTAGACAGTCATAAATATTTCTTAATGCAATTACCGTGAGAGATGGTATACAAATGGAGTGTGGCGTTATTAACGTGCGGAGTTATTTAAAATAAGTGCTGATTACACCATTTAAAGGGTATTGGGGGTCTGGATGTGTCTTTGGAGTTTGAAGTGGGTGCATTTAAAAAGTCGTTTAGACTAAACAAAATTTTTAAACGACATGTTTTGGATGTAAATTTGATGTCGTTTGATTCGGTTGGCTTAACTGAGGGTTGTTTAAATCCGACTTAAAACGGTGGCTGATTTAGTTTGATTTCGGTCGCAATGCGCATTCGCACGAGGTTTGGATAGCAAACATTTTTACTGTCAAGTTCGGAATAAACAACTCGGGCGTTTAATGTTTTTTTGAGCGAGGTGTTTAATACCGTAAACGCCAGGTTCGCCTGGTGCTTAATCTTCGAAACCTAGGGCCAATTTTGACTTACAAAAGTGTTTTTATTTTTTTTCTCGAAAACTAACGGGATGGTCTTTCTGAAATTTCATGTATTTTCATTAAACATCATAACAAAAAAAATTTACAAAAGCCTTTTGTTTACGCAGTAGAATGGGAATGACGTCATGTGCAAACACAAAACGAGTTTTGCATACGTTTTAGACTTTTTGAATGCACCTACTATTTTTGTCATACTTGACAAACACCGAATTGGTTAAATTTCTTCATAAACACAAAATAATCAAAGAATAGAATCATTTTCATACATTTTTTGAAACATTTTATGGCTTTGGGTAAATAGATGATTTTTTTTGGGTATCTTTTACGATAACTGCAATTTTAAAAACGCTTTTTAGAATTTCTAAGGTCATTGCAGTTAAAACAGTCTTCGGTCAACTTTTGCCATTCAAATGGCTGTGTCAAATATGCATTTAGACTGGTCTAAATTAGACAAAGCAGACGACTAACACTGGCAGAAGTAAACGTATGTCAACAAGTTTGGCACTGAATTGAAAGGAAGCGTTTCTGGTATCAGATTTGGGAACTAATAATCGGTGCCAACCCTTGACAATAACAAAAGTTGAATAAACGCACATTTTCAAAGTTGAGATCCAATTTCCAATGGAATTCTGTTGAACGTCCTTGGGAAATAAAGAGGGTTGGAAAGAATGGGGTTTATTGTGTCTTGTTGTTGATTTCGGCAATGGTGTGTTATGTGTACACACAAAATTGTTTGGATCTTTGTACTGGGGCTGCAAATACATCACATAAATGGGATCGCATTGTTAATGGTAGAACGAGTCGGATTTTCTTCACTCGACTGAAAATGAAAACAGGTTGAAAGAAGGAGAAAAAGTGATGTCACAAGCCGTTTCTTGTTTACTGTTACTTCATCTTTAAAATCTATTTTCTTCTGTTCGAATTGACTTTTTCTCGTCATTCGAGTCTGTTTTCATTTTCTCTGCACTTCCCCCACTTTATTTTTTTTTTTATTTTTTTTTTTATTTCGTTCTCTTAAAGGCTGCAATTATCTTCTTCTCGTTGCAATCGTGTTGCAAGTCGAAAGGGATTTAGACTGCTGAAATGGTTTCATTTGCACAGTGAATATAGCGGATTAAAGCTGTTTATTATGCGGAAAAGAGTCGGATGATTTTTCTTTTCTTTTTCGTTGAGGCGTTGGTGCCATCTGTGGGTAAAAATTGACAGTTTTATTCCGGGGAGAAATAATTATTGCGTCGTTCCCGCATTGATGTGTGATGATGACATTAAGTTGGAGGTTCGAAAAATGGAGATTTTTATTTTTATTTTAGAAATTTTGCAACGTTTAAATTATTCATGAAATATTTAGTTACTTAAAGATGAATTTTAATTAGTGTATACGTTGAGAGGTGATCAATATTTGTGTTTTGAGTCGGGAGTTTCGCACTTGGAGTCATTAACACAATGGCTTCCCTCATTAGTTGTAATTATACGATAAGTCTTTTGATGTTCTCAAACCCCCACTCGTTTTACTAATCTGGTCTCAGTGTTTGGGGGAAAAGACCTGCAGCTGAATATCAAATATATGCAGAAAATTAGTTAATGGTTATAAGTTGGGGTTCGGATCGCTAAATTCTCATTAAGGGTTTAAACCATTAGTATTGATCGCACCAACTTTGTGTTGTTTAGTTTATCTCTGCAACGTTCATTAGGCGTGTTCGAATTCTTTTCATTTTCTGCCTTCTCTTCTTGAAATCAGATGACATGGAAACAAATATGGGGGCTCTTGTACAATATACAGTCGAAACTCTTTATAACAAATCGCAAGGGACCCGAAAAATCGATTCATTATAAAGAGAATTCGTTATATCGAAATTTTTTAACATGGTGTTCTATGGCCAGCCAACCAAACCGGCCATTTTTAGGTATTCGTTATATTGATAATTCGTTATATCGCGATTCGTTATAAAGAGTTTCGACTGTATTTGCATTCGGAATTAAGTATATTATTTGTTCATTAAATAATGCATTTTGTAATAGCGTATTCCTTCGATTAAGAGCCGCGGTGAGGGAGCAAAAAGACTATCATCGCGACGATGCGGTATTTTTTTGTATATAACGTAACAAATGTTAAACGTGCTGTTATTCGAAGGAATATGGTACATTTAAATGTATTATGATGTGCAAAAATGTATTACAAGTGTATGTGAAAGTTCAGTTAAAGTAGCGTTGTAACGAGATCGGTTTATAACGTAAGGACAACAAAGCATACTGTTTTGAAGGCATGTAAACAGGAATAAGAAAATATTTCAAATGTCACAGGCCGGATGTGAAGTAAAGCTTCAACCACAGATCTCTCGCATGCTGGGTGGCTTTACCAACTGACTGAATTTATTTTTTGGATAAATTTGTGGGCATCATAAATATTGAAAAGAAGAAAAAATATGAGGACTTATCTGAAATTAATGTATTTTTTTTATATTATTATTATTATTATTGATGGATTATTCTGCAAGGAAATTTTGAAGGTTTTGACAGAACCAATTTGCATTCGATGTCATTGGTTACATGGGGAATTGTCGTGTCAAAAAATTTCCATATGTCGTTTTGCCAATTTTATGTCTGGCAAAAAAAATTTTTAACTTTTAATTTGTGTTTGAAGTTGGTGGGTTTTACTTGTTGAAACATGAAGTGGGTCATTGGGGATTTGCAAAGTACATTTTATGAGCAAGAATGTTTTTTTTTTTGTGTGTGCTTTTACTCTGTCTTTTTGACTAAATCTCCGGGGAATGGAGCGAAACGCGTAGAATATACTTATAATGTTTATTATTTCCGTTTCAGATTTTTTCTAGAGTTGGAAAACTTCTCAAAATTGTCACATTTACCAAAAATAGTAAGTGCTTTCATCCCTATTGACTTAATGTATGGATTAAACCTTTCAATTTTTCCCACAGATACATTCCAGGCACTCATCCAGTATCCTGATGTGATGTCTGCGCAATCAGCTAAATTGGTGAGTTAAACATAGCACAATTTGAGACCATTGAATAATTAGATTTTATATTTAGTCACATGGTTTCTGAGTGGGCATTTTCTATCTCGCTTATTTGTTTTTGCTTTTATCATACCGGTAATATCCTTTCGACAACAAAAGGGTTTCGTGATAAAGCAATTGCAAAGGCAGAACAAATTTCATGTTTTTATTTAATTTTTTTTTTGAAAATTATTGTTTGCAGGCCTTGGATGGACAAAATATCTACAACCAATGTTGTACTCTTCGAATCGAATATTCAAAATTGACAAATCTCAACGTAAAATACAATAACGACAAAAGCCGTGATTACACGAATCCCAATTTACCCACTGGCGACCCTACCATTGACAGCGCCATTGCACTTGGAGGTATTGCCTTATAATACGGTTTATTTTCTCTATCTGATTATTATTGTTATTATTTTGCATCTTTTCTTGAGCTTTAATTTATCATTGTTAATGAGTTTTTGTTTTGATTATAACAACAATTTTTTTGGTGTTAATCTAATAATCGTTATTTTTTTTGTTTTTCCTGTTTCTTTTTTTGGTGCTAATCAAGGAACCCAGAGTATGCTGGCGTCTCCTTTTGCTACAATGCATGGATTGGGGACGCCACTAACCGCTGCTGCCTACGGTGCAACCACTGTGGGAGGAATGCCATTGGCTGGTATTTACTCTTTTGCTACTAATTATATTTACAAATGGTGCCAAGCGCTGGTACTAATATTAGTTTGACAAGTTGTAAATCACGTGGTTAAGTTGTTGAATGAGTTCACCAGTTGCTGCCAAAAATTATCACGCGTCCAGAAAACGGACACGGGATGGCCATTTTGGTTCATTTTTGTGCGCATATTATTGTTTTTTGATGAATAATGAATGTTTTTGGTCCAAAAAATTAATTGTTTTTTGTTCTAAAAATTAATTATTTTTTGTCCTAAAAATTAATTATTTTTTGTCCTAAAAATTAATTATTTTTTGTCCTAAAAATTAATTATTTTTTGTCTTAAAAATTAATTATTTTTGTCTAAAAATTAATTATTTTTGTCAAAAAATTAATTTTTTGGATCTAAAAATCATAAAATTACCTCTAGTGTTTCAAAGACCGAATATGGTCCAAAATTTTTCGGCTTACAAGTGAGAAGCATAAGTTTGGAAACTTGGCTGAATTAAACGATTTGAGTTTAGTTAGTTTGTGATTATGATAAAACAATCACTTGATATTAAGTTTATAACATTTTATTAATGTGGCAGAGAGCTTTCCAAAAATCTAAATGTTTTCAAAAAATCAATGGCGTCTTGAAATTTGATTAGCCGATGCGTCTTAGGTTAGGCTTTAGGTTATCATTATAAGACATAGTAGGAGTGGGTTGATATTACACGAATTTACTTATTGTTCCAACGAGGCAATTTCCTCGCTCCTCTGCATCTGCGTCAATGTACCGCGCCCAATTACAGGGCATTTTCTGCCAATCTGATTGAATTTGTAGCTTTGCAATATTGAGCAATTGGCTCGGTGTCAAGTGGAAATGAAGGCTGATGCTCTTGGTTGCTTTATGGAAATCAAATATTGTAACATGGCAGGATCAATAACAGAATTTCCGTTGTTGTCGATTTTAATTCAATTTTGGGCTTGATTTGCTGTTGATTAAGCGGCAATTCTGAGTTTTTGAAAGAAAATCAAGATGCAGGAGCAGGAATAGCAGTTTAAATTTATTATTATGTGAGGGTTGAAGTGGAGTTTAATGAAAAATTTTTTTTTCTTTTTTTTTTTTGAACTTTTGGAAAAATCGATTTTTGTTGTGAAGTTGGTTGTTTGGCATGAAGGAAAGGGGAAGGGGACACAATTAAAATTTAAATTACCTCTCATTAGTTTTCACGTTGCGGTGAACTTTGCAATTTAGCTGCTCGCAGATTAGCAACTCTGATTATGCCAATTATGCTACAATTGCAAAGTTTACGCTTTTGGGTTTTTCATCCTTTTTTTAATTGAGTGCATTTCCAAGCACTTTTTTTTCTTCTTTTTCTTTCTTCCGTTGTTATTGGAAATTTATTATTTTTTTAACTTGTTGTTAGGTTAGTGTTTGCAGAATGTCGCTAATGCATAATTAATGGATTAATGCAATTACCCGGGAATTCAAATTTTAAATTTATTTGATTAAAATTTATTTGATTAAAGTTGTTAATTGTGCAAAAAAGCCGAAAAGAGTTGTGACCAGTTGTTTAATGAGGACATTTAAAATGTTATAAGTTTTTCTAATGAGCAAATTCTATTAACAATTAAAGGCATGCTGCAATGGTTTACAAAACACTTATTGAATTAAAAATGCAGTAAAAGGCAAAGATGAAGGCACCATGACTGTTTTATTAATTTTTTTTGTTTTTTAATTATTTGGCTCAATGGTTCTTGCTATTGATTACTGTTGCTAGCAGCAACTATTATCTTAGGTCCTGAAAGCAAGGATTCCTGAAATAAAACCAAAAAGCAACCGCCAAATGAATATTAAGAGTGAATGTCGAGGTGTCTCAAGAGTTCCAACTGAAGGCTAGATTACTTTTTGTTCAGTAACAAGAGGAGATGTCATCAGTTTCTAGGCAACCACAATTTGCCATCTTTCATTAGCTTCAGTCACTTGGAGCTAAAATAAGCACAATAACATCCTGAAGTGTGTTTAGTTTCAGATTTAGTCTGGAAGGGGATGAAATTAATACAACTTGACCACTGATTGCAATTATGTGAAATGTTTTAAAATTATTTATTTATTTATTTTTAGATCGATTGCAGACACAGCACCAGATTCACTAGGTGTATTTGAAAAGTTATTTAGACTAAAAAGCTGTTAAATTATTCACTTAACAATGTTTAGACAACAAAATACGTTTAACAGCGTTTAAACAAGATAAACCAGGCAAAAATTGATACGTACGTGTTACGTATTGTTAAAAAGAGACATAAATCGCCTTTTTTTCCCGGAAAAATGGCAATATATGCATTTATTTTCCGATTTTCGGAAAATATGCAATTTAAGCCAATTTCGGCTATATATGCAATATACATATGAAGTATGCATTTATCTGGGGTCTACTCATGAACGATGAACGTACGCTTCGTTCGTGACGTTCATACTTCGTTTGTTACAGTAAATAAATGTAACAAATGAAAAACCGAAATTGTAATTGCTGACAAAAATGGCAGTTTTGAATGAGAGCGGCGGCTCTGAATCGATAAAATACGGTAGTTAAAATTGGGTTGGTTGTTTGGCTGTAGAACACCATATTATTATTATAGTGAATCTGGAGCATGCCTGTATTTGAGACTGAGACGGAGTGTAATGTTGTAGTGACTACATTGATTGTTGTTTTGTTTCAGCCATGCCATTGGCCGGATTTTCTCTTTCGGGTGCAGCGGCAACGACAGCAGCTTTGGGTGCAGCGGGGATTCGTTTGGCCGGTCAGATGGCAACCGGTTGTGTCCTTTTAGTGAGCAACCTCAATGAAGAGGCGAGTCTCATATATACATATATCACTTATTTTCAATTTTTATTATTTATTTTTTTATTTATTATAATTTCTGTTCATGACTTTATTTTCCATTTTATTTCTTAATGCAGTTTTATAATTTATTCTTGGCTTTATTTGTGTTGTAAGTTTCATTTGAGTGGGAACACACCAAAAAGTCTTTTAAATGTTTTGAATGTAGACTAGTAGAACTACAGTTTGCATGCAACCCTGTGTATGTTGAAAACAATTTTTCGTTTTAGATTTTCATTAAGTGTTTTAATTTTTGTTTTACTATACTAGTCTTAAGTGCATTCAAGTGCTACTTCTGGCTGCAATCTGATTTGATTCTAACACATTGATCCTCTCTGCTAATTTATACCAATCGTCTAAAAACTAATTTTTTGATGGTTTTTAGACCGTCTGTTTAAATTGTTGACAGTATTTAAATATTTGTGATGGTGCTTGACAAATGCCAAGAAAATTGCGATTAAATTAGAGCGCGGGTGCACTATTTGAGTCGGTGGTATTTCGGAAACTAAAAAGGTTCAGCATGAGGAATGGGGTCTCATTAAACAGAAAAATAGGCTTACAAATGACCAAAGCAAAGCACGAAATGCATTTTGGGTAGATAAAACAAACTAAATATTAGTTAATCTTAAAAAATTGGGATATAGCTAATGTGAATCAAACAATCTAGTTTTACTTTATTATTAGACCCTGGATATATACGTATGTGTGAAATAAATTTCGTTTTATGCACATAAAATATGCACTAAAAATCCCATTTTATGCGAAATAAAAAGTTGAAATTTAGACATTACCGTGAATGCACTAATGTCTATTCAACGCGGCATCTTTTACAATGCGAGTCTGAATTGACCAAAACGACTGAATTTAATTTCTAAATTAACCAAAATGATTAAATTTAATGTCTAGATTGAACAAATTCAATTTTTAAATAGCATAACTGACTTTATTCAATTTTTAAATTGTCCAAACGACTAAATTCAATACATTAAACAACAACTAGAATAATTTTTTTGGTATTGGTCATGCAACATCGCAAGTTATTAATGTATTAGGGATATTGTATCACTTACCGCATTTAAGGCTGGTTCACAATCAAGTGAAGAAATTAATTTTTCATAGTTGAATCGATTTGCCGAAATTCGCTTATTTTAAGTTGATTGTGAACCAGCATTTATGAGAGGAATCCGTGATTACGCCAACATCTCTATAATTCTAACTTTAGAACTTATAAGCACGAAACATGGACTTGAAAGTCGTTTATTTTTATTAATTTTTTAAATAAGTTTTTTTTCCCGCTTAATTTATCCACTAATGTTAATTTTTAAAGGAATTTGAGTTAAATTAGTTGTCCACGACCTTATATTTTTAAATTGGAAATTTAAGAGACGGGTAGAGTCCAAAGAAAAACCTTAAAACTTTATGTTAATAATTATTTATATCCTGTATTTATTAATTTTTTTTATTCTCGTTTCTCCAATTTTCTTGATTCATCCGCTCGCTGGTGTTCCCCAAATGTGGACTTCTTTGTTGTTCGGAATACACTTTGATGCCGTCATTTTCTCTTCTGCCTCTACTCTTCTTGTCTCGCTCATCTTTAGATGGTCACGCCAGACGCTCTCTTTACCCTTTTTGGTACGTTTTATAAGCACTGTATTTTTATTTTCTCTTTTTATTTTTATTATTTTTTTTATTTACTTACATGAATTTTGTGTCAGAAACCAACCTTTTGATTATTATTATTTTTTTGCATGGATTTTGATTTTTTTTTTTTAATTAATTGGTATTTTTTGTGTGTAGCACTGATTTTTTTTTTCTTCAAAGCACTTTACTATGCCTTGCAAAAGAAAGTGTTTTTTCAATTTTTTTTCATTAAATCCCATCGCTTATGTCATCAGTTTGCTACTGTTTGTTATATATTCATTTTAACATGTGTTTTTCCTATATATTTTTCTTCTGTCGAGTGACTGTAATTATAGTGGTACACATCCAAAAAAAATACCATTTTCTTAAATGTTTTTTTTTTAAGTTTTTTTTCTTTCATAATTTAAAGAAGATTAATTTTTTTTTTAAATAATGACTGTATAATCATGGATAATTTATTTTTGTGCGTTTAATTGTGAATTTTTGCCAAGACGTTTGCTTTTTTAATTTTCTAGGCGTTTATGGCGATGTCCACCGCGTGAAAATCCTTTTTAATAAAAAGGATAATGCCTTGATCCAAATGGCTGAACCAACCCAAGCTCATTTAGGTAAAATATAAATTTAAAAAAAAAATTATTATTATTATTATTATAAAAATAATTTAATATTTTTTTTCCATTCAGCGATGAGCCATTTGGATAAAATTAAAGTGTTTGGCAGAAATGTTCGCGTTATGCCTTCCAAACATCAAGCAGTGCAGTTACCCAAAGAAGGACAACCGGTAGATATTTATACATTGTTTAATTATTTTTTTATTTATTTTTTTTAAATCAAATTTATTTATTTATTTATTTTAGGATGCAGGATTAACCAAAGACTACACTCAGTCACCTTTGCATCGTTTCAAGAAGCCAGGATCAAAGAATTATCAAAATATTTATCCTCCTTCAGCGACATTACATTTATCAAACATTCCGTAAGAACTTAGAAAAATATTCTTTAAAACGAAAAATTGATTTTTTGTTATAAATTTATTGCATCATTTATCATTTTAGGTCTTCAGTTCCGGAAGATGAAATTAAAAATGCATTTTCAAATAACGGAACAGTGAAAGCATTCAAGTTTTTCCCGTAAACTATGAATAATGGAGCAAATTGAGCGGATTTTAATGTAATTTTTTTTAATTTTTTTTTTTTAGGAAAGATCGCAAGATGGCTTTAATTCAGATGGCGAGCAATGAAGAGGCAGTGACAGCATTAATTGTTAGTGTTGAGAATATTTAGAATGAGTTTTATCATTAAATATTTGTATTTTTTCTGTCTAGAATATGCACAATTATCAGTTAGGCGACTCGAGTCACTTACGAGTATCGTTTTCCAAGTCGACCATCTGAAATGGTTCATGCCTACTACATTTTCCTTTTGATCTGTCAACCAATTTTTAAAAAAAAAAAATTTGTTTTTCCACCTGGACCAATGAATCGCCTGTGATGCTGTTACCTGCTGAACTACCAGATAGGTGTTCAATATAAAAAAAAATGGGGGATTTTTTTTTTTTTTTTTGTATTAATTTATTTTTTATGTACGAATTTTTTTGGTGTAGTTGAAATGCACTTGGGAATGAAAAGTGATCATGGTGAAAATAAAAATAAAAAAAAATGAATATTTTTTTATTTGATTATAAATAAAAAATAATACTTGAAATTTTTTACTTAAAATATGAATTTATTTTGTTTTTGTTTTTGTTTGATTTGCAGTTTATTTTTTAAGTGATCTCTTTTAAGTTGTATTGGGATACCACAATTTGTACGCATTTTTGTTTTGTTTTTTTGTGTTGGTTTATTATTAAAGTTGCCACTCAAGTGCATTTCTCGATTTTTGTTTTTGGTAGCTTTTAATCGAACCGCGGTTCAATTTATCACTTTTTCTATTTAAAAAAAATAAATATAGGTTTGTTTTTTGATAATATTAATTAATTAATCAATGATAATACGGATGAATGTATTTTTGCAAAAAACAAAAGAGCAAAGAAAAAAATAACTTGTCTAGATGTTGATGTTTGACAAGCTTCAATTTTCAAAGAAATATACCCTATATATTTTTGCATTCTTAAAATGGGGAGTTGATAAAAAGAAAGGAAAGTCGAAGAAATTAAGCAGATTTTATGGTTGTAACGAGTTTGAAGGGTTTTTTTGTTTTGTTTTTTTAATTATCGTTTTCTTTTATAGTGTTTTGTCATTCCAAACAGTTTTTTGAGGAAAGAAATGAGATAATGTTAGAATATTTAGTAGTTTTCTCTAGTTAATTAATCTTTTATCGTTATAAGTAATATTATTATTATTCTACTCTTTTTTCTAAGAATTTTTTTTTTCTTAAATCATAATTATCCAGTAGATGATTAGTGTGAAAATCCGTTCTTCCGAGTAGGAAAACAGGATTTTTTTTTAATTTTAATTTTTGTTTTTTTCTAGTTTTGATTCATTCATATTTGTAACTTGCCACGGGATTGGCGTAGAAGCAGTGAAAAATCTCGCAGGATGAGAGCATTTTTTTTATTATTATTATTATTATTATTATTATTATTTTCATGTAATCTGGTTAACGCACATATCAAATACCTTGCTTCTTATTATATCTTTATGTGCCTTTAAAATGAAACAAAAGAAAAAAGGAAAAAAAAAATCAACGAGTTGTGTTTTAGATTTTTGTATTATAATTCTAATCTGGTGTTCATTTAAACAAGAATATTTCTTTTTGTTTTGCTATACACTACCCGTGGTTGAACTTCTACTGTTCACTTAGCATTTTATAGTGAGATGGAAACAATTAAGATTGTTGTGCATATTGTCATAATTTCGAATTTTTAATCATCATCTTCTAGCTCTGTAAGTTGATTGTAATTTTTCTTTTTTTTTTAATCTTTTTTCTTCTTTTTTTTCAGTGTCTTAACACCATTTTTTCCCTTTTTCTCCTTTTGATGTGTTGGGTGTTGCTCATTAGTATTTTTCTATACGCGTATTTGCTGCCAGTGTGTTGGTATTGGCAGCATCTCGTAACTTTGCGAACTAATTTTTCAACTCTCTTAAATTTTTGAAAAGGAAAAAAAAAATTGTTTATTTATATTTTTGGTTTTTGTTTTTATTTTTTATTTTGGATATTTTTAATCGTGATGTTGTGATACGTCTAAATCCCTCAAACTGAAACTCAGGCCTGCATAAGATAAGAAAAAGGGAATTATATTTGGGGAAAAAGAGAAAAAGAAAAACACTTCCCTCATATCATTGTGCCTCACATCATGAAGGGAACAAAAACAGTTTCTACATTAAACTATGTGTTTTTTTTTAACGAAAAAAATTATTATCATTATTATTATTATTATTATTATAAACATAAAAGTTAAGCTGGATGTTTATATAAATGTATGCCTCCAAATGAGTGACAAAATTAATTGAAAAAAGAAATTAAAATAACCCGTGCCTTTTTGTCTTGAAAGAAGGTGCTACCTGTTATCAAAACAAATTACAAAAGGAAAAAAAAATTAATTGATTCCATTATAAAAGAAGAAAATGATAGTCTTGTATGTGGAGATGATTAAAAAAAATCAATTTTGTAAAAAAGAAAAATTGTTTAAAGAAAAAAAATACGAATTTATATAACGAGTGAGTTGGAAGATGAAACATGGAAATATTTGCACAAAAGATAAAAAAAAAATTTGTACCCGATATAAAAAAAATTTTCTCCTTTTTCCAGTCTTTCATCTCCTATATACTTCTTCTCTTACTGATAAAAGAAATTTTTCTCGATGGTTTTTTCTCGTGATTGTCAGCCATATCTTCTTATTCTTTGTCATATCGTGTACAATTCTTCTTAGTATCGTTATACTATATAAAGAAAGAGAAATTTTTAAAACTTCACAAATTTCTGATACTGATATTAGATTAAAAGAAAAAGGAAAGAAAAGTGCTTGCAATTTTTCTCTCTTTCTCTCTATTTCTATCTCTTTCTCTACGAAATTGGAGTGCGTTTTTTCATGTTTGTATTTTTATCTTTCTTGCGAGTTTGCAACCTGATTGTACTATTTTTTTTAATTTCTAAAATATTGCTTTTTTTATTAGATGACAACATAAATCTGCTTTTTCAAATAATAGCTAACGAAAAAATGTGGTTATGTAGTGAACATTACATTTTTTTAGGTAAAAATGGTCTAGGATTTGCCTGCATGTTGAATATCCAATACTTTTCACGAGTATTTTACTCCAAAATGATTTTTTTTTGTTTTTAAACATGGTTGCTGCATTCGAAAAGTCATTTCGTCTGATTTCTTTTCTTAAAACTAGTCTAAATATACATTTTAGACAACCATTTTTATCTGCTCAGCGAAAGAGTGTGTGAACTAATCAAACTAACGAGCTTTTCGTTGCCAAAAAAATGGCGGCGAAATGGTCCGATCCCGTTTAAGAGTTTGACTCGTTTTGTGCATTGCGACTGAAAGCAGACTAAATTCGGCGCCATTTCTGTAGTTAGTTAGAGAAAACCTTCAATTAAGGTGACTAGATTAAATTTACATTGGAAATTTTGAGTTTCAGTCTTAAATGACATTTCGAATGCAACTAATGTAACAGAGTAGGAACTGTGAATGAGAAAACATTGATATTTGTAATTGAGATGATTATCAATAGTCAACATTTTCTAGAATTGGATAACTGACAAGTGAAAAATTTTTATTTAATTTTTTTATCATTTGATCATTTAAAGAGATATACGACTTATTCTGCTGATGCAGTCTTAATCATTTGATACTCTGGAATTTTAACCAGTTGCAATTGAGCCAATTTTTCTTTTGACAGCAGCTGTTTTCAAGGATATTTTTTGACATGTTAGTTAGCACGATCGATGCAGAAATGAGCCATTTTAGCTGTGTGCTAATAGTTGCTTGATTGAGAAAGTCTGGAATAGTCCAGTTACCACAAGAAAAATGCAAATTTGAATTAGCAGAAACGATGTTGCTATTTTTTAAAGAAATGATTGAAAAACTCGAGGTTGCAGTCTCTAAGTAATGTATGTCCTGTTCCCTTCTTGACCTTTTCTTGTGTATCACAGGGTTTGATAGCCTTTTCATATACTATTTCAAAAGAATGTAGTTCACTTATTTTTGTTAGAAGACAGTTAGCCAAAATTTGCTTCTCAATTTCTATATATTTTCTCTCTATTACTATTACTATTACTATTGCTATTATTATTATTATTTTATGTTTGAGTTTACTCTTTCCATACTTAAATGACTGTATCTTATATTGATGGGTTTTATTAAACATTTTTTCTCTCTTCTAGCTTGATGGAAATTCTTTTTAGTTTGCAACCAATTTTTCTCTTTTCTCTGCTTGTCTCATCTCATCAAGAGAGGTCTCTAAACTTGCTTAACAACTGATTGTGTTGGGTCTCACGCTCGTTTTTGTTCGTGAGATTTGATCGTAATCGGTTGTTATTTGAATTTGGAGATTTCTACTTGACAACTCTGCGTTTAGTGAAGAGTTTGAAGAAAGCTTTTTGCATGTTGTTTTTTTCTCTCTTATTATTATTTCAGGAAAAATCCTTCACTCTTTTTATTTTTTGTTTTTATCTCTGCTCTTTGATTTGAATCTTTTATGATATTCAGGAAATTGAAATCTTTGCATGATGTATATACTCTTACTCTCTTCAAATTCAACACTAAACATAACAGAAACAAACAAAAAACATTTTTTTTTTTAAATTCTTTATTGAAAAATATTTTTAATTTTTAATTTGAAATGAAGAATCTGTTTCCGGTCAAAGTAAGTGAAAAGAATTTTTTTTTTACTTTTGGTTTAAATTATACGATTTAAAGTGGCTTTAATTAAACGCTACTGATGTTTCTTATTGCTGAGTATCTGGCAATGGCTTCTCCTACATGCAAAGTCAACCAGTGACCAACCGACCTTTACTCCACTGTGCAGTAGAAAGTGCAAAGGAAAAGGAAAGGTCTGAGAGGACAACTAATCTCTAATGAAGATGATTTCCACTGAATATTGCGACATTATCACAATAAATATCACAATAGTAAACCACTGAAGATGACCGGCAATGTTTGAAAGGCCTTTAGAGCAGGGATTCCCAACCTTTTTAGCATCGCAACCCATTTTTAAGCAAGGCGATCTTCCGCGCCCCACTTAATCTACTGGTGCATTAAATTTTTCAAAAATGAACTACTAAAAACAAAATAGAAAAAAAAAATTTTTGCATAAAATTTTACATAAGTTCGCAAAAAATAATTTTAGTGCACTATTCTAGTGGGGCGTCATGTTTACAAGTTAGAAGTATTATTTAAATTACATTTTTTGTGGCGATGTTGATTTGAAGGGTCATTTAATGCCATCCAGTAAACCATAGCGCATTGTATTCTATTTCTGCTAGCAAAATTGAGCCACCATTGTTGCACTAGGCTGTCGGACCAAGTTCTATGCTTTTTTGTGCTCATTTGATTGGCTGTCAACATAATTTTCAAGGAAAAGCAACAATTTTTATCGTACATTCTGGATAAATATACATCTTTTATAGTGCAATTCCTGATAGGGGGTTCAACGAGGCAACTACAACTGATAACTTCCGAAGAAGATATGGTTGCGTGTAGGTTTTTTTTGTCTCTGTCGTGTCGTTTTGTAATTGCGACTTCTTTAATCATTTGTTTATTAATTAATTAATCAATCGGATTAAATATTAAGTAATAGCCACTACCGGTAGGGCAGACGGGGAGGGTAGTGTCCTGTTTCGCCGAATCCTGTTTTGCCGAATCTTGGTCCTTTGGCTTCACGAATCCAGCCTTGGGTTTATTTTAGTTGTGTTAAATTACGAGTCCGAAGTATTTAGGTTATCATTTTGAGTAGAATCTTGTTGGAAGATCATTTCCCGTGGTTGATGAGGTCGGAACGATGGATTTCTTCTCGTGCTGCGATGTAATTTATCTGCTAATCACACTGAGTGTTTGCTACTTAACCTGGTGGTTGTGGTCAACCAGACAAGGTGATCTTCCACCTGGCCCCAGAGGATTGCCAATCGTTGGTTATTTGCCGTTTTTAAGCCGAAATGGGGAAGTGCAGTTGGCAGAAGTCAGCAAGAAGTATGGAAACGTTGTGAGGTATTATTTCATTCGTACAAAATCAAATGCAGACGGCACAAAACATAAACTCTTAATGATAGGTTAAGGATCGGTGGTGTTCCGTTTGTGTTGCTCGGCGATTACAAGGCAGTAGTCGAAGCATTTGTGAATCAAAAGCGGACGTTTATAGGAAGACCAAAGTCGAATTTATTAAAAGTAAAGGAAACTGATAGAGGTAATTGATAGCGTATCGTCATATCGTTACGTCACTTTCTAATTGCTGTAAATTTTGCGAAGGCGTCTGCATAACTGATGGCGAAGTGTGGCGACAAATGAGAAAATTTACTCTGGTTTCTTTCAAAGAATTTGACATCGGTCAAAAATCAATGGAGCCCAGAATTATTGTAAAACTTGATGAATTCGAACTCTCTTTATTTATCGTGTTGTTTATGAATTATTTTTTAATTCTACAGAATGAAATTGAACACTTTCTCGAGAAATTAGCTGAGTTTGGAAGTGCACCTTTGGATCCTTCGCATTGGCTGGGGATAAGTGTTGCTAACATCTTCGCAGTATTTGAATTTGGACGTCGATTTGACTACTCGGATCCAGAGTTTAACAACTTGGTGAAACTGACCGATGAAGCAATGATTCATTTCAGTTCGATCGCATTGAGAACTTTATTTCCTTGGACGTATAAAATTCCTTTTCTGGAATCAATTACTGGTGAAACGAGAATGGTGTAAGCATCAACGAAATAATTTTACGCTTTTTAAAAACGCTCGTTTGACATTCATTTCACTCGCAATTAGGTACATTAGAGATGAAGTTGAAAAGATCATGACTAAAAAAATTAAAGATCATCAGAAAGCGGAGCAAGGAACGATGAATGATTTTATTGATGCATTTCTAGAGAAAAGACAGGCGAACATTGACACCACTGGTTCCGAAGGTTTATTTGATTGTGAGTACCGTAAACAAACGTAATATGCATCCCTAACAACAGAAAGATTCGTCAGCATTCTGGTTGTATTGATTTCATCTAGTTTTACCTTGATAATACCGCCAGCTAGTGGTGAATTACTTTGTCAATAAGATTAACTACTACAGGTTGAACCTCGCTACTGGGAACACCGTTAGAACGAATTCTTCGCTTTATCGAATTTTTTTTTTGGTTGTTTACTCTATTTCTTTCATGTTAAATTATTTCGCCGTAACGAACTTTTGTTATCAAGAAATTTTACTATAACGAACCGGAAATGCACCAGAAATACGCAAATACTTCGTTATTGCGAACATTTCCAGTTCAAAATAGCCCCGTTTTCTCTAGATTTTGACGTTTTTATGTGCATTTTCTCATGATTTTGATATTTTTATGTGTGTTTTCTAAATTTTGACCTTTTTATGTGTATTTTCTCATAAGTTTGACTAAATTTAAGTCCAAATAGTGTTACGGATGCCCCATTCAGAGCCCCTCTAGAGACTATTGATATCCCATTGTGCGATTACATCGAACCCAAAGAAATTAGCAGATTTGGCCAGAATGGGACGGTAACCGAGAAACAGCAATAAGTCGATCGACTGGTCGTTCCGAAATTGCGAGTTTTATCATGCATAACTACAAATTTTTGACCTTTCAGCAAATTTTAAAATTGGACATTCTGCTCGAGCTCTTGCTTCTGCTTTTTTCCTGAAACAAACCAAAAAATGTGCTCAGTTTAATACTCTTTGGATGCCCTAATGTCGCGAGTCAACCATGAACTGCTTACGCCAGCTTAATAGTAGTTACGCCACTGGTTGCCATGTCCGTACTGTGTGTTGCTGCACTTGTACCGAGTGTTGTAGCGACTGAACTCAGCGTTGTACGCTTATATCGAGGGCTATTACGTTGGTATTGAGCGTTGGTGAGCCCGCAGTTCCTTCAGAACGTTGCCACGCCCATACCGAGTGCTGCAGAATATGTTATCTCTCGTCCAAGGTTGAGAGAAAGATAAAGATGGTGAGATAAAAAATATAAAAAATTGAAGAAGAAAAAATATAAAAATATAAAAAATTTAAAAATAAATATTTATGATTTTTTTTCTGGTTTTGTCATCGTTTTGACACTTAAAATACAACGCACGATGGTTTTTAACATTTGAGCTTGACCCATTGACGCTGCAGAAAGCTCCACCTTCGCTTCGGCGTATTTCCGGAAGTATCGGAGTGGCCAGACCTTAAAAACGATTTTTCTCGTCTGTATATGTGTCCGTCCAGTTTATGCAAATTTTTTTCATGAGCTCTCAAAACATCGTTTTTAAAATCGATTTTTATTTCTATCTTTTTTTTATATTTTCATGTACTGTACTGTACATAAACCTAATGTACCAATATGTGAACAAATTGGTTTTATGAACACTTACTGTATGTCTCTTACGTAAACAGTTCGGAAAATCGATGCTTTTCTGATCTATTATATTTTTATACACTGATTTCTTTCATGAAAAAGGAATTGAAAAAATTATCTAAATTTATTTTTCTTCTTTAAATTTTGAAAAACCTCTCTAGACGAGCAGTTTTTTCTGGCACCGTGAGTGGTCGCCATAGACAGGTTTTATTATTTTAGTAAAGGATTTTGCCAATTTTAAATCGTTAAAGTTTATTTTTGGGGAATAATTTGTATTTTTAATTATTTTCTCAGTGGTTTGTCTCGAAGCAAATTTATGGATCCTTTTCATTGCTGGATCCAAAACCACAGTTACAACTTTACTTTGGGCCATTCTTTACATGGCTTTGCACCCAAAAGTACAAAGAAAAGTACAAGAAGAGCTGGATGCTGTTGTAGGAAAGAATAGAGCCCCTTCGTCACTTGATCGGCTTCCTTACACTGAAGCTACATTACTCGAAATTCAAAGATGCGGATCCGTTGTACCGCTCAATTTAGAACACCGGTATTAACGAAATTAGTCAAAACAATAAGAAATTTAAAACTTATAAATATTTTTTTTTTATTAGTAACCCTGAAGATGCAAATTTGTTCGGCTTCAAAATTCCAAAAGACAGCAGAGTTATATCGAATTTGTGGGCAATTCATCACGATCCTAATCTGTGGAAAGATCCTCACAAGTTTATGCCCGAACGATTTTTAAATGCCAAAGGGGAAGTGGAAAAACCGGAATACTTAATCCCATTCTCAATAGGTTTTTATATTCATTTTTTAAAAAAAAATTGTTAAATACATTGTTTTAATCCTTAGGTAAACACATTTGTATCGGAGAAAACATGGCCAAACTCGAACTTTTGCTTTATCTCGCATCAATTGTGCAAAGATTCGACATCAAATCCGCTAAAAACGAGCAACTGACCACCAATTCTGTATCTGGAATCACCCGTTGTCCTTTACCGTACAAAGTTTGTTTTTCCCCGAGAAGTCACTAAGTTCGTATTGATCCGTTTTAAAATTTATACTCCGTTTCGAGTTGCTACAAAAACAAACTTTACAACATTTCTTGTTGTACTTTTATGGTAATACTGATGTATAATTATGAATTAAACAAACGTGGCCAATTTTATTTGAGTCAAAACTCCTTTTCTGTGTTTGAAAAATATAATATCGGACTCGGGGCAACGAGCAAAGCAAAACTTCGTGTAAAGATAAAACGGATCGACACTTCAGACTTCACATTTTTATCGATTGACAACAACTTCAATAGACAGTGACAAGCACTGTAATTTTACAGCAATAAAAGAAAATTGATTAAAAACGCCCCATTCAATGCTATTGAATGAATTTCTTTTTCAATAACTACCTCCAGCGAAGTAATATTGGAATGACCTTCCGACTATCCCCAGCCAATTACCTGCGGGTCTCTGACAAATGGATCGTTAATTCAACGTCTCTTTGACTAGATAGTGGAGTTTCGTGGTTTATAGTTTAATGTTTGGTCGCTGACAATAAATAATAAAAATTCCATGACATAGCGGATTATGATGGCGATGTTACTTGTTTGATAAGTCGTGACGAAATAGATAAAGAGCGGTTAAGTTACGTGGTTGTAAAAAAAGCATGCTCGTGCGCGTCTGTGTGTTTTAACGATTCTACAGGTCGTCTGACATCATTTCACAATCCTCAAATTGAAACGGTCAACGCGGCGAACGAATTGACTAAACACAGACAACGTGAATTAACAAGACTAAAAGAAGTTTGGATAATAATAGCAAACGTCAATTTGTCAGAACTATTCGACTGGGTTGAAGATGTCACCTGACTTGCGTGGATAAAGGCCAGTATGTTGTCGAATCGTCATGGTAACAAAGGTAGACAAGGTAGAAGAGAGCTCGGAAGGGAACACTTTACATGGAGTGGAGAATGCAACAATTTGCTAGGTAAAGATGTCATATAGTTTCTTAGTTTTTGCAAAATTTGTTAGTGTTATTATTATTTAAAATAAAAAATGCAGTTCTGCTACTTGAACAGGCTTGAAACATTTAATTAAAAACGGTTTTTAGATATTAAATGCAAAATGCACATGAAATTGGAAAATTGTTGCGTGTAATAGTTTTTCACCACTGTAGTGTGCCGATATGTAAGTTTATGCTGCATTCTAATTTTATACAAGCAGAGCTGAATTTACAATGGTGGAGGCTGGAAGGTGCCCTACTTATCTAAAAATTTTAATTGTGATGCAGAGAAATTAAGAAAACGGTTGGAAAAATCCAGCGAAATTGAACCTTAGTTTTATTCACATTTTTATATTTTAATTAATCTTAAATTTACACTGGTGTGGGTATTGCGTCTCTTTTGGTTTTTTCCTTTGGAATTTTTTCAAAATTTAATATAGAAAAATTCATAATTTAGTTTTTGTAATATACTCCGTAGCATTTATTTATTTATTCGCCTTCCGTTTCGTTAGTTACATAATGGATCTTTTTATGTAGATTTTATTTCATCACATTTTATTCTATTTTTTTAAAAAAAATTTTTTTAAATAATTTAAACCTTGAATCAATTTTAAATATTAAAATTACTTTATTGGAAAAACAATTTAAGTTGCAGATGTTAAAATCAATTTTTCTCAACCGTTTATGACATTTATAATCAGTTAGTAACAGCTATAAACAAAACTGTTTAGTTGAAATGTTAGGAAATTGTTCAGACATAATGTTGGTGCACTAAAAGTTACCAATCATCTTGGTCTTAGCATTCCAAAATTAGAACCTAGATTATTTTTTTATTTACTGTTGAACGTTTGTAGTAGCAAATTAAATATTTATTTAATCGCGTGCTTTTGCAATTTTTTTTTACTATCAATACTTGAGTTATATCAGCTACCAATAGAAAGAAAAAAAAATTGACTTTTTTTCTTCTTATTGTTTTGTTGCAGGAGTTTGGCTGGCCGAAGACCTCTATAATATGACGAACAAGAACGACAGATTCCGAAATATTTCTACTACATACGTTAAAGTGAGAAGAAAAAGACAAAGCAGAGATCTCTTAAGAACCCCCATTATTAACGCAATGGAGGAAACGAATTTACCCAACGCAGTGAACCAAGATGGTAATTTTTGTGCGATATAAACATGTTTTCGCTTAGAAATACACGCGATCGCGTTGTACTTTTTTTGCTCATGCATTTCAACTTTTAATTCATAACTTTTTCATGTTTTTTTTTTCTTTATATTTTTTTGTATATTTAATTTTTTTCAAAATTTGTTTGTGGTTTTTCTAGATGACGGTGGTAACTACATTGATGCGAGGAAATACTGCGTGAGCTCTTACGGATCAGTCCCTATGAGTACCGTAATTGGGAAACCCGTTATTATAACCAAACCATCGGTGAGTTAATCTCATTTTTTTTGCATCATTAGGCCTATTAAATGTATTTAATATTTAATAAAGTCATTAAAGACAGCGGTAACTTAAATATAATTCAAAATCGATAGTTTTGATACTAAATATCGGACATCGGCGCAACACCGACGATAAATGTAGGCGTTTAGTTAACTTACGGTAAATCAATATGTGCTTGTTGCATCCGGGATGTCATAACATAACAAAAACATTAAAAATAACTGTGTCAAGTCAACAGTTATAGTAGTAAATCATTAACGTGTCTTCTTCGTTTTACTCTTCGTAAAATGAATCGCGTGTTAGCACGAACCTAGCACGTCGTCATGGTCTTCCGTGATCCAGTTTATTGGGTTTCTTCCTTTCCTCTGTTCCATTTATTTGACACTAAACGTATTTGCAGAAAATTGAATTTTTCCAAACAATCTATGACATTTTTCTCTCCGGTGTACAGATTTTAGTTTAGCTTTAAAAATACGGAAACGAAATAAATTCAAAACGTTGTTTTCTCCTGCAATTGCAATTTCACTTTTAGTTTCTAACAACCAGCAAGTGGCATTTGCCATTATTGATTGTTTAAATTAAAAAATGTAGGTTGTTAAGCCTAATTGTGCTGGCTAAAGTATTTAAATGAAATACTACTTTGCAACATGGACTGAGGAAGTGTCGGTATACACTTAAATGAAGTAAAAATAACGCATTTTAATTTTTTTATTGTGTTTTTTTGTTTGTTTCTATTTAAGCCATCGAGCCTAGAAACAATTTACTTCAGAGACGGTAAAAGAAAAATAGATTATGTGTTGGCTTATGAAGAAGGCAACATAAACAGTATAGCAGAAGAAAATAAACTGGAGAAAAGAGACGTGTTTATTGAGAATTTAATAGAACAAGGACTTGAATTAGAAAAAGAGGACAAAGTTGTACGTTTTTATTTTATTTTGTACCATAATGTACTACGTAATTTATTGATTTTTTTCTTTACAGTTATCTCAAGATGGAAAAACGTATTTTATTAAAATTTACGCTCCTTGGAACATTTTGACTCAATACGCGGAAATTATGAGCTTGAAAATGCCAATTAAAGTATTAAATATTGGTTTAAAAATGTGTAATATTCTCAAGTGTTTCCAATTTTTCTGTTGAAAAGGCAGTGGATGAAGTTATTGAAAAACCTAGCCAGGATTGCTCATGTTTTTCTTCCCCATTTGGATATAACAAAAAACTCATACCTGACGATCCTCCATATTTTACTTCTGCTTTCAATAGACAAAGAGAAAGCCAGTAGGGATGATCCACACCTTCATTGCTTTATCAAACGTTAAATATATTTTTGTTTCTCTGTATTCAGGTTTGTCATTATCAACAAAGAGAGTTTTTTCTCGAGTGCTCAAAGAAGCAGAATGGTTTGGCAGATATTGACCAGGACACACTATTCTATTGATGATCCGTCGAAAATAGGTTGTTTTTATAGTTGATAAACATTAATTATAAATTATTTATTTATTTATTTATTTATTTATTTATATTTAGGAGTAATGAGGCTTTTGAATAATGGAACTTTTAAAGCAGCTTTTCCTCTTCACGAAGTAAGTGATTAGGATAATTATGATATTTCAATAGGAAATGTGGTCATTGCTAAGAATTTTCTAGAATTTTGTTCTGAAAATATTGAAATTTATGTTCTACAGATTTTCTGGTTAAGTGCGAGTCTTTAAAATGATTGAATTTCTTAATTTGCAGCCGCAGAAAGCAGATATTCCAACTTTTCCAACCAATTTAAACAATGCTGATCCACTGGTAATCGAAGTTACTTTTTAATTAAATTTCAATTTTGTTAATTGTAATTTTAAATATTTTTTTTAAAAAGTCAGTCTATCAGCTTCGAATGCAAGCTATGTTCGAAGGTGCTTACACAAGAACTGTAAGAATGAATTCATTAACAAGATTTTATATTATGTTAAAAAAAATAATGTTTATTTTAATAGTTGTTACATCAAGAATGGGCACGCTGGGGATGTTGGCATAAAAAACAACCACTTCAGTTAATAAGGTAGTAACTAGATTTCTGTTGCACGTGTTTAAATTTAATTAACTATTTTTATATTAGAAAATATTTTGGTGTTAAAATTGGCATATATTTTGCTTGGCTTGGATTCTACACGTCAATGTTAATACCGCCAGCTATTGTCGGTGTTTTATGTTTTCTTTATGGTGTTTTCACGTTACACTCCAGTATCCCAGTGTAAGTGAACACAGTTTTGTAAAATTTGAACTTCACTGCATTGCCCTTGCAATGCAGTGAAGTTTGAGTTAAATTGAAAAATGGATAATTTTTTTATTTTAAAAATATTAATTGATTTTGTACAAACGATTTAAACTCTAGCAATGACATTTGCGATGAAAATGGACCTGGGAATTTTACTATTTGTCCATTGTGTGATATTTCATGTCGTTTCAAGCAACTTCACGAAAGCTGTTTTTTCGCTCAAGTTTCTTACATTTTTGATAATCCAGCAACTGTTTTCTTTTCTGTTTTTATGGCTTTTTGGGGTAAGTTGTCACGTTTTTACTCAATTAACTTGTAATTACATTTTACTGCTTATATATCACAGCTACCACATTCTTAGAATTTTGGAAGAGGCGTGAAGCTCGACTAGTTTGGGAATGGGATCTTGGTAACTACGATGAGGAAGAGGTAAACGCTCGGAAGTAACAAATTAAACTTTTAAAAAAAAAACAAAAAAAAAATCTTAAAACAATAACAACGCATATAATTCAGCAAAAAATAAAGAAATAAATAAAAATAGATTAATAATTCATACAAAAACATGTTTTTTTTAAATTATAATAAATGAATAATGTTTTGTAAGCTATAAATATATTTATAATTAATATTTTTTTGGACGGATTTAAAGCCGAAAGATGTAATTTTTTTAAGTTTTTAAAAAATAATTTTGTACTTTTTTATGCAATTAAGGATAGACAGCTTACGCTGGAATCAGAGCCGGATAAGAAAGATATGGTAAAGATAAATACCCTAAATTTGTTTTCAGAATTAAATCAAGAGTTTAAACATCATTTAGAACTTCAGTTGACAGCTGCTTAATTAAAACAATATAACTTTATACCTAAATTTAAATAAATTAAAAAAATTAAAAATTAAAAAAATATATATATATTTATCTGTATTTTGTGTTAATTCAATTTTATTTCATTTTATATTTTTTCAGGAAACAACAAGACCCGAATACGAATTGCAAGTGAAAACAAAAAGAATAAACCCAGCAACCAAGGTAATTTAGTAAATTAAGCAATTTAACGCAATAAAAACATTAAAAAGAGAATAATAACATTTTATTTTTGCAGAATTTAGAACCTTTTATGCCCTTTTGGAATAAAGCTTTGCGAGTTGTTGCTGCAAGTTCAGCAGTCGTCTTAATGGTATAAAAGCAATTTATTTCGAAATGCCATTAAACTAAAAATTCTATTTTCCTTTTTTTGTCTACTTTTGCAGGTTGCTGTAGTCTTAGCAACAGTGTTTGGGGTAGTGGTGTACAGAATTGCTACAGCAACCGCTTTACACAGCAGTAAAGCTGAATTTATTAGAGAAAATGCCAAAATAACAGTTTCCGTCACTTCTGCTTTGATCAATTTAACTATTATTTTAATCTTAGATCGAGTAAATATTTTATTTACAATTTGAACATGTAAATATTCACGAGTAATTTATTTTTAGGTGTACCAAAAAATTGCAATCATTTTAACCAATATAGGTGCGTAAAAACTCACTATAAAATCTATATTTTTTTATATAAATACTTGAATAAATACTTCAGAACGTCCTAGAACGCAAACTGATTATGAAAACAGCTTTACTTTCAAGATGTTTTTATTTCAATCTGTAAATTTTTACAGTTCACTTATTTACATCGCTTTTTTTAAAGGAAGGTAAAATAAAATAATAGTCAAGACTACGTTTATGTAATGATTACCTTTTAATTTTATTGTATGCCAGCATGGAAGTAGGAAAGAAAGAAGACAGGTCAAAGACTGCTGAACAGGTAGACAAATATGAATAATTACCATGCACGTTTTCACCACATTTGCATTTTTCCTCTCTCTTTTCCGGTTAGTTTTATTTTATATTTACAGAGAGAGGAGCATCCGTACACTGCACAGACTACAATACTTGATTATTATTGGGCTGAACGGGTCAGATAGTCCAATGTGTTTCTTTATTTTTGTTCAATTAGCACATGTTGCACATGGTTTTATTGTAGACATAAAAATCCTCATCAGTTGATGTTAAATTTATTATTTTCCCAGTGTGATCCTGCAGGATGTTTATTTGAACTGTGTGTCCAATTGTCAATTATTATGGTTGGAAAACAAGTTCTAAACAATTTAAAGGAAATTCTCTTTCCGTGAGTTTATTTAATTGCAAATTTTAAGTTAAAATCTAATTCCCTAATTCTAATTATTATTATTATTCTGTTTTTAGACTTGTAGTTAATTGGTGGGCAGCAAGAAAAAGCAAAGCGAATACGAAACAACTGTATACGAGATGGGAGAAAGATTACGATTTAAGACCCACAGACAACCTAACTTTATTTTATGAATATCTAGAAATGGGTATACCCCCAAAAAACATATTTTCGAGCAATATATGACGGCGAAATATTTATTTCTACAGTGATTCAATATGGCTTTATTACTATATTCGTGGCATCATTCCCATTAGCACCATTGTTTGCATTGCTAAACAACATCGCTGAAATCAGAATTGATGCTTTTAAGTTTGTCACTCAAGTACGCCGACCCATGGCTGCGAGAGCTAACAGCATAGGTAAATTCATTCGATTAACACAAGTTTGCACCTCTAAATGCACTATATAAACATGTAAGACAGTACACACAAAAAGTAAATAAACGGGAGGGAAAAATATATATTTTACGTTTACATTTGTGGAAAGAAATAATAAAAAAAAATAGCGGTGTGTTTGTTTTATGTTCAGTAAAGTTTTTTGAGTTTTTAGTATTAAGCAGTTGCCAGGCAACATGAATGCTTGTTTATGGCACATTTTATTGAATAAAACATTAAGGGTTGCGAACTTCTCGGTTGTTATTTATTAGTTCTAACTTCTAATGATGAAATATTACGCTGATGAATGATAATCAAACTTTATTTGCAGGTGCTTGGGCTCAAATTTTGCAGATGATATCCACAATTGCGGTTTTAGTTAACGTAGGTTTCTATTGAGACACAGTGGTGCATTATAGGGCCACTGTTGCGACATGTACTTCTCTTTAACGTTTTATATATATTTTTCTAGGCTTTTGTGATTGCATATACGAGCAGTTTTATTCCAGAAATGGTGTACAGATACAATCATGGAAATTTTACTTTGAAGGGTTACATCGATAACGTTTTAGCTGTATACAATACATCGGATTTTGCTCCTGAAATTCGACCTTCGGACATGACGTTAGGTGGCCAACACGTACATTTGTGTCGTTATAGAGATTACCGTATTCCACCAGGGGATCCGCATAAATACGAACGGTCAATCGAGTATTGGCATGTTTTTGCGGCCAGACTTGCCTTTGTTGTAACGTTTGAAGTATGTATTAAGTTACATTGTTTATTTATTTATTTATTTTTTATTTATTTATTTAATATTTACATGTTGATTTTAGCATTTGGTTTTTCTATTAACGAGTCTCCTTGCGTACGTTATTCCCGACGCACCGTTTGATGTGCGAACTAATCTTAGACGAGAAAAGATTCTGGGGAAAGAAGCTTTGTACGACGCAGAATTGCAAAAGTTGAAACGAGATTCTGAACACGTCAAGAAATTAAAACGACTCTCACGATCAGAACCTAATCTAAATGAGAAAGGAAACTTGGAAAAACCCTGAGTAGTCATTTCATCCATTTCAGTTCAATGTTTACATTTTATTTGTTTATTAATTAAATTTATAATTAATTAAATTCAATTTCTGTGTTCTGCTTTTACGATGATGTATTTCTTCCCTGCCACTGTCATATTTTGTGAATAAAACGAGATATTCTTTATTTTCCTTTTCCTATTTTGAATTACGCGCTAACACAACACGATTGTGTTGAGCCAATCGAGCGATAGTGATGGCTGACGGAAGTCAAATTTGTTTTTCGTAGCTTAGCAACCATCGCTACCGCCATCTGGTGTATTCTAGAAACGAACATTCAAACCTTAGAACCATGAACGATAGTGCGGACAGCAT
Source organism: Strigamia acuminata (assembly GCA_949358305.1). Lineage (NCBI taxonomy): Eukaryota > Metazoa > Arthropoda > Chilopoda > Geophilomorpha > Linotaeniidae > Strigamia > Strigamia acuminata. The sequence goes on along the minus strand of OX442314.1, from coordinate 25,997,266 downwards.
TCCGTCCTTTATGAAGGATTTAATAATTAATAAGGTATATTATTTGTTTTATAATACTACAATGTAACTTACAACTATTTTTCCTTTGTTAGGAACACGGAGATTATCCTTTTCCAATCCCAACACCGGACGTGACAAGTATTAAGCCTGAGCAAGGTAAAACCTCGTAAAAAGAGAATAAAACTCAAATAAAATCGAAATTAATTGCTTTTATTTCAGGTTTTTGTCTCAAGACGAAGGATAAACATGGAACTAAATTTTTCATCAATTTTTGTCACTCCACTAAAGTAATTTAAATATTTTTTGAATAAATTTGCGTTTTTTTTTGTTGTAAAAAAAATTAATTTTCTTGTTTTAAGTTGCCAGCACCGAAAGACATCAATGAAGATCAATTGAGTGAAATTATCACAAATTCAGTTGGTGAAAATCAAGTGAATTACCGCGTGCCAATCAGTCTTGGCGAACCCAGGGACGCTGTAGATAAATGTAAAATTAATAATTATACCGTCGGTTGAATAGCTTCAAATTTTTGCACAAAATGAGACAAATTTGAAGATATTTAGTGCCACGTGATTTTTGAATGCATTTTTTATTTATTAAATACAAATTTTTAATGAATTTTAATTTACCTTAGCTGGACAATCATGTACAACTCATGATGTTGTGGTCAATTCGGAATTCTTTAATAAAGTGCAGAAAAGTGACTTGTTTAAACATTTCGTCATCCAAGTTGCTTTCGAGGGTCTGGAGGATAAATACAACAGAAGTTTAATCAAAAATGGTACGAAATTTAACCCTAATACCTCTAATAATATTTCTAATTTCACAATTAATGCATTTTAAAACTAGAATGGGTTATTTTGAAAAATAAAAAATACATGGGTGTCATGAGCGATGTGATTGTAAGAACCGAGTCGAAGAAACCACTTATTACCGAGATTTCAAGGTGAGAAATACGTCGTTAACATGTTCCGCATCTTATTTCATTTTTATTATTATTTAGCACATCAAACGATGAAATTAAGGAATTCAGAGAAAACGACACACTGCGAACGAAATACGAAGGGTAATTAAAAGATTTAAATTTTTAGGACTGAGTTTTTATTTTAAATTATTTAAAATAGATTACCACCTCCAACGTACGAAATGGTACAAGAACCACCCGAAGGATATCCCACGCACATAGTTGCTGAATTTAAAATGCCATTAGTAGTAAGCTTGTATTTGTTTATTCCAGGAGCAGCAAATTTCTTTGTGTTTTATTTTAATTTTTATTTCTAAATTATTCAGCACATGACCAAAGAAATCCAGCTGGATTTAGGCGAAGACAGGATTCTTGTTTGCGTTCCCACGAAATATTTCCTCGACATTTTCTTACCTTATAACATTAAACAAGACGAAAGTGGCGCGCAGTTTAATGCCGACACGTCAGTAAGTTGGAGACCCACAACCTTACAACCTTTCCCTTTCGTCCTGAAGCTTGGCCACAGTGTGTGACCAAAACAAGTTATTAATGGGGCCCCAAAATAATTTTTTAATCGAAAAATCATGAAATTTTCTTAATAATTTGAAAGTGCGGAGGTATACTTCCAGATCTCGCTCGTCTCGTAATCTCGGTCTCGGAGATCTCGGTTTTTTTAGTCTCGGAATCTCGGACTCCGTAAAACGAGATTTCATTATTACGAGCACTTTCCAGAGTTTTTGGGCGAACCTTCTAAATTAATTTTTCCAAAAATCAAACAAACACTAAAAAAATATAATTTCTAATTTCTTTTTAATTTTCAGACTTTGACTCTAACTATGGCTGTTGTGGCAAAAAATTCCAAAAACTGATATTAAACAAATTATTTATTTAAAAACGTCCCAAATTACCAATGAAAATCTACATATTGTAGGAAATAAAATATTCCATAAAAATAAATGCTCGAAAAATATTTTTAAGTACAAAAAAGATGAAGTTTTAAACATCGCTTGAAACAGATCCTTTCGGCTTCTCTTCGGGTTGAATTGGTCCCGGTGTAAATGGTGTGTAATATTTGCGTCCTTTGAGTGGATCAATGTTACAAACATTTCCCATGATGATTATAGCCAGCAACACGACTAAAGTGATCAATGCAAGGCACAAATAAGTGGCCCAGTAGTCTGGGTGTGACGAGCTCATGATGTGACAGTTGATTTGATTTTTAAAATGGCTGTTCTTGTTTCGGCTGGATCCAAACGGAGACGAATCTGTTGCCCGTTGTGGGTTCGTTCCAGTAGTATTTGTAACGAGTACAGCAGAAAATCGCGTTTAAGATAATGATGAATACAAGAAGGCTTAGTCCAATGCCTAAAGTGACCACTTCCATGACAAGATCTAGAAATAAAAACGAAGAAATGAAGTTTTTAGTTGGGCCAACGCCCTTGTGGCGGTTAGTGACATTTTTTATTGTAAAATTTGCCCGTAAACTAAATTTTACTTTTATTTTTATTTTGGTGAGGTCTTTAAACGATTTAAATATGATTTTCAAACCTACCATCAGTGTGTTTGTGGATATTGGTTCACCATTTCGTGCTGCTACTCGTTTGGTGCCCCCGTCTGAACCAAGGGAGAATCCGGATGTTCAAGTTGCGCAAATTGACACCAGAGTTCACTATAAGTGTTTTTATTATTATTTAAAACTGAGAACACAATTGGATTTTTTTTTAAAGAAAATAAAATAAACAAAAGGAACTGTCTGGAATTTTTCAATCCAAGTTTTATTATATTTTTTTATTTACATATTTTCGATTTTTCTCTCGTTTCCTATGCCGTACTAAATTCATTAATCGCGGCGTAACGCCCAGTAACAAAGTGGAATAATTGTCGTTCAATATCTCCCAAGACTCCACTAGCACCGATTCTAAACAAACTGGGAGTCAACCACTCGTCTCCTAGTTCTTCTTTTATAAGTGTCAACCAAACGAGCGCATCCTTTGCTGTGCGTATTCCACCAGCTGGTTTAAAGCCAACCTAAAATTAAAAATTAAAAACAATCAAATTCAACTCCACAATTTAAAATAATATTTGCATACTTTAATATTTGTCCTGTGATAAAAATCACGAATAGCTCGAACCATTACAAGCCCAACTGGAAGAATTGCATTAACATCCTCCTTACCGGTTGATGTTTTTATAAAATCAGCACCTTATAATAACCCCACTCTTTTAAATTCTTCACTAACAGTAATCTACAATTAATTTCACATTACCTGCCATCATGCAAACCAAACTAGCCTTATACACATTAGATAAACTTCCTAATTCACCAGTTGCTAAAATAGTTTTCATAATGGCCGATCCACACGCTTTCTTCATTGCTTTAACTTCATCGTAAACACCTTAACAAATCCAAATATTTGTGATAAAATCATGTTTAAATTGCAGTTTAGTCTAAATTATTTTATGAATTCAATGATGAGTGTATTTTATACCTTGCCAGTTTCCACACAACGCATATGGTCGGTTAATTACAATATCAATTTCGTTAGCACCATCAGCTACGGATAGACGAATTTCTTCCAGGCGTGTTGAGAGATGGTATTGACCGCTTGGAAAACCAGTAGCAACTAGAAAATTATTAAATATTATTTATAGTTTTATCTATAAATACTAAGATGCAAAAATTATAAATTTATATACCAGCTGCAACTGGAATGTTGGAATTGCCAATTTCGTGTAAAACTTTCACACATTCTGTAATTCTTGCTGGGTAAACACACACAGCTCCAACTGTAATATCATCTAGAACAAAAATAATAGTCTTATTTCTTTAATTTTAATATAAAATGTATACCATACTTGAATTTTTTAACCCAATAGCATCCATTACATCATATCTGATAGGATGTGCAGCCTTATGACACAATCTTTCAATGTTGGTTGATGTATCACTGCCAGATAATGTGGTTAAATCCAAGCATGTCACAGCTTTCAACAACCAAGCTGCCTGTAAATTAGATGTCTGTAAAAGTATTCTTAAATTATATTTATAAACAGTTTTTGGGATACCTGCCATTGCTGTTTTAGAGGTCTACTTGATGCAATTCTATTAGCACTTTTTACAACGGCTGGATAATTAATCCTTACTTTAGAAATATATTCCAAGTCTGGAAATAAAACTGGAAATAAAACAAATACATGGCAACAAGTTTGTATAATATACCCAAAGGACAATTGTCTTTTTTAATGCCAGACATCCTTGCTTGCAACTCAATCGATAATTGTCCAGCTTTTAGATATCTCCTCTACTTCCTGAACGAAGGTCAAATGGATTGATTGCTTGCTTTGTTTGTTTGTTTACATTTTTTGTAATAATAATGGAGTATAGTACATTCAGAGGGATTTTATTCCTCAGTTATCTTTTTATTATTTTGGATGTAGGTATCAATGTTTTGGGAATGACAATCAGACTTCAAAATGTACACGAGTTGTTGTTATATGTGTAAGTAAAAAAAAAAATCATATTGATATTAAATCTGACTTCAAATTAATTAATTTTGCTTTCTTAAATTTCAGAGTTCAAGATACAGCATTAATGATCACAATTATAATAATATTTCTATTATTTTCCAACACTTACATCTTCCAAGCAGGATTTGTGGGGATGCTTGTATACAAGTATAAAAGCACAATTATTTGCAGTTTCATTTATCTAGCACTGTCAATTCCATTGCATGTCATGCTACTGGTGCGTTATTATTATAAGAAATCGCTTTCATTTTATTTATTCATTTATTTTTTCTCAACATAAAATATAGCGTAAACGTTGGCACAATGTGTACGCATACGTCTGGACGGATACGGTGCGAACCTTTTATGTACTTCAAAGGTTATGTAAGTTGCTAAATTGAAAAATAAGAAAGAAAAATATTTAAAAACATTTTTCTCTCTTTAGGTAGCGTTTTGCATTATTATCTCTTTAAACGTACAGTTTTACACTTCGCCGATACACGGTTGTATCGCAACTCGCCCTGGCTTCAAGAACGAATGAAAGGGCTCAGTTAACTCAAACTAGACCAACTAACTTTATTTATTTACTTATTTACAATGAATTTCAATTTGTTTAATTTTTTTTCAACCAACTAAAACATTAATAAACATTTTGCAAATTCGATTTCTATTCTTCTACGTCATCAGGTGGAATTCCTAATTCCTCGTCGGTCCATTTTTCTGGATCAGGATACTCAAACTCACCCTAAAGAATATTTTTTAGTGTAATATTAATTGTATTTTAGACTTAATCTGTCTATATTCTCACTGTAATGTGCTCGTAGTCCGTCCACATGTGCCAAAACACCCACCACCACATGAAACTCATAATAAACGTCATTGCATACTTTGAACGTTTATCACGTGGCGGTGGTCTAGGTGTACGATACCACATACTAAAAGAAAAATATATATAAATGGAAGCAAATGAATACATTTTGATGTTCATTTTCGTACATTGCATGCGCGCCGCTGCTCAGTTGTTTTGAGGTTGAAAAACATCTTCTAGCATTTGTCGAGAGTATCGGAAGATACTTCAACCTACTAAATACCATTTTGGACCTGAAAATAAAATAAATCAGAAATAAATCATTAAGAAATAACGAACTAAACATACACTAAACCCGACATCCAAAACGACTCGGACGGTTGTTGAGAAAACCTGATACCAAATTTCACTTTTTAAAACTAGCATCAGATGGTGTTTGTACTTTCTAATATTAATCCTTTTTATAAATTTAAATTTTATTTTATAGTTTGTAATTCTGTTTATTTACTCATTTTCTGATTTTCTGTTTCATTTTCTTTTTTTTTTGCTTCGCAGGTTCGCTCGCGTGTACTTTGATGTTTGCCAATTTAACACTTGGTGGCAGCAGCACGCATTTGTCTGCTGTGCAGGTTTGCAGTGAAGTAAGCATCCCTATCGATCTGGAAGATGTAGAGAAAATACCACTCTCAAGCAAGTTGAGAGATTAGAGAAGCAATCAGGTAATTTAAATGTATATATTTTGTTTCAAGTGATAATCAGAATTTTATTTAATTATTAATCCGCTATTTGAATGACCAAGATATAAAACTAAGTTGTTTTTTTTGCATTAAAATGTCAACAACATGATGCTGCCAGAGTCTGCATTAATGGAGATTTTGGTGATAACTCGAATTGACTAATTCAGTTTACTCACGATATATCGCCTTTATTGATTAGCAGTGTGTTGTTTCTGTTAACAGTAGCAACGTAATGTAAAATGGTGTAATAAACTCGTCTGGCAGATTGCAAATGTGTGGCTCACATCTGGTCATGAAATATTTAGTTTGTTTTTATTTCAACTCGGGTTTATTTTTAAACGAAAATAGCATTTTGTTCTTTTCAAAAGAGATTTATACTTGCGAAAAATGATTGACAGGTTCAGTATTATAAATACCATCGGCCGGATGCCTGCCCGCATGTACCTCTAACTGATAAGAACATTTAAAGGAATTGTGCAGTGATAAGAAAGAAAATTGAGCTAACATTTTGCACAAGCAGCTGCTTTCGAAAAGTCATTTAGTCTGGTTTATCTTCTTGAATTCTTTAATTTGGGTTTAACATATGGGAGACCCTAGGCAAATGTCATATGAAGCCTTCAGCAAAAATTGTAAATGCAAGGCCCTGGACAAGCAAAGAAAATGTGGAGCCCTCAGCGAAAGTGGAAATGTTTGACCCTGGGCAAGCCAGAAAATGCGAAGCCCTAGACAGGCATAGAAATGTAAAACCAGGTCCTAGGCAAGCATTGGTGGTTTTAGCATCTGCAAGATCTTAGTGAGATGTGAGGCCTCTATCGTAATAGAAAAGCACGTTTTACTAAAGTCGATAAAACATGATGATTGATTTTTATTGATAGAAAATTTTGACGTTTTTGGGGTCCGTGGGGCCTCACGGCCAAGCGACCCATAAAAGCGCAAGACCTAAAGATGGAAACACAAGGGAGCGGGTAAAATTTAATAGCTTGCTTTTACTTGAAAAAGCGGCTAAAAACTCGCCCGCTTGAGCAAGCGCAAGCTTGCGTTTTTATTCAAAGCTTTGTTTTGAAGCGAGTTTGTAACTCACCCGCTCCGATCAAACTGTTTGATTTACCAGCTTCAAGCTTGTTGGTGTTTTGGTCATGTGACTTTGACAGCCAATCAGAATCGTGAGGAAATTCTTGGAGGAGATTTTGGCGGGAATTTCTGGCTAGTTACCGATCATTCGTTTTCCGCATTTTCATTTTTGATCAGGCTTGGACGAACACTGTTCGTCCAAGGATCAGGTAAAGGAAAATAAAGGTTTTTCTCTTTTTTCAATTTTTTTTTTAGGGAAAACGAAAATAAGAAAAACGGGTCTTTTTCTTGATTTCGTTTTCCTATTGATTTTCATAATAAAAACGAATATAGGGAAAACAGGCCTTTTTTATTTTTCCTGTTTTCCTTTTGGTTTTCTTTCATCAGGAAAACGAACAAAGGAAAAACTGGCTTTTTTTCTGTTTTTGTTTTCCTTTTGGTTTTCTTTCATCAGGAAAATGAAAAAACGGGCCTTTTTCTTGTTTTCGTTTTCCATTGTAAATTTCTTAATAAGAATGAAAATTTGTCCACCATTTTGTTTGTATACAATACAAATGTATCAAAAAATCAAAATATCTTGAGAACGAAAAGTCGGATCGTCAAAAACTAAACACCAAACGAAAGAGCGGAAAAAACTACACCAGAAACGTTAATTTAACAACACTGCCCTAAATTAATTATTAATATACAGTATATTTTATTTAAATGTGTGTACATTTTTTGAGACACTAGGTGCATTCGAAAAGTCATAAAAACGAGTGTACATGTTGTTTACACTCGTTTTTCATTGGAAATTCGTTCATTTTATGCATAAAAATAAAATTCTTACGTGATAAATAAAATTTGTGATTAAAAAATTTGTTTTCATCACCTTAAAAACAATAGGTGTCAATGCAAAGGTATCCCAGGCCAATTTTTATCTTACGGATTTTCTTTTTGACAAATCTATCGGAATTTCACTTTTTATGCAAACTTCAAACGTATTCATTACGGATTGTTGGCTTACATATATAAGGCGTTTGGTTTCTAATCAATGTATTATTGTTGTAATGTCCGGAACACAGATCCCCGAAGACTTGTCATTTACCGAATACGTTACTGACAATTCATGTTCAACGAGTGATTCGTACAATCCTGTAAATGAAGTTACTGGAGTCATCGAATTGTGCCGATATCGCGAACCCGAACCCGAACTCGTTAAATTTAAAGCCAACCACAACCTTGACGTTAGTGCTTTGAAGCGCGTCAGTCGTCTACTACAACGGTAGCCTCGACGTCGTAACGACGGCGACGAGCAATCAAGTATAGTAGACAACGGACGCGCTTCAAAGCACTATAACTTCGAGGTTGTGGTTCGCGATATCGGCACAATTCGATGACTCCAGTAACTTCATTTAGTTTAGTAGGAGGGGTTACAGGATTGTACAAATCACTCGTTGAACATGAATTGTCAGTAACGTATTCGGTAAATGACAAGTCTTCGGGGATCTGTGTTCCGGACATTACAACAATAATAAATTGATTAGAAACCAAACGCCTTATATACAGGGTGGTGCAGAAAGTCTGGTTCACAGTAAATAATTTCCAAACCGTTTTAGATGTTGATTCAGCAAAATGATTGTTTAGATAGTATGTCGGGGGAAATCCAATTATGACATCCAATTTGACCTCTGAGGTCATCTTCAAGGTCATCCATATTGTAACTCGAGAACCGTGACAGTTAGAGCAAAAAAGTGAATTAGAAAGTTGTAGAGCATCATCCAATTAGTCTAGAACTGTTCTTAAAAAAATTATTTCTTAAGGAAAAGTTTTGAGAAAAACGATCTGAAACATTGGCCTACTCAGCATTGTAACTCAGCTTTGTAACCTAAAACTATTGAGGCAACCAAGCTAATCCTCAATTAGGACACTTTATTGGGTCATACTTGTAAGTGGAAGAGAGGAAATACAAAAGAAAGAAAATAATTTATTTTGGAAATACATTCCACATGATAGTTTTAGGTTACAAAGCTGAGTAGACTAACATTTCAAACCTTTTTTTCTCAAAACTTTTCCCTAAGAAATAATTTTTTTAAGAACAGTTCTAGACTAATTGGATGATGCTCTACAACTTTCTAATTCACTTTTTTGCTCTAACTGTCACGGTTCTCGAGTTACAATATGGATGACCTTGAAGATGACAGAGGTCAAATTGGATGTCATAATTGGATTTCCCCCGACATACTATCTAAACAATCATTTTGCTGAATCAACATCTAAAACGGTTTGGAAATTATTTACTGTGAACCAGACTTTCTGCACCACCCTGTACGTAAGCCAACAATTCGTAATGACGTGCATTGTGAACCAACAAGGAGAGCAATTAGTAAATTCAAAGTGAGGATTTAACAATTAACATGAAATGTAAATTTAAATTGAACAATAAAATACTCGGATTTTAAAGCCGAAAACCGATCCCTGTGAATTTTTCTTTCACTAGCCTGACCCTGTGGCCCGACGTATCTAGATTTCCCAGTATTAAATTTGTTCCCAGTCTAGCCGTGAAAACATGGAAGCAGTTTCACAGTTTGTTTAAAAATGTTGTACAAAAATGTTAATTAGTCTTGTGTATTTGTTTTGTCTTTCTTTCTTCAGTGATGCAGTATTCATCGTTAAGAAATCGTTGGGCATAGAAAAAGACCGCAAATAAATCACCAGTCAGTCACCACGATGGCTGCCATCAAAGACTCTGCAAACCCGATTCCTATGTCACTCTGTGGAAGCCCTATTAATGTCCTCCGCATGTCGTTGTCATTGTTATTTGTGTCAGTTTGCTTCACTGCACTACCTCGAACCGCTGCGAACCCCAAGATATACAACATCGGGGGTGTCCTAAGCAGTGGCGACAGTGTCGCACTATTCTATCAAGCAATTGAAGATGTCAACTTCGAACCAAATATGCTTCCTCCGGGTGTCACTCTGTATGCTGCTACCATTCTAATGAATCCTAATCCTATCCGCACTGCCTTGTCCGTATGCGAGACTCTGATTGCAGCCCAGGTGTACGCTGTCATCGTCAGTCATCCGATCAAGGGCGAGTTGTCGCCCGCATCAGTATCTTACACTTGTGGCTTTTATCATATTCCTGTTATAGGAATAAGTTCAAGGGATAGTGCTTTTTCGGACAAAGTAAGTGCAAACATATTTTATACGACATTAGTGCGCTGAGCTTGCTAGAACACTACTAAGTTATGTTTTGTTTTGTCACCAGATGGCAGTGTTTCTAAAATGGTTCATACCATTATGGCGATTTTGTTTAAAATAATTTTTGTTGAATGATTTACAGAACATACATGTGTCATTTCTTCGGACAGTGCCTCCATATTCTCACCAAGCTGATGTGTGGGTGGAACTGTTGACATATTTCCAGTACCGTAAAGTGATATTTATTCACAGCTCAGATGCAGATGGAAATGGTTTGCTTGGTCGTTTCCAAAACATAGCTCAAAATTTACCGGACGAACAAGAAATCAAAGTAAAAAAGAAAGAAAAGTTCATTTAAAATCCAGAATGTGTTATCATTAATGCTTTACGCGTATTTAGGTTGAAAAAATTGTTGAATTTCAACCGGGATTAACTTCACTTTTAACTGATTTACAAGAAGCAAAAGATGCAACGCAATCAAGAGTGTATCTTCTTTACGCGAGGTAAATTCAACGGATAGCGTGAACTCAATTTACACACTATATAATTCAATTAGTATGGAAGATGCGGAAGTAATTTTTCGAGATGCTGAAAATCTTAATATGACCGAAGCCGGTTTTGTTTGGTTAGTAACAGAACAAGCTTTGGATGCACCCAATCGACCTGATGGTAAATATAATAAACCTAATAAATATATACTCCATAATATATAATGATTTTTTTCATTAGGTATCCTTGGCTTGAAACTGGTTAATGCCAGTGACGAGGCCTCTCATATTCAAGACAGTGTATACGTGCTAGCCCAGGCACTCCGAAAAATGTATCATAGCGAGAATGTAACGGAAGCACCTAAAGATTGCAATTACACGGGGGTGCAAGCTTGGGAAACGGGGAAAAAATTTATAAGGTAAAGTAACCAATAGAGACTTTGCGAGATGCATTTTACACTATTTTAGTGCCATATCGTAAGGGAAAAATCTTTAGTGTATCGTTTTCAACACTAAATTAAAATATAGCGCAGCCAATCAGAATTGAGAACACTATATTGTTAGCTCCGCCCATTGCAAATGGCGATTATTTTGTTGTCCCGATCAAACACATCACAGTCATAGGTACGTAGATTGAATGATAAGTGAGGTCCAAAATTGAATTTTAGGCTCAAAACCATACTTTATAAGCATAATAATGGAATTTTATGCAGAAATTTGCACCTTTACGCCCCCAAATTGAATTTTTAGGCCCAAAATTACTAACTGTCAGTAGTTGGCTGAAATAGTGCAGTGATAAGGGAAAAGTGCAGCCCGCAAAAACTTAATTTATCATTTTCCCTTACATTATTTTTATACCGTATAGTCTTTAACTGTAAGGGAAAAATGCATCCCGCAAACTCTCTAACGTTATGAATTATGTTAAGAAAATTGGTTATAATTGTTTTCCGTAGTTATATTAAAGAACAATCCCTAATTTATGGACGCACCGGACGTGTTGCTTTCGATGACAATGGAGACCGACTGAGTGCAGAGTACGATATAATAAATGTACAAAATGGAATACACATGCCCGTAGGAGAATATGTTAATTCCAAGGTAAAGATCAATTGTATGTTTGTAAAATATATTAAAGTATTAAAAATTACACAGGTAAAACTTAAAATGGAATTACGAATGCAAGGATATGATCCCATTATTTGGCCCGGCAATGAAACTATGAAACCAGAAGGAATCATGATTCCATCCAATTTAAGAGTAACTTAACTAGTAGTTTGGTATTTTGTCAATCGCCCTCACCGCTTTACATCGTTACACGTAGGTCGCAACACTGATTGACAAGCCGTTCGTCTGGGGACGAATGGTCGGCAAGAATGAAAAATGCCACCAAGACGAAGTCGCGTGTCCATGGTACAACAGGACAACCGACAGTAAAGAGTGTTAATCAAATTGGAAATAAAAGCGCAATTTAATTCTTATCAAAAACCTACAGCCGAAGTCAAGTATTGTTGCAGGGGTTACTGCATCCAATTACTTCAAGAGTTGGCAAATAAAGTGAACTTCACTTATGTTCTTCACCTCGGAGAAGACCCGCAATATGGCAGTTACGACAGAGTAAGTGCCATCAATCAATCAATCAATCAATAAAGAGATATTAATTGATTAATATTTGCAGGTTAACAACTCTGACAAGAAAGAATGGACCGGTTTAGTTGGCGAATTAGTGAACGACAAAGCAGATATGATTGTAGCACCTTTGACCATCAATCAAGAGCGCTCGTTTGTTGTTGATTTTTCCAAACCATTTAAATATCAAGGCATAACGATTCTCGAAAGAAAAGTATGGCTTTGTTTTGTATGTTTTGGTGCGTTTGAATGCTAAATATTGTAATATTTATCTATTTTAGCAACCAAAAACGTCCACGTTAGTCTCTTTCCTTCAACCATTCCAAGATACGCTCTGGATATTAGTGATGGTAGCCGTTCATGTGGTGGCTTTGGTACTGTACTTGCTGGATCGTTTTAGTCCATTTGGTCGATTCAAACTGGCCAATAGTGACGCAACTGAAGAGGATGCGCTCAACCTTTCCAGCGCCATATGGTTTGCGTGGGGAGTGTTGCTGAATAGTGGCATTGGGGAAGGTGAAACGATACGATACGATATGATGCATTTCTTACTCACACGCATCAATTGTATTGCAGGCACTCCTCGTAGTTTTAGTGCCCGCGTTTTAGGAATGGTGTGGGCAGGTTTTGCGATGATCATCGTCGCCTCCTACACAGCTAATTTAGCCGCGTTCCTTGTCCTTGAGCGTCCAGAGACCAGTCTGTCAGGCATTAACGACGCCCGAGTTAATATTTAAGGTTTGAGTGTACTGGTAGATGTTTTTTTTAATTGAATTTATTGGCAATAGCTCCGCAACCCCGTTGAGAACTTCACCTACGCCACTGTTAGGGGTAGCGCTGTCGATATGTATTTCAAAAGACAAGTGGAACTGTCCAATATGTATCGGACAATGGAGAGTAATAATTATGATACAGCAGAAGAAGCAATTATTGCGGTTAAGAGTGGGTGGGTAAAGTTTGTGAATATCCTTTGCATTTATTTCTACGTTTTATATATTTAATTGCAGCAAATTAAAAGCCTTCATATGGGATTCTTCACGATTAGAGTACGAAGCTGCTCAGGATTGCGAGTTAGTAACTGCAGGAGAACTATTCGGTCGCTCTGGTTATGGCATTGCCCTTAAAAAGAATAGTCCCTGGTCCGATAAAGTCACACTAGCCATTTTAAGCTTTCACGAAAGTAAGCTTTTATCGATATAAATTAAATTAAATTAAATTAAATTAAATTAAATTAATAATTGTGAATGGTAGATGGATTTATGGAAGATTTGGACAAGGACTGGATTCATAAGGGTGATGGAGAAGGGTGTCAACAATCAGAAAAAACACCAGCTACTTTGGGATTAAAAAACATGGCCGGTGCGTCGAATAAAATGTTAAAAATATTAAAAATATTACTAAATTAATTTTTTTTTAATTGCAGGCGTATTTATTCTGGTGGCTGCGGGTATAGTGGGCGGAGTTGGTCTTATTATCATCGAAATTATCTACAAAAAACACCAAATCACTCGTCAAAAGAGGATGGAGCTAGCTCGACACGCTGCTGATAAATGGCGGAGGACCATTCAGGTTGAGCAATGTGAAATTGTTGATATAGAGTTAATATATTTGACTGTGGTATTGTAGAAACGGAAAACATTACGTGCCACCCTTGAAGCGCAGAAAAGACTGCGCGCCAATGGTGTGGGTGACACTCAAGGCATGGAAAAAATAGATCTGCACGTGCTGCCTAGAGAAATTGGTCAGCGGCACCTCCCACGTCATCAGCATCACCATCCATCACGAGTTTCTTCATCAACAACCACCACCAACCCAATCTTCACCACCGAAACCGGTGACATAATCGTGTGATTCATTTACCGTACCTGTTGCAATTGCTTCCTTGTCCAATCGTAAATCGTAAGAGCTGTGACACAGACAATCTCCTAAGTATATCTCGTCGTTATAATTAATTCTTTGAATTCAATTGATCAATTTTAATCCATAATTTGCGAAAGAGTCAATAATAACAAGAAGACGCTTAATCAAAGCATTACTTGTTGTGTCTTTGTTTATTGTTATTCTGTAGTCACGATTAGATATTCTGTCCAGTAGGAAAGGAAGTTGAGATTGGATCGTATCGTGGGTACGACGGACATATCGTTGTTCTGTCAAGTGTACTTGTTAATCGATGTTGTGCACAATAATCACCGAGTGGTGTGATCTGTCTTATTACATTGCCTGTGATTTAATTATATACAACTCACTAAAAAGGGCTCAAAACAATTTATTGTGATCGCTCATTTCGTTAAAGTCGTTTGACGGGTTCAAAAACGGGAAGAAAATTCTATATTATAAAATTTGATATGTGGGAATTATATACATGATTATATTATTCAGTATTCACTGCATGTAGGTTACAGAAAGTAGTTGTTACAAATGTGAAATGATGATGAAATAAAATATAATTACTGTCTAGTGTAAACCAAGTCTATGTTATTTTCAATGATAAAGAAAATAGAGCTGAGAAAGGGCATGATAGCTCTCGAAAAATAGTCACACGAGTTTAAATACCAGATGTTTGCATGAAAAAATATTTGTTGGCTCTTCTTTTTACTGTATTGATTTGATTGCTTCTAATCTATTAGCCATCCACATATCTTTGGGCAACTTTTGGGAGGGATAGTTGCTGCGGCGTATTTATGGGATCCTGATGACAGATACATACATTTCTGAGCTGAGAGAAGTTTGGCTATAACTTTTTTACCAAAATGGCCGTTTAAATTCGTTTGGCATGCTTCCTGTTTTCTTCTGTTGCAAATAAATTGAACACGATGCGATTCGTAATGTGGAATGTTACAAGTGATTTTATTTCATTCAAACAAAAGGTTAAATACAAGATTATCATATTCGTTGCTGATGGCGCTTTCTTGCGCTTCTCGGTGAGACCATTGGCGCTTGCTTCCGTGATCTCCCAACGCCTTCGATAAAATATACTGTAGAGTCCCACGCCTTGACTAAACGTTCAAAATCATCCGAAAATTGGACCTTCACCTAAATCTGCACTAGGACATGGAAACTGTGATTATGAGACTTTTACTTTCCTGCAATTTTTCTTTTGTGTTCTGACTGTTGTCTATTAATATTTGAGTGAGAAAAGAAGCTGTGGAACTTAAGGTAAATACAGCCATTGGCTTGCAAGAAAAAAACATTGAAATGCACTGAAATTGATTACATGGTTTATTCAGAAATTCCAAGTTCTAGTAAAAAGCTTTTTTACTCTAAGTAATTGCTTCGTTGTTCATCCATTGTTCATTCCAGATCGATAACATTTCTTATCCCACCCCGGTCTGCTTTTGCAAACATAAGTGAAACAACATTCCGAGCTAGTTTTGCAAGCATCACCGTATGCAATACAACTAAAAAACAAACTAGTAAAATTAGTGTAAGATAGATTAGTGTGCGGCTGTGACAGTGTAGCACACCCCACGCTCCCATGCCTTCTGTTAATACATTGAAAAATAAATCTAAACACTCGGTTTGCTTCTCTCCGTGACCAAGCCCATAAGAATAAAATGGTGTGCCAACGTTTATGTTTAAAAACTTGGGTTGGATCGGGCTAGTATTTGGTCTGTTCCAAAGCTTTCATAAAAACGGAAGGAATTGACCACTAAATGAGCTGGAACCGATGTGTTTCGTTACTATTTTGAACTCGGACCGAATCGGCAACGAGCCGATGCGATGTCAACGGTTCGGCGCAGTGACGAAACGGCTCGAGAATTTGTATTGATGAAATAGCTTTATACCAATTTACCTGCGCTTAAACATCGCTCCAATGTCCCGTATTTCTTCTGAAAAGAGAATTTCAAAAATATAATAAGTATGTATTGCTACTATGCACAACAAATAAGAGCACAGTGGATATTTTTGTCATTAAATTTTAAAATTAAAAGCAACATTTATGATTCTCATTCAGACGTCGTTTTTTCGGGCCTCCGACGCAGGTCCCGAACTTTCAAATTCCAAATTTCTAAATTGTGTTTAATAAAGTTATATGGTTTTTCGATTTTGGGCCCCCGCTAATAACGTCTTTATCCGCAGGACCCGTAAACCTCCAGCTAGCCCGGCCCTGCTCTCATTGAGTTGATGTTAATAATTGTAGAAGCAAACACTCTATAGTAGTGATTTTATTCTATTCTGTTTCTGTTCCTTTTAACACCACTACTGAGCTAAAAGACATCACAGGAGCTACAGATTGAATGCATAAATAACTGTGGAACATAAATGTGAGAAATTTAGTTAACTGAGATATCTCCACTGTTTGTGCTACATACAGTACGTAGCTACGGATTTATAATAATTGCAAAGTTAAAAATCGATTTTAGTTACCTAGTTTCGAGATTGCCGACGGCGTAACATTTTGGGCGAGCAGCATCAAACCAATTGCCATCAGAAGAATAGAACACTTGTTCATATTTGCCTTCAAGATTCAAAAAGTAACAAGTATAATTTACAGTAGTGTATACATTCCGAGCAACATTCAAAAATGTAATAAAAAAAGAGATGGTTATTTACCTGTATTTTGAGTTGAAGACTGAATTTCTGTGTACAATGAGTGTACTACTGTATATGATATGCTGCCTATTCCGACGAGTTTAAATAGGATTATTTTTCCACTCGTTAATTGAGCTATAGCTAATCAGTGCAGCATGAAAGTATTTATAAATACATTAACTGAAATCATTACAGGTGTGACTGATATGGTCTTCGCCAGAGCAACTAGGGGACTAATTACACACTGGTGTGGGACGCATACTCACGTAAATGACAAGAACTCCCCTAATATTGGTTGGTTGGCCTTTATTACGTTGTCTAGGGGTATGGGGAATCCCGTCACCTGTTGCAGGGGTGCCACGAAGGCACGCCGCACCGGCAACCGACCCGTCACACACTGGGCGTGAGCCCAATGGGTGACGTAGTCGGTTCAACATTACAATCATGTCGTACTTACCTACGACCCGCAGTGACCACTCATGGAGGCTGCACTATGGACTCCACCATAGTACTGAGCGTCGCTGTGGTGAATGGGAAGGAATGCAGAGTCCTCACAGCCGGGACACGTCTTGTCCCCTCAATGACTACAACTCCTGGAACCCTTAACACACGACCGTCCTGGTCGGTGTCCGCACTCTCTCTCTCTCTCTGCATCTCCTCCCCGCACCACTCAGCTCCCTCCTTCCCCCGGGCTAGATCACCTTACCCAATGAGGGGGTGATCTTGGGGCCGTGTGGTGGTGTGTGGCAGTGAGGTAGGTCACCCCAGGTGGCCTGACGGTCACACAGGTGTGTTTTAATGCCATTTAGTTTAATGTGTTTCTAATTAGAAATACATTACAGTTAATGCAGGTGTGTTTTAATGCTATTTAGTTTAATGCAATTATAATTAGAAATTAACTGTAATGATTTCAGTTAATGTACTTATAAGTACTTTCATGCTGCACTGATTAGCTATAGCTCAATTAACGAGTGGAAAAATAATCCTATTTAAACTCGTCGGAATAGGCAGCATATCATATACAGTACACTCATTGTACACAGAAATTCAGTCTTCAACTCAAAATACAGGTAAATAACCATCTCTTTTTTTATTACATTTTCGAATGTTGCTCGGAATGTATACACTACTGTAAATTATTCTTGTTACTTTTTGAATCTTGAAGGCAAATATGAACAAGTGTTCTATTCTTCTGATGGCAATTGGTTTGATGCTGCTCGCCCAAAATGTTACGCCGTCGGCAATCTCGAAACTAGGTAACTAAAATCGATTTTTAACTTTGCAATTATTATAAATCCGTAGCTACGTACTGTATGTAGCACAAACAGTGGATAGAGATATCTCAGTTAACTAAATTTCTCACATTTATGTTCCACAGTTATTTATGCATTCAATCTGTAGCTCCTGTGATGTCTTTTAGCTCAGTAGTGATGTTAAAAGGAACAGAAACAGAATAGAATAAAATCACTACTACAGAGTGCTTGCTTCTACAATTATTAATGTCAACTCAATGAGAGCAGGGCCGGGCTGGCTGGAGGTTTACGGGTCCTGGGGACAAAGTCGTGTCGTAACCTTGGTTCCGGTAAATAAACTTACACAATATCTTACTAATAAAACCCTTTTATTGAACACTGTAATATTACAATAATACTTAACAATGTTGTGGTCTCGGATCCTTGTCGGCGGATACGATTTGTTGCTGCACGGCAGTCTTACACGTGGCTTCTGGTTGTCTAGGGTTAATGGCGTCTTGGCGAAACACGTGTTCGCAAAACGCTTCGGCGATGATGAGATATTTCGGTCGTAGTTTTGCTACGACAAATATCCTGGTCTTGGTGTTACAGATGATTTGGGCAACGGGCATCGGTCCTTGATCAATCCGTGGTGTTCGGCCTGAAAGGTGAGGTGTTGATGCTACTGTTGCTGTGATATATCTGTAAGTGGCGCTTCCGGTCAAAACACGGGTTTAAATACCCCTAGTGACCGGAAATGACGTATTTTGCATAAATTCGGGGAATTATGCAAATGGTTGACGTCATCATTACGTTGATTCCGCAGAAACGGTAAAACTAGTATTGCTAGTTTTCCCGTAATAATCTGGCAATTAATTATTGTAAATACTAAAAACACTTTTTATTATGTTATAAAATTATTAAACACTTTTGTGACCTCGTGGTCACCACACGTCCCCTCCTCAGCAATGTCGTTATAAAATTAAAAGATAAATGACATTGCGAAATTTCTCCTTAAAAATGTTTTTTTTTTTTTTTTTTTTTTACTACATCTTCCTCTCGAGTGACTCCTTGAGGGCACTCATAGAAGGAGGTGGGGTGGTTATTTTTCTGCCAGTGGTTGATCCACTATATTCGAGTTTTTCTGTGGCGAAGTGAGCCGTGGTGAAATAAGCGATTTTTGTCTGTAATTCCTTAATTTGTTTTTCTAACCAATTGGTGTTTTTCCATTTGGTTTTTAATTCGGCTTCCGAATCTGAGTCGCTGGTTTCTTTATTATCTAATTGGGTTTTTAATTTATCTATTTCTTCCGTAATTATTTCGTTGATTGCTTGGTTAATTGTTTCGTTCGTGGTTCTATTCGGGGTTCGGTCTTCCGGGCGTGCAGACAGATTTATTTTTTCTCTGTCTGCTTTAACCAGTTTTTTGTCAATTCTTCAAATTTAGCTGTTAGCTTTTCTAACAATGCTTTGTTCTCGGCGGCTTTCTTCTCTTCTTTCCTCTTCTTTCGTTTCGGGCAATCCCTCCTCCAATGTCCCACCTCGTTACAATAATTGCAAGGTCTTGTAGTAGAGTTTTCCGTCCGTGTGAATGATCGTTTTGTGAAATCCCTTTTTTCGTAAGGCTTGTCACTCTTTGGGTTGTGATGCTCGGTTTTATTCGCGTCGTTCTCTGAGTTCGGCTCGGAGTCGTCTTCTTCACTTTCCCTCCCGTCTTCGAAATTGGGTGTATCGGTTTTCGTACTAGCTCGATAAGCTTTTGGGGCTGGTATCGGGTTCGAAGTAGATTTGTCATTTGATTTTTTCGATGGTGCGGCCTCGATTTCCCCGTTCAGGAAACTACGCGACTGGATTAGTCTTCCCGCGTCATGATTTTTCGCGTGAATCCGCTGTATGCGGAGCTGTGTTTGTGTTCTCTGTTCGGGCGTCAGGGCTTCCGTATAACGGTCGTCCACTTCTTCGTGATATTCATTTACGAATTTTAGCAGTTGCTCGAAACTATCCGCTGTTGGCGCGTTCATATCTCTCAGTACTTTCTTCGAGGTGTCGTTCAGTCCTTTCTCGAAAATCACGTTTTGTGCATATTCGTCGAGTGGCGTATCCAACTCATTGAACAGACTTTTTGCTCGCCGGAAATAGGCTCTTAGTTCTTCTCCTGCGGCTTGTAGCATGAGACTAACTCTCTGCCTGATTTCTTTTTGGGTCTCGCCGTACTGATTGTTGAAAGCGATGACAAATTGCTCCCACGTTTTTAGTTTCGCCTCTACATACCAGGCTCTAGCTTCCCCTACTAACATTTCAGGTAGCCCTTTTGCTACCATTTCGTCGGGTTCGGCTCCAAGCCGCGAAATGGTGAGTGCCACTTCATCTAGGAATCTATTCCCGGCTCTCCAAGTTCCGTCGAATCTCATTAGCCGCAGTTGTGACCACTTTATGTTTCGGTCTTTTTGTTCTAAAGCCCATTGATCGGCAGAATACTTTCGAAGAAGGCTCTCATTCTGCCTTGGTCGATTTCTTAAATTTCGATGTTGATTGACTTGGGAGTCGGCGCGGGCCCGCTCCTCGAGTGCCCTTAATCTAGCTTCCATTATGGGGTCGGCTTGATATTGGCTTCCGTAGTTCGGGGACGTAATTCCATTTTGTGGTACGAATCGGTTGTAATTGTAATCAGTTGAGTTTGGATCAGTCAAGGTTGGTGTTGTCGAGTTTGGCTGTGATTCGGTTAGTTGTGTTCCGGGGGGGAAAATTCCATTTACGGCTATTCCGTTTAGGACCCCATTGTTTTGTTTTATTAAGACAGTTGATTTCCTCCCTCCGTGTAACTGCGAATTAATTTTTGCGGTTTCTCTCTCGGCGTCGTTGGTGGCTTTGATGTTGGCTTTAGCCGCTTCGTTAGCTGCGTCGACGTTGGCCTTAACCGTTCGGATATCTTCAAGGCTTGGCATTGCCAACCTGTCTTGTCCCTGTTGATTTCTGATCTGGTTTTTTTATTAATCAATCGTATCATTTCGGAATTCGGGTCGTTCGGCGTTTGGCTGGTATGGCCAGCCTTAACAGCGAAAGATTGTGCGAATGCCCACGATTGTCTCCCTCGATTGTTGCGACTGTCTTGCTGAAAAGCTTCCAAAAACTCGTTCTGCACTTCGACTGGCTCGTCCACGATACTAGCCCATCCCTGGACGTTAATTCTTTTCGAACCGAGCGAATCGGCTTCGCTTTCGTCGTCCGCGTCGGAACTGGTTCGGGTCGAGTCGTACGAGTCGGTCGTCTGATTATTCGTTTTTTGACGTTTGACGGCCTTCTTCTCTCGTCGGGCAGCTCGTTTCTCCGCTCGCTCTCTGGCCATTCGAAGGATCATGTTCATCTGTGCCAGCGGATCTCCCTCTTCATCGTAAGGGATTCCTTCTAGTCGAGCGATTTCGTACGCTTCCTTACAGCTATCGATTTGCGATTTTTTTGAGTTATAACCGTGTGTGATTGTGACACGATTACTCCGGTTATCTTCGCGATTGTCGAACAGGCTATACCCGTCCTGACTCTGTTCGGATTCTTCTTCTATCGGTTTCGTAAAGTCGGGTTGTGTATTTCTATTCGATGGTTTCGGAGCTTTTTCAGTCGGTATTTGTCCGACAGACGTTTTTTCGGCGTGGTTCGGAGTTTTTCCAATCGGTGTTTGTCCGACAGACGTTTTTTTGGCGTGGTTCGGAGTTTTTCCAATCGGTGTTTGTCCGACAGACGTTTTTTCGGCGTAGTTCGGAGTTTTTCCAATCGGTGTTTGTCCGACAGACGTTTTTTCGACGTAATTCGGCGTTTTCCCGATCGGTGTTTTTCCGACGGGCATCGGTCCTCAATCAATCCGTGGTGTTCGGCCTGAAAGGTGAGGTGTTGATGCTACTGTTGCTGTGATATATCTGTAAGTGGCGCTTCCGGTCAAAACACGGGTTTAAATACCCCTAGTGACCAGAAATGACGTATTTTGCATAAATTCGGGGAATTATGCAAATGGTTGACGTCATCATTACGTTGATTCCGCAGAAACGGTAAAACTAGTATTGCTAGTTTTCCCGTAATAATCTGGCAATTAATTATTGTAAATACTAAAAACACTTTTTATTATGTTATAAAATTATTAAACACTTTTGTGACCTCGTGGTCACCACAGTCGTTATTAGCGGGGGCCCAAAATCAAAAAACCATATAACTTTATTAAACACAATTTAGAAATTCGAAATTTGAAAGTTCGGGACCTGCGTCGGAGGCCCGAAAAAACGACGTCTGAATGAAAATCATAAAAGTTGCTTTTTATTTAAAAATTTAATGACAAAAATATCCACTGTGCTCTTATTTGTTGTGCATAGTAGCAATACATACTTATTATATTTTTGAAATTCTCTTTTCAGAAGAAATACGGGACATTGGAGAGATGTCTAAGCGCAGGTAAATTGGTATAAAGCTATTTCATCAATTCAAATTCTCGAGCCGTTTCGTCACTGCGCCGAACCGTTGACATCGCATCGGCTCGTTGCCGATTCGGTCCGAGTTCAAAATAGTAACGAAACACATCGGTTCCAGCTCAGTTAGTGGTTAATTCCTTCGGTTTTTTTGAAAGCTTTGGAACAGACCAAATACTAGCCCGATCCAACCCAAGTTTATAAACATAAACATTGGCACACCATTTTATTCTTATGGGCTTGGTCACGGAGAGAAGCAAACCGGGTGTTTAGATTTATTTTTCAATGTATGAACAGAAGGCGTGGGAGCGTTTGGGTGTGCTACACTGTCACAGCCGCACACTAATCTATCTTACACTAATTTTACTCGTTTGCTTTCTAGTTGTACTGCATACGGTAAAGGTTGCGCAAGTAGCTCGGAATGTTGTTCGCCTTATATTTGCAAACTAAAAATGCTTGGTTACGGATGTTATGCAAAAGGACTAAACACGGGCAAGTAATGGATGAACAAACGAAGCAATTACTTAGAGCTTGGACGAGCTCGTCCAAGCTTAGAGTAAAAAAGCTTTTTACTAGAACTTGGAATTTCTGAATAAACCATGTAATCAATTTCAGTGCATTTCAATGTTTTTTTCTTGCAAGCCAATGGCTGTATTTACCTTAAGTTCCACAGCTTCTTTTCTCACTTTCACTCAAATATTAATAGACAACAGTCAGAACACAAAAGAAAAATTGCAGGAAAGTAAAAGTCTCACATAATCACAGTTTCCATGTCCTAGTGCAGATTTAGGTGAAGGTCCAATTTTCGGATGATTTTGAACGTTTAGTCAAGGCGTGGGACTCTACAGTATATTTTATCGAAGGCGTTGGGAGATCACGGAAGCAAGCGCCAATGGTCTCACCGAGAAGCGCACGAAAGCGCCATCAGCAACGAATATGATAATCTTGTATTTAACCTTTTGTTTGAATGAAATAAAATCACTTGTAACATTCCACATTACGAATCGCATCGTGTGCAATTTATTTCCAACAGAAGGAAACAGGAATACTTTAAAATTTTTTGTCAAGGGGCCTGATTTTTTATGCGATTGATTGGTTGGTGCGTTTGAAAAAGGGCCTCACGATGGCCTTGGTACATATGTATATACAGAACTTCTGCTAGACTCGGAAGTGCCGCTCTACTTGATTCCTCAGCCAAGAGGGCTCTCCCAAGTCATGTAACTTTAATGTGCTCCGACCAATTACGTCACAACTTGCGACCACTGCAGTATAATCCACTGTGAGTCCGTTTAAAATATGTGCCCATAATTCTGCCTCGTCTATGGGCGCACCGATCGATTTAAGTTTCTTGGCTACTGAAATCATTTGAGCCAGATATTAAGAAATCGTTTCCGTGGACTTCATCTTAATTCTAATACGTCCAATTTCTACCCGTTTCTGGACTTTGAGTTCGGCCAATTCGCCTTGATTTTCTACCTTCAGTGCGGTCCAGGCTGCTTTGTCTTATATGGAGACCACAGGAGTGTGTAATCCACATCCACAATTGTTTAATTTAAAAAAAAAATATTGTTATTATCTGAACAGTCAATATTTTTTTTATTTAAATGCATCTCTCTCTCACATTGTTACAAACGTTTACAACACACAGAATTCTTTACTGTGTGTTGAAACACTAATTTTTTATTTTTTGAGTAAAAAGGTCAATTTTATCATTACACTTGGTGAATAGGCTACTGGACATGTGACATGTGACATCATAACTGCTCATAATTCATAATTCATAATTCACTGTTCATGATGTCACATGTCACATGTCCAGCAGCCTATTCACCAAGTGTAATGATAAAATTGACTTTTTTACTCAAAAAATAGAAAAGTAGTGTTACTACTCTTTTGTCCCAACTTGACGGCCATCGCTGAACAGTGTGACTTCGTGCATCGTCATCCGTAGTGGGATAATTGAAACGGTATTTTAACTGTCTGTTAAACTTAATAAAACGATTTCACACTCTGATTTAATCCTCATTACGAACTTTAACAGAATTCTCTGACTACGCCGTCTCGCTCGACGCCCGACGGGACAGGATAATTTGCGGAACCGCGGAACTGGCGGAACAGGCGGAACCGATGGGTTTGTGGAAAACCCGGTATCGCCAATTCTGTGGAAACGGCGGAACGGCGGAACTAGATTGTTTCATTGCCAAATTCCGCTGAACAAGCTGAAATATTGTAATCAAAATATCAAAATTAAACAAAAGTTTAATTAAATAGAAATAACCAAAAACAAAAATAAATAAAAATCAACAAAAATAAAAATAAATAAAAATCAACAAAAATAAAAATAAATAAAAATAACCCAAAATAAAAGTACGATTGAAGTTTTGATACTAAATAATCTTATTTATTTATCATTTTATCACGAGTTTTGTGCCTAAAAAATTAGATTTTACGCCCAACTTTTGTTTTTTACAATAAAAATGGTTTTTCCGTTTGATAAATTCGTTTTACACCGATGCAAATTAATTAATTGAGACAAAAAATTGATTTTGGCCAAAAAAATGAATTTTTGGCCAAAAAAATGAATTTTTGGCCAAAAAAATGAATTTTTGGCCAAAAAAATGAATTTTTGGCCAAAAAAATGAATTTTTGGCCAAAAAAATGAATTTTTGACCAAAAAATTCATTTGTGGTTCGAAAAAGGGTTTTTTGAGTCAGAAAATTGATTTTTGAGTCAAAAAATTCAATTTTGACTGAAAAAACTTAAATTTTGACAGAAAAAAATTAAATTTTGACAGAAAAAAATTAAATTTTGACAGAAAAAAATTAAATTTTGACAGAAAAAAATTAAATTTTTACAGAAAAAAATTAAATTTTGACTCAAAAAATTGAATTTTGACAGAAAAAAATTAAATTTTGACTCAAAAAATTGAATTTTTTTACCAAAAATGAATTTTTTCACCAAAAATGAATTTTTTCACCAAAAATGAAATTTTTCACCAAAAATGAAATTTTTCACCAAAAATGAAATTTTTCACCAAAAATGAAATTTTTCACCAAAAATGAAATTTTTCACCAAAAATGAAATTTTTCACCAAAAATGAAATTTTTCACCAAAAATGAAATTTTTCACCAAAAATGAAATTTTTCACCAAAAATGAAATTTTTCACCAAAAATGAAATTTTTCACCAAAAATCAATTTTTTTGCCAAAATCAATTTTTAGTCTCAATTAATAAATTTGCATCGGTTTAAAACGAATTTATCAAACGGAAAAACTATTTTTATTGAAAAAAACGAAAGTTAGGCATAAAATCTAATTTTTTAGGCACAAAACTCGTGATAAAATGATAAATAAATAAGATTATTTAGTATCAAAACTTCAATCGTACTTTTATTTTGGGTTATTTTTATTTATTTTTATTTTTATTGATTTTTATTTATTTTTGTTTTTGGTAATTTTTATTTAATTAAACTTTTGTTTAATTTTGATATTTTTTTGGCCTGATCACAATATTTCAGCTTGTTCAGCGGAATTTGGCAATGAAACAATCTAGTTCCACCGTTCCGTCGTTTCCACAGAATCGCCAATTCTGCGGAAACGGCGGAACGGCTGAACAATAGCTATGGAGGTCAGGCAAAAATTAATTAAAATTAAAAATTAAAATTTACAAAAGCAATCTTACAAAATTACAAATTCCAAGGTAACGAGTTGGATATTCTTTGTTTTCGATGTTTTTGTTTCAATTTGATAAGTTATGACTAATTTGATACATCAATTTAAATGCCCTACCAAAAGCCCCAAAATCCAAAATTCAGAACTGATTTGTTGAAAATATTTTAACACTTAATGTGAAAAACTCCCCATGACATCCAGCAGTTATAGTCTCAGTGAAATTAATCAACTACGAGTATTTTGTAAGGTTTAAAAAAAAATAACAAGAACTACATAAAATTTATCTACTTGCAACTGCAAAAAGATTTACAACTTTTTAAAATTAGCTTAACACGTAATTACGGTTGCTTTTTTAAAAAAAATTTAACGTAAAAAGCTTAAAAAATTAGGCGTTTAAACGAAATCAATTTCAAACATGAGCTCAGTGTGAATATGGCATTCTCTAATAAATGATTTATTCCTAGCAATTAGTATCTATCTGTTTAATGGGAGATTTTTTACAACATAGTGGTACATTGTTTTTTTCAAATCAAGAAAAATTAATACATTAAAACAAAACCCACTCGTTTATTTATTTTATTTTTTTGTTCTAATATATATTTTTATATATATTTCTACGTGCCAGTATCCAACCACGAACACAACAGTAATTTACAAATTTTATTTTCTCCCGATCAGCTTGTTCAGCTTGTTCCGCCGTTCCGCCGTTTCCGCAGAATTGGCGATTCCAGGTTTTCCTCAAACCCATCGGTTCCGCCTGTTCCGCCAGTTCCGCGGTTCCGCAAATTATCCTGTCCCCGCCCGACCGCATCCAAACAACATGGCGCCTGCGTGAACATCGCACAGCATTGACTATAAATATATTTGATTCTTACCTGAGTTGGCAAGTTTTTCAATGAAAAAGGTCAGGATTTTCAATTATTCACGTAATTTGGATATTTATTTATGCTCGGTACACTGAATTCGATTTTAAATTCGTTAATTAGTTGTGTTAAGTCAATAATTTATACCTTATGGATAATTTGCTATTAACAGTCTTTAGGGTCAAGGTAACACTGTAAATTGGGATTAACATAGCATGGCTGAGTGAATGTCAATGACTCAACAATGGATTTAATGGCACTCCAGGTTGCCGCAATACCCCCTAATACACCAATCGCGATCAACTCCCATAAATACACTCTTTCGTGCAAAGACACAGGTCTGAAAATAATTCATAAAGTTTTAATGAAACACCGCACTTATCTGTCGTCATAAATTTCTTACATTGGAGGCCAGTTTGTATGTTTCTGACCGCATAATCTCAAGTAGAATAATGATGGGAAAATGAATGTGAGCATCGTTACTGATGAACCGCCTATTAATGACAATAGGGGGTTTCATTATATGGATGATTTTACAATTTTGTGATTTTGCATTAATCACAAAATCATTATTTTTTGATGCCTCCAAAAATGGGATTACATTGAATTAACCCAGTCAATTTTGCAATTGTGTGATCTGGACAATTTTGTGATTTTAGAGTATTGTCATGTGATATCTGTTCTACCAATCACATTCACATTCACTAAAGTGCAAGAGAGTAAAAACACAAAATCCCAAAATTATCTAAAAGGTAATTTTTGCATTTTTGCAATCCTGTGATTTTGAGGCTAGTCAAACTCAAAACAAAATGGAAGCAGCCAAGCTCTATCTAAGGAGCCAACTTGTTTTATCATCAATAGGCGAAGGCATCCACAATTGTAGTCTATCTAGGAAACCATGAAATGATTCTGATGTACTTGTGAGTATTAATATGCTATTAATTGGACTTTATTAAAAAAATTTCATTTAATCACATGAATTGGGACTCGTTTTTTGCATCACATTTTTGGAATCGTTGGGTACAACTAAAATGTGCTTCACATTTTCGAATAACCCAATATGGCGGACGATATGGCGGACAATGCAGTGGAGCCAACTATTGAAATTGACTTTAGAAAAAAAAGAAAAAAAGCAAGCACAGATCCTGCCTCAAAGGAGAAAAGGTTGAGAAATGCCAAGAAGTTTTGGACAGCCAGTGAAACAAATAAAATTGCCTGTCATGTGGTAGACAATTATCATCATTTCAAGGTAATCACATTAACCTCATTAAACTGTCGTTGTGTGGCTGTGTGGTTGTGTAACAATTAATTTGCTTATGCCATTATTAAATTAATTTTAAATTGTTGACAGGCGGCTGTAAAAATGGATTTTTTTAAACGATTTTTGGATCAAGAACCGAATGCATTCCCGAACTGTACACCATTACAAATGAAAAACAAATTTGCAACAATGGAGGATACATACAAAAAAGTGAAGCATTGGCTGGACAGCACAGGAGCCGGTGTTGAACCAGATTCTGAAGAATTTGCATCCCTACATGGTTTTTATTTTTATTTTGTAGTTTAAAATGTTTATACTAATACATCTTTTTTTTAGCCAAGGTATTAAATAAGTGCCCATGGTATGATATATTTGATGGGGTTATGGGTGAGCGACCCAACATTCGCCCACCTTTACTTCTAGACACCCTAGAAATTCCAACACCCACCACATCTGAAACACAAGATGAGGAACAGCCATTTGAAATATTGGATATACAGTCTGATGATGAAAGCTTCATCATCACTCCAAATATTAATGATGAAGGCACTCAAAACAGTATGCAAGGAAAGTCAGCTTCAACAAGTTCAACTCTAACAAAGCTCAAGAAGGGTGAAAAAAAACCAAAACAAAGTGGATGTGAAGATTTATTTGCTTTAGCAATGCGAGACAGGGTGGTTTTAGACCAAAAGAAATATGAAGATGCTAAAAGTGTAGAGCTTAAAAAACTCACTTTAGAAGAAAGGAAATTTGAGTATCAGAAAAAAAAGGAAGAAGAAGACCGAATTGCAAGCATTAAAATTGAGGAAATGAAAATAGAACAACTTAAATTGCAAATTGAATTGGAAAAATTGAAGCAAGGTCGTTAAATGTCTATTCCAATGCAATGTAAAAGCTTTACAAAATGCAATAAAATTGACATAAAATGAAAATCTAATTATTCTCTTAAATACAAGATATTTTTTAATTTTTACATTACAATGCCATACATTTGCCATAACAATTCCATTACTCTGGGACGAATAACTGTCATAATGTTGTTATCATCTTCCACGTGATTTGCATCATTATTTGTGTAATCAGCTGTCTCATCCACATCCTCGTACTCCCAGTTGTCATTAATTTCAGTTAAAATATTATGAAGGACGCAGCAAGCTGTGATCCATTTTACAATCAATTTGTGCCCTCTGTGTTTGTCCATTGCAATGCGTAGGCCATGCCAACTTTGAAACCTACCTGATTGAAAGATGTTTTAAGTTTTTTAAAGTAATCTATTTTTGTAAACCTTACTTTTCAACATTCCATTCACATGTTCAACAACAACACGGTGTTCAGATATTTTTGCATTGAGTAATTTCTGTTTTTCATTTAGTATTCCAACATGTCTGAATCCAGTTAGTATTGGAAAGCAATTGGGATAACCTGTGTCTCCTAATATGTATTGCCCAGGTGAAAAATATAACTGTCAAAAATATATATGTTCAATTTTTATAGGCAATAGTGAATATATTTATATAAACCTGTGGTTGTTTGGATAGCAACGAATGTTTGAAAACTGTTGCATCATGGACGCTGGCTGGAAATCCTGTGATGACATGGCGAATCACCTTGTTATAATCAACTGTCAGTTGCACCTGCATAGCGTATTTCTTTTTTCTAGAAAAATATGCTACTGGGTCAGCATCTTCTCTGGGTTTTGTGTACATAACAGCATCAGTCCCATCCACAAATGCAATGCATCCAGGGAACCCACACATTTCCATTTTATTACTAATCGTTTCACGCTCCTGTTGGGATGGCCATTTGATTTTTAGAGGTAGCATGGAATAAAACACATGGATTACTCTATTAGTGTAGTTAACTACACTTCCTTCAGAAATGCCAAACTTTGTTGCAATGTTGGCGTTAGATGCACCATTGCCTGAATGGCCAAATCTGTACAGGGCAACTGCTAATTGGAGTCCAACAGGTACGGATGGACGACCTTTATTTTCTAATGGTCGATTTAATGATGGATGGTCTATTCAAAATAAATTCAAAGTGAATAAATAAATAAATAAATAAATAAATTCAAATAAATGAGTTAAATTATACTCAAAATACTACTTAATGTAATTACCTTCAATTAAATTTAATACATATTGGAATGAATCCCAGCCCATTCGCATTTGAATCCGGAATCTTCTTTCATCTGTCTTGTTCAAAAAATTCATGACCCACTCCCTAGATTTCATGACTGGTAAACGTATAATTGAGTATCGACAAGTATTAAATAATCGTTTAAAAATAAAATACTCCTCTATTTGATCAAAAAGGTCAGTTTCATCATCAAACAGCATGCAAAACATAGTCAACAAATCAAATTTTCGAAAAAAAATCTGTCTTCTATTTACTTTTGGCATTGTCACAAATAAATGCAGAGCTCACAGTTCCTGAAACCAAGATATAGATACAGAAAACAGTATTTAATAAACTCACACTACACAACCTCACTACAGCAACAACTCTAACCTTGAGAGATTCTCCAGGAAAAAGTGGCACCAGCTGGTGCCAAAAAAGTCAAACAAAATAATAGTGTCACTAAATGCTGCAAAATACCTACAAGCATTGTGTTTATTTCATGGCTATTCAGTAAAGAGGAAGTCATATGACTATTTACATGATTGCAATATCATGTGATCATTTTTGACATCACAAGACTTGCTTGATTTTGTGATTGTGTTTTTTTTTTCTTTTGTGTTTTTGCAATTATGCACATCATTGGTGAAATTGATATCATGTGACAAATCCAAAATTGCAAAATTGCTAAAATTGCAAAATTGCAAAATCACCTTAATTAATGAAACCCCCTAATATATTGCCGAAATGCGGAACGCTTAAAGCGACAAAAATTACAAGTAGTACTACACATGTCCGTAGTAAATATCTTCTCCAATTCAAATCTGAAAAAATAATACTGATAAATTTTGTGACGATTGACTTTGCGAGATACAATTGCTTAACAATTAAAAGTGGGAACTCGTGTGAAAGTGTAAAATACGGAGGCTTGTGATTTCTCAAATCATATGACAATTTATTCGGAATGAAATCTATATAAAACCTATGTCTACAAATGGCTAAATAACTTCATGTTAAATATACAATGGGTTGGCAAAAGCCCTGAAATAATATCACTTGCGGTTTTCAGTCTCGTAATAAGAATGTGTAACTTTCTTATTACGGTGACGTAAAAGATGTCGTCTGAGTATGGTTCGGGTTTCCAAATGGTCCTGGATTGGTTCTAAAATGGTGTGTAATGGTTAGGCTTGGGTGTGTTATATCCGAGAGGTGCGGTTGACTTTGGCACAATCATCACACGTGTAATTATTATATTGTTAATAATTACACAGCGCGATCATAAGAATGATGAAACAATCGGAATAAATATTCATGTAAATTCCAATGAATTTAACATGATATTATGTTTCCAAGTCGAACAAATGACTGAAAAATAAAGAAATAATTAAAATAGCGCCGAGCTATTTTTTGCCCCGAGTGCAATCAACATTTAAGCCAAACTCAAATGTTCCGTCAAACCAACAACGAAATGAATCGAAGTATTTCGCAGGAAAGGTTATCCATCGCCGGGAAATTACTCCACTCGGTTCTGGTTGGCGGGAGAGTAACCGGGAAATTACTCCGCGTCGATTACTCTGATAATGCGTCTGTGGAATATAAATACTCCACTCTAGATTCTACATTACCAATGCGTCTGTGAATTTTACTCCACTCTAGATTCTGCATTCTACAACGGAATGTTGGCATGAAGCTGGAGGGAGTGCGTCTGTGGGTTGTACCCCACTCTAGATGCTACACTTAAATGTGTCTGTGAATTACTCACTCTAGTTACTACATTTCTACAACGGAATGTTGGCATGAAGAGGCGGGAGTGTGTCTGTGAGTCTTCTACCCACTCTAGATACTTACACTAAATACAAAGTATTTCTACAACGGATTGTCGGAACGCAGAGAAGTATAATATGTGCTCAAGTAATATCAGTATCAAACAAACAAGAACAAGAGCGAGCTATATCCGTTTTGCAGGATGATATATACTCGGTGAGGAGAATAGCTGTTCAGTGATCCAATGGGATCACTGGGCAGTCTAATTCATCCAATCCTAGATCATAGGAAGTGGATACTCAGGACATAGTCTTCTACTAGGTCCACTACAGGAACTGGATACGCAGGACACATTGTGGATTAAGTCCTTTTGACTATAATCCAAAAGGAGTCCAACTCACAGTAGGTGATGAAGGGTGACTTCACCAGGTGCAAAGTTTGCACATAATTCAATAGAATTATGTGACAAATAAATCAACTAATATTTGAACATCCAAAAGTATTTAAAAGTGTCTAAAGTTGTAGTGGAATAAAATATAAACAATAATTTATATTTTATCCACTCAAAAATTGTCGAATTTTGAAATTACCGCTAAAACGCATCAACGCCATCTATTGGCGAAATAATCGTCCTATACTAGCAAAGTGTATGACAGTGTAACCGTCACAATTTATTCATAAAAAAATAACATGAAATGTTTTTAAATATTGTACTTACAAGCACTTTGAGATATTTTTAGAAATTCTTCTATTTGCTGACTGACTGGGTTTAATGCAATGATAAAAGCGAAAACCATGTGCACAATGAGTAAACTTTGGACAATTTTAGTAGTTACTCCTGATGTCAAGTTTTCAACTACCGGGTGGCCCACATAAAAGCGGCCCCATAATATTACATACACACATTTTCGGGCCGCTTTTATGTGGGCCACCCGGTATATTAGGACGGACGGCAGATCCAAATACAAAGTAACCCGTCGCTGCCACAGGTGTGTAGAGAATTAGTAATACTGAAATTTATGAATAAATTAAGCACAGAATTAATAGATGGTTAAGTGTCAGTAGCTGCAGAATCATAAAAACGGGAAATACAGGGACAAATGTTTTAGACTTAGAGCTGTCGCTCTTATTCGAAACCGCCATTTTTGTCAGCAATCACAATTTCGGTTTTTCGTTTGTTACATTTCTTTAATGTAACAAACGAAGTCTGAACATCAGGAACAAAGCGTACGTTCGACGTTTGTGAGGTTAACTCTCGGAGGCATGAGGGTAAAATTTGCCGTTCTGGTTTAAGCCATTACGGATTTATGGACAATTTTTAAGTCGATTGGCTAAAGCGCCATTGTTTTTAATTCGCAACTAATTTTATAGAGGGCGAAATGCCTAAACAATAAAAATAAATAGATTTGAGCCATCTGGAGGTGGTTTTAATTACTACTGGTAAATGCGAAAAGCTGTTCACTGAAGCGCTGTTTACAAATGCAGCAAAGCCCAGCTTAAAAGTTTTGCTGGAGTTTTAAGGGGCAGAAAATTTCCAAGTTGAATATTTAATTAAATAAATGATCAATCACGACAAATTTCACCTGAGATTTAGTTTATTATCACATAAACAAAGTCCCAAATTTTCAGCAAAAAGTTTTCCTATTCAAGAAAGAGCTTGTCCATAAATCCCTATAGCTTTATGCCTCTGAGGGTTAAATACGGAAACAATACCGTACTTTTGCAAAAATACGGTATTCTTGGTGTCTCAGCTGCGGCTACTATTCGAGGGCGACTCTTAATCGGTAAAATACGGTAATTAATGTATGAAGTCGATTTGGTCTCACAAAAACATTGTGTCGTGTACGAGTACAGTAAACACCTGTCAGCCTCAAAGTGATAAAACGTAATATTGTCGTGTTTGTGACGTACGAGGACAACAATTGTTCCACTTTAACAACAACTGCATTCTAAAAAGTAGTTTTTTAGTCGTTTGTGTTTTTGTCTTGTGATGTTAAAAAATACAAAATCAAAAATACAAGCACTTTAAAGACGAATTTTTGAATGCAATTACTGGATCATGTTATCATCATTGTTGTTATCTATGATAATATTTGCAAAGTTTCTTTTCTTTTTTCATTTTATCATTTTCAGGCCAACCTGATGTTTAGATGGTCACAATCTACGTGAAATCAAAACGTTAAAGTTCAAACAAGAGTTATTAGTTTAGTGAACTATACTTATGAAAGTGATGAGAATTGACTTTGGGAATTGTTTTCGATCTCTCATGTCGTTTTGAATTGTTGGAAATAATGCTGCACCACCAAATGCAAATAGTATAGTGTAGTTTTTAGTGTCGAAGGTTTGGACAATGATAAGACGCGTGGTTAGGTTTAACAGGAATGACTAACTTTATTCTAATTGCTAACACATTATATACAGGTGCGCTCAACCCTGATTGGTTTACGCCAAGTACGTCATCTGGACGTCGTGGGTGCGCAGGTGAAACGTTCACCTGGCGTGAAGACTGGGCACTCAAAACCAACACTTCCCCTTAGTGCCAGTCACCACATATTCCAACATTTTTACATCTCAAAAGTTAAAATAATTAAAAACACTTTTCTTAAACAATTCAAATATTAAACATATTTTTCTCAAACAATTCAAATATTAAACATATTTTTCTCAAACAATTCAAATATTAAACATATTTTTCTCAAACAATTCAAATATTAAACATATTTTTCTCAAACAATTCAAATATTTTGTTTTACTAATTAATACTCTTCATATCGAATTCTTCCTGGTGGTTTTCCATTTCGATTTGAATACAGTTTCCGAGTTCTCGAAGATTGTCGCGGAGGCGCTCGTACGTTTTTGATCTGGAGAGTTTCGACTTCCCCTTGTTCAGTCTCGTTCTCGACTTCATCATTGATCTTGATTTCGACTTCCCCTTGTTCCGTCTCGTTCTCGAAAATTTCGACTTTGTTTTTGTTCTCGGAAATTTCGACTTCCTTCTCGTTCTCGGAAATTTCGACTTCCTTCTCGTTTTCGTCTAGTTCCACACTCGATTCCTCACTCGACTGCAAAATCATACATTGCGCCATTTCCATTAATGTTCGACTTATCGGTTCTACAACGTCGTTTTTTAGTTTCTTTAAAATTGATTCGTGTCCAAGCTTCTCGTGCCATTCGCAAATTTTTACGTTCTTGGGTCTCGTCTTCTCGACTTTCGTACACCCTTTCTCGTTCTCGGTTCTCGTCTTCTTGACTTCCGTACACGCTTTCTTGTTCTCGGTTCTTGTCTTCTTGACTTCCGTACTTGCTTTTTCGGTCTTCTTGTTCCCGGTTCCGACTTCGATTTTCGCTGTGGTCGCAGCATCCTCGGTCTTGTCGACGATGTAATACAATCCGTTTCTCTTTTCGGCGGTGAATACGATTTCTCCCTTCGGGCTTATTACTTCTGCTGATTTATTGTCGAAAATCACCTTGTGTCCCCGCTCTGTGATCTTTCCGACTGACATTAAATTGGTTCGCAAATCCCGTACTAAGAGAGTCTCTGTCAAATCCAACTTCATATTTCCGTCCCCAGTTTTGACGACGATTTTCGCGGTTCCTTTTCTGTCGATGTTCGTACTTGCTTTGCTGGCCAAATTCAGTTTTTGGTTCTTCAGGAATTTTATTGTTGAAAATGTTGAGTTGTCCGAGCACATGTGGGAATTTGCGCCGCTGTCCAAACACCAATTTTTCGGTCGTGACTTCTCGCAGTTCAATGCTGTCTCGTTTTGTTCGCAGAAAAATAATTCGTACTTGGATTTCTCAGCTCTCGATGCAGTTTCCTTCTTATTCTTGCTCCAACA
This sequence comes from Strigamia acuminata, assembly GCA_949358305.1. Taxonomy (NCBI): domain Eukaryota; kingdom Metazoa; phylum Arthropoda; class Chilopoda; order Geophilomorpha; family Linotaeniidae; genus Strigamia; species Strigamia acuminata. The sequence continues at coordinate 25,961,151 of OX442314.1, read as the reverse complement.
ATCCGCGATTTTATGTCCAATCTTTCCGCAACCGTGACATTTAAATTTAAAAGTCGGCTTTTCATCAGAATCCGATTCATCGTCGCCGTTCTTCGGCTGCCTCCGTTTTTGGAACGATTTCTTGGCCAACATTGCGTCGGATATTTCTTCTTTATCTTTTTCTTGAGAAGTTGCTGCGGCTATAATTTTAGCTTTTAGCGCTTCCAGCGTCGGCAATGTGTCTCGCGATTCCATCGTGATCTTGAACGTATCGAATGATTTCAGCAAACTTTGCAACAGCAGCGTCCCAGTAAGTGTCGGCTGGATTTCCATATCCATGTCGAGTAGCTTATCGACCGCTTCAAAAAATCCCTTCAGATAGTCACACACGTTTTCGTTTTCGGACATTTTCTTTTCGCAAATTTGTTTCAGCAACATGCCCATATTTGCCGGTCCTTTCGCTTCGTAAATTTCGTCCAATTTTCTCCATAATTCGTTTGAGGTTTTACAGTTTTTCAACAATCGAATCTCCGACTGCTTTACGTGTAACAAGATATCGTATCTCGTGTTCCTGTCATTCACGTCCCAATTTTCGGCGGCTTTCTTGGTGTTATTGTTGTTTGGCACAACTTCTGGTCGCTTCAATGTTCCGTCCGCGTACTTCAGGAGATCGTTTTTCCCCAAAATTGCTTCCATTTGGACTTTCCACGCATCGTAGTTCTCCTTCCCCAATGCTTCGATTCTAGCCGAAATTCCGCCTGCATTCGCCATCGTTTCCAAGTTTGTTTCTCGAATCGGTTCGTGTCAAAAACGTTTTAACTTCCTCGAACGTTTCGCTCCAAATCTCGATATTATGCGCAGTGGACGACGGCTGAACCCACAACCTGTAGTTTTTAGTGTCGAAGGTTGGGACAATGATAAGACGCGTGGTTAGGTTTAACAGGAATGACTAACTTTATTCTAATTGCTAACACATTATATACAGGTGCGCTCAACCCTGATTGGTTTACGCCAAGTACGTCATCTGGACGTCGTGGGTGCGCAGGTGAAACGTTCACCTGGCGTGAAGACTGGGCACTCAAAACCAACATATAGTTCCAAATGCAAATACAAAGGTTTGGAAGGTTATCGTTTCAGGCGGTGGTTTTACTTGTGTGTTGTGACTGCTGTCTACTAATATTTGAATGAAAGTGAGCAAACATGCAAGTGCTATTGAACTTAATGCAAATACAGCCATTGGCCTGGAAAAATAAAAATGAAAAAAGGTAATTTTTTTGCTAATATGTACAATAGATACCATTAATCAATTTAAAAATGGCAGATTATATTTTGAATTAAATTTTCTAATGCAACTAATGGTTGCCACTTTTATTTTTACTATACGGGAAGTTAAAGTGAACTGGAAAAACCTCTGTTCTTATTCCAAGGGCTCAATGTGCTATAATCTTATCTAGAATTCTAGATTATAACAAATTTTGCTTTTGTATCCAATTTGTTGACGATCGAAACGTTCGAAAAAATCAAATTCAAATTCGAATGCACTTCAGATGACTTACCAGAAATCTTTAGGCGTACCGAACCATGTTAGTGGCAGTAAAGTTAATCCAATTATAAGTATCCAGTAGCAATATGAGAGGCTGACGTGTGATAGTAATAATGCTTGTAACAATTGAGCAATCAATAATAAGAGAACTGTAGAAACGCCAAACAATGTTGCTGCGACACAAAAAGTAACCAAATATCTATTTTGCATTTTTTAAAAATAAATTAACAAATAATTAGTGATTTTTATTCTGCATCTAAGGTGCGTCCAAAAAGTCTGTGGAATGATGAAAAATTTGAAAAAATTAACTTCCAATTGTTAGATGTTGAAACGGATTAATTGCAAACATTAATTATAAATTCATATTTATTGCGAAATAATCGAAACTATGTACAAGCATTGTCTTATTGTAATGCAAAAATGAAACGTGTAAACAATGGTAACCATATTATAAAAATTCAGTACTAACAACGAACTCGAAATGTAAACATAAACTGTATCTTCTGCGAACGAACGAACGAATGTAATCACCAAAATTAGTGTTCTTAAACACGAGTGTATAATCAAAAGCAACCGTCAAATTAAATACAAGATTCAATTGTGTTTCAACCTCGTTTGATAATTACTCCGGATTCAACAAGCTGGCGACGAGGATTTTAACCGATAAAGCGGATTCGAATTCACACACACTGCGGATGATTTCGAACGGGTCAAGATACGTAATCGCTCACAATGTCGTCTTAAGTTTAATATTCAGAGCTTATACTACCTTTTTTCTCGTAGCGATTGTCATGACCGATCCGACAAAGCAAACGGTCCCGCCGTCGCTGCCGTCATCGTCGTTATCCACAACCGACTTGATAGCGGCAATTTCCTCGCTCGTGAAGGCGCAAACGGATCGCCCTTCGCACTTGCTTGGCAATATCACGCCATTTATTGGAAAATCAGAGGAGGCCTGGACACAATATGTACACCAGTTCAAGGACTTCTGTGGCCTCAACCATGTCAAAGACGACGAGAGGAAGAAATTGCTTACGACGGTGATTGGCACTGAAGGTTATGGCTTAATTAGAGACCTAATTTACCCCGACACGATTGAGAAAGCGACGTTCGAGGATATCGTCGTGAAATTGACTGAGCACTATCAAGCTATAACGCGGCCCCACGTCCAAAAGTATAAATTGGCTGGAATAAGACGACAGCCAGGTGAATCCGTAGCCAAATTCGTAGCTGACTTACGCGCACAGGCGCGGTTATGCAAATTTCCGTCGAAAGACGTGAATGAGGAGGCAATCCTGACCCAATTTATCTCGGGCATTAATAACGATAAATTACGCCTTCGCCTCCTCGAAGAAGAAAGTTTGGACCTTGCAATGGCGATCAAGCTGGCGCTCGCGGCCGAGGCAGCCGTGCAGGGCCAACTTATTTACAAAAAGCAAAAAGAAGTTACATCTGCGCTGGGCACAGATGCTGATAAAGCCCAACCGGGCGTGTCAACAGACATCTATCGAATTGAGGCGACATCACAGCCATACCAGCCTTTCGGAGCACGCGGAAGGTCATTCAATCCAATTGGACGTGGTCGTTCAAGAGGACCACCGGGTCCACAATTTGCCATGGGTGCGGCAAATCGCCCAAGCACGACAATTGACCAACTTTTTGGCAAATGCAAACGTTGTGGCGGGGATCATAAAGGACAAATGTGCCCATTTATGACAGCGAAGTGCTACCGCTGTGGCGGTATCGGACACCTAGCGAGGGTGTGTATGAAGACGGACATTGGACCGTCCAGCGAACCGGGGCAACGGCCCCGTCCGGAAACATTTGGGTTTAACCAAAGCAAAGTACCGGTGAACTGGATATTGGAACATGGCGCCGAAACCAGTCAACAACAACAACGACAACAACAACAACAACAATTTTCACAACAACAACAACAACAATTTTTGCGACAACAGCAACAACAACGCCAACAACAACAACGATATTTGGACCCCTACCAGGGATACCAGGATGACCAGAACGGAGTATCGGAACGGAATTGGGACTATCAACGTCCACAACAGCAACAACAACTACAACAGCAACAGCGACTTGAAGCGCAGCACCAACAGCAGCAACAGCAACAGTGGGACCAGTACCCGAATCAACCGACTGACCACCGGACGAGTCCTGACGACTATTAAGTCTTCATGGTTACAGACTTGGACCAGCGATTTCCGCCAATTGAGTTGGCTGTGACATTGAACGGAAAACCCGTGAGGATGATAATGGATACAGGATGTGAACAGTCGCTGATGACTCGCGACACGTATAACTTGCTTTGGCCCGATGCGATGACCGCACCAGTCGTGAGGTATGCCCACAACACGCTGCAAACTTACAGCGGCCATCGCGTCGAAGTATACGGGAAAATTGAAGTAGAAATTGTCGAAGCAAATAGGACAGCGGACGTTACATTCCTCGTGGTCGAAAACGGTGGCCCAAGCCTCATTGGACGTAACATCCTTGCGAAGTTGGGGCGCACTTGCGAACCCGCATCACTACACACACTGGTCGCTAAAGCAGTTAATCAATTGGGCCCCGACCACGAACTGGAAGCATTACTGGATGAGTTTGCTGATATTTTCACGCCAGGTCTTGGTCTATACAACGGACCTCCGCTCCATTTGGAGGTGGACGCCACCGTGCCACCCAGGTTTTTTAGACCTAGAGTGGTACCAATGGCTCTTCGAGCCAAGGTGGAAACAGCACTTTTCGAGCTGCAACAGCAGCGTATACTTGTGCCAACGAAGTACAGCAGGTGGGCTACGCCGTTGGTTATCGTCCCAAAGAAAGACGGTAATATCCGCGTTTGTGGGGACTACCGCTCCACTATCAACGCAGCGTTGTACCCACACCCATATCCGCTGCCCAAGATACAGGACATCCTGGCGTCCATTGGCGAGGCAAAGATTTTCTCGAAAGTCGATCTCCAACAAGCGTATCAGCAGCGCCAGTTGGACGACGAATCATCGTATTTAGTAGCGGTTAATACTCACATGGGCCTTTTCCGAGTTACCCGCATGCCGTTTGGTATCATCACGGCAGCGGGGGAATTCCAACGTATGATCGAGGAAGAGTTCAGGGACATCGATGAGGTTAGGCCGTATCAAGACGACATGTTGTTGCCGTCGAAAAATCGAGCTGATCATCTTAATTTGCTTCGCCGTGCATTTTTGCGTTTTCGCAAAATTGGGTTGAGGCTTTGCAAGCCTAAGTGCATTTTTATGGCCGTCGCTGTCGACTTTCTTGGCTTCCGCATAGCGGACGTAGGAATCTCTCCCTTACAAGCTAAAGTCGAGGCGATAATGGCAGCACCGTCACCGACCAGTGTGCACGAGTTGCGTGCATTTCTTGGACTGGTGACATTCTACGCCATGTTTTTACCCAACATGGCTACTATATTGTCACCATTGTGTCGCCTTCTCCAGAAAGGTGAGACATGGGTTTGGAGCCAGGCACACGAGTTGGCTTTTATGCGTATAAAACGCGAACTTGTGTCACCAAACGTGTTAATGCCGTTTAACCCGGCTCACCAAATTGTTTTGGCAGTCGACGCGTCACCCGTCGGCGTCGGAGCCGTACTGGCTCATCGCATAAATGGAGCCGAGCGACCCGTCGCTTATGCGTCGAGAACCATGAGTTCTGCTGAACGCAACTACTCCCAGTTAGACCGCGAAGCTCTCTCAGTCATCTTTGGAATCAAAAAGTTCATCATCTATCTAATGGGGTACGCTTTCATCATTATTACGGATCATAAACCCCTTTTGGGATTGTTTGGGCGAAAGAAGCCCATCCCCGAGGTAGTTCCATTACGGATGCTTCGGTGGATGCTGTTTCTCAGCTCGTTTAATTACGAGATTGAGTATCGTAAGGGAATTGAGCATTTGAATGCAGATGCGCTGAGTCGCCTGCCTTTGCAACATGGAGCTGTCTCAGACTTGGAAAGTCTAACAAAAAGCGAAATGCTTTTTATGTCAGCGGGCGAAATGCCAGTCACATGGGACGAACTGAAAACAGAAACAGCTGCCGATGTTGTTTTATTGCAGGTGCTGTTGGAATTGTGCAGCGTGCAGCCCAATGGCAAACACATGCAATTACCGGATCACTTTGCGAGAATCACCGACCAGCTGACAGTGGTAGACGGTGTGATTCTACGCGGACATCGAATAGTCGCCCCGACCGTCCTGCGACAACGTGTTTTAAACCAGTTACACCTTGGACACCCAGGCATCGTGGCCATGAAGCGACTGGCTCGAGCTGCCTACTGGTGGCCGAAAATCGACAACGAAATCGAGCAACAGGTAGCGACGTGCCCCAACTGCCAACGAGTTCGCGCCCTCCCGACCAAGGAGACCCCCATCTCGTGGCCCACTCCGGTGTGGCCGTGGAGCCGTTTACACGTTGATTTTGCGGATTTGGCCGGCGAGAAGTTTCTCGTATCAGTCGACACCTTTTCCAACTGGATAGAGGCCGCGCGAATGTCAACAACGACAGCAACAGCCACGATTCTTCAATTAATGCGGTGGTTTGCGACCTTCGGGTTGCCCGACGTCGTCGTGTCCGACAACGGATCACCGTTTCAAGCCGACGACATGCGGACGTTTTACCTGAGCAACGGTATCGTGCAGAGATTTTCTCCGCCATATCACGCCCAATCAAACGGGCCGGCCGAATGAGCCGTGCAGACCTTCAAAAACGGAATGAAGAAGTTGACCATCGAGCCAACATTGATCAGGTTGATGAAGTTTTTATTTCACCAACACAACACGCCATCCGCACATACTGGATTAACTCCGGCCGAGCTCATGCTTGGATGGAAAGCCAGGACACACACGTCTGCAATTATGACTTACAAGATTTCGGACAACTTAACAAGTCACCCAAATCGGTCCTTCGACGTTGATGACCTTGTTTGGGCCCGTTCACCACTTGGGAAGTGGGAGGAGGGTGTTATCACCCAAAAGATGGGTTTAGTTCGTTACCAGGTCAAGTTATGCATTGACAACATTGAACATGTAAAGCATATAAATCATTTGCGGAAACGTTTCATCAGGCCATCGCCCGACGATGTGCCGACGCTTAGAACACGAAGGAAACCGACGATTGTTACCAATCAACCGACGCCTGGACCAGCGGCAGACGTCGACCAAACATTGACCGAGCTCGACAGGTTGGCGACCCGGTTAACGCGACCCCAGGGTACTCCGACGAACGTCGACGCTGTACCTGCACAAGATCCCTGTGGTTCGTTTTGGGACGCTGGGATACGACGATCAAGGCGTCACCTCGGAACAAAAGCTTACCGACCATACCCAATGTCCAGCACGGCAAAGTGGCGTCGACGTGCTCGTAAAGAAATTTAAAATGTATCAAATTTCTGGGGAGATGTTAGATGTTGAATCGGATTAATTGCAAACATTAATTATAAATTCATATTTATTGCGAAATAATCGAAACTATGTACAAGCATTGTCTTATTGTAATGCAAAAATGAAACGTGTAAACAATGGTAACCATATTATAAAAATTCAGTACTAACAACGAACTCGAAATGTAAACATAAACTGTATCTTCTGCGAACGAACGAACGAATGTAATCACCAAAATTAGTGTTCTTAAACACGAGTGTATAATCAAAAGCAACCGTCAAATTAAATACAAGATTCAATTGTGTTTCAACCTCGTTTGATAATTACTCCGGATTCAACACCAATATTTTGATTTAATTTTTTTTTTAGGATTATTAAATTATTAAATATACTACTCAAGTAATGTCTGATTAAATGTCCAAAAAGTCTGTTGAATTTGTTTATTCTTTTCAACGCTAGTGAAATTATATTTAGAGTCATTATTAGAGCATTGTTACATTATTACACCTTTATTATAAGGCTTTTTTTTCACTTTTAATCATTTGCCAGTTGTTTCATCAAACAGACTTTTTGGACATCTATTTTTTCATTTATCGTTGATACTTTGAATAAATTTTATTGAATCGGTCTGAGAATTTAATCAGACATTACTTGAGAGTTATATTTAGTAATCCTAAAAGAAAAATTAAATCAAAATATTGGAAGTTAATTTTTTTCAAATTTTTCGTCATTCCCCAGACTTTTTGGACCCACCTCTATACACGAAACTATTGTCAATTACTTCATTTTTTTCCCGTATGCTCGATATGCTATAGTAGGATAGGGTGAGCCTGATCGTTCCTCATATTCAGGATATCTTTCTTCAATAATAATCCAGCATTTGGCCAGTTTTGAACCGGAAAATCCAGTGTTTACGCAACACAAAAGTATTAATACGATACCTATCCAACCTGAAATTCATTTGCAAGAATATGAAATAGGAATAGACAACACCATGTAATTATTACGTCGAATACCAGAATTTAAAAAATGTTAAATGTTGGCAACACTGCACAGCATATTAGTTTTTATCGTCCAAGCAATGTCCAAACACCTGAGCATCTTCCGTGGGGGTGAGGCGATGATAACTAACTTGGAGAAGAGTTTAGTATATATCTTACTAATAACAAATTATGTTGAGGATGGTTGAAATGAAAGGTCAGTCATATTAGGCTAAGAACTAACAAGTGCCGTTTATTCGGGGTCAAGCTACAAGGTGGCGCTGGGGGTACAGCGCCTGAGGCAAAGATAACGTCACTACACAAAACATGCAGTGAAGTCCGAACACAGCATCATTCCCCATTAATGGCACATTAATCAAATCACAAATACAATAATAGAATTCATTCACGATAGACAATGTACCAATTCGATTAATAAAAACAAATACACTTAATCACTGTTATTATATCCGTAAAATTGTGTCGGGTTGCGAATACGCTGGGGATGGCGGTACGGCACAACAGGAGTATTGACGGGAACAGGAGGAGGTGTAGGAGCTGGAGAAGCATTACGAACGTTTGGGAGATTGGGTGAATTGGGAGGAGCAACTAGGACTTGCGGTTGTACAACTGGCGGTGTGTTACCGAGGTTTGAGTCGTCAATTATCAAAGGAAAATGTCCGCGATTCCCTCCCCCCTCCGGAGTTTGGGCGTGCAAAGTCTGGCGTCTTCGGAGCTGGTCCGCATGTCGGTTCCAAATTATGGCATTTCCGACGGCCACATCGTACGTGGTGGACGATGTCTTCCGCGATATTATTCCAGGAACCCATCTCGCGGCGTGCAAATAGTCGCGCGCGAACACCAATTCCCCAGGCTCGAAGGAACGGCGCGTTTCCACAGTTGTTGGCTCCGGCATTAAGCGGGGGTTCAACAAATGTAATCTAGTTCGAACAGTTCGTTGTAGAAATGCCTCGGACGGCGTAGTCCGTGTAGAAACGTGCGGCGTCGAGCGATAGGCAATCAAAAATTGGTCAACGGCTTCTGAAATGCTCAAATTCAAATTTAGAAATTTCCCGACTTGATTTTTAAATGTCTTCACGAAGCCTTCCACTGCTCCGTTGGTAGCTGGGTGGAAAGGCGGTGAACGAGTTTGTCGGATGCCGTTCCGTGACAGGAAGTCAACAAATTCCGCTGAAGTGAATTGCGGCCCATTGTCGGAATGAACGTGGATCGGCAAGCCGTGACGTTTAAACCAACATTTTAAAACCGCAATTGTTGCTTTCGAGGTAGTGGCGGTCATCATACAAACTTCGCACCACTTGGTGCGCGCATCCACAGCCAACAGGAACATTTTGCCATGAAAGGGGCCGGCGAAATCGAGGTGGATTCGCCCCCAAATTTCGTCGGGAATGGGCCAACGCAAGTCGGACGTCTTAGGCGGATCCGGGAGTGCGCGCTGGCACACGTCGCACGAACGCACCATCGACTCAATGTCACGGTCGATTGACGGCCACCAAACTGTTGAACGAGCGAGCGACTTGGTGCGCACGATTCCAAAATGTCCTGCGTGCAACTCCGCCAGGACCGCACGGCGAAGCTGTTCTGGCACGACTAAACGCTCCGTCAGGAACAAGAATGGTCCATGCGTGGAGAAGGCGAACCTGTGCTTATAAAAATTTTTTAAGTCAGGTGTTGTCGATTTCCATTCGTCTCGGATGCACTGCAGAACTGCTTGCAATTGGGCGTCTGCGTCGTATGCTGCACGCAAGGCTGCTTGCGATACTGGAAACTGCGAAAGAGAAACGGAAAAAATTTCGTTAACGTGCATGTCGAGGTCTTCTCGACCGTCGACAACGGGTTGAGGATTGCGAGACAATCCGTCTGCAATTTGGTTGTCGACAGCAGGCACATGCTCGATAGCATAATCGTAGGCACTCAGGAAAATTGCCCACCGGTGCAGGCGAGCGGCGACAATTTGATTGCATCCTTTCTTCTCTCCGAAAATGGCCACCAGCGGTTTGTGGTCAGTTCGTAAAATGAATTTTCTCCCAAACAGGTGGTGATGGAAGCGGCGAACGCCATAAACGATCGCAAGACCTTCACGGTCGATTTGCGCATAATTTTTCTGCGCGCTGGACAAGAGGGAACTAGCAAAGGCAATTGGACGATGGATTCCATTTTCTACGTGGGAAATAAAGGCGCCCACACCGACCGGCGAGGCATCAACGGTCAGATAAAGTTGCTTCTTCGCGTCGTAGTGTGCCAGCGCTGAATCGACAGTTACTGCAGCCTTGACCTTCGTCCAGGCCTTGTGTTGTTCCGGTCCCCATGTCCACGGAGTATCGTCGCGCGTGAGGCGGTAAAGCGGCTCTAATAAAGTGGATAAATTATTAATAAATTTGCCATAATAGTTTATGAGCCCCAGGAACGATTTGAGCGATAAAACGTCGGTTGGCTGCATGGCGTTGCGTAGTGGAGCCAATTTTGAGTCCACTGGCGTGATTCCTAGCTTGGAAATGTTCAGCCCCAAAAACTGCACACAAGCACGCAAAAACTTGCACTTTTTCCTATTTAATGTTAAATTGGCTTTGTTAAATGCACCCAATAATTGATCCAGGTTGCATAAGTGCGTTGCGTTTGTTGCACCGGTCACGGCCGAATCATCAATGAACGGCTGCGTACTCTCGACTTTGGCTGTTAATTTGTCCATCTCGCGTTGGAAGATTGCCGGCGCGCTGGATATCCCGTAAAAAAGTTTATTTACTGTGAAGAGACCCAAGTGGGTATTAATTGTGCACACCAATTTACTCTCTGCATCCAACTCCAGCTGGTTGTAGGCGTGATTCATATCAAGAGTAGAATACGTCTCACCGCCCGACAACTTCGCTGCAACGTCTTCAAACAGAGGTAAAGGGTAAGAGTTGGGGAGAACCGCCTTATTTATGGTTCTATTATAGCATCCCGCTATCTTTAACGTGCCATCTGATTTAAGGACATGCATAATAGGTGTCGCCCAATTAGAAGAAGAATCCTGCAGTCTGCGCAGCTCTTCCTCCAGTCGTGGCTTCATCGCGAGTGGAACTGAATAATTCTTCAAAAATATCGGTTGCACGGCCGGATCGATATTGATGTGGACCTTGTGCACGTTGTAGCATCCGATTTCATCGCGAAAAACGTTGGCATGACGTTCCAAAATCTCGTCCAATCTGTTGGACGACGGTGTATCGAGTTTCTCGGGCGTTGGCGTCGATGTGGACAACGAAAATACTTCTGCGCCCACCAGGTCGCCAGTTTTCGACAGCAAACCAAATGCTTCGAGCCAGTCGCGGCCAAGGAGTGGGATGGGGCCGTGAGTCGCCACGCACAACGGCAAACGAAAATCGCGATCACGATGACGAACCGGAACTTCGCAAACCCCTTCCATTCGGAGTGTTGTGCCGCCATACGTATTCATCTGGATCGGAAGGGGCTGCAATGGAAAATTTGAAAAATATTTAGTATAAGTTTCGAGATTTATAAATGTAGCGCCTGCTCCCGTGTCCATTTCCATTAGGAGATTGACATTAGCAATTTTAATGGCCAAAATAATTGGTTGTGTGGCTTTAATGCCAATCGCGTTGACGGTCGTCGTCAAATCCGGCTCGACAGCGTAGTACGTGAGCTGTTGTGGCATCTCGACTGCATGGACTGGAGCTGGTGACTTCAAGACCGACCGGCAAACTGGTTTGATGTGGCCAGTTTTTCCGCATCCGTGGCACGTGGCATCGCGAAAGCGGCACGCTTCACGCGTGTGCGACTTACTGCCGCAAGCAGAACACGCCGACACATTTCCTTTCGAGTTGGATGGTTGGCGGCCTGGTTGAAACGAGGTAGTGCCCCTCGAGGAGCGTTTTCTACCCCTTGACGCATCGTGACGTGGTTTGGAGTCGTGGTGGAGTTTATGCACCGGCAGCGCCGATGCATTCTGCGTCGCGATCGTCGAAAATTCCTTTTGCGACACTTCAGCAGCGGCAGCGAACTCGACCGCGTCGTCGAACGTCAAATCTTTTTTTAACGTGAGTGCCTGTTGCACTTGCTCATTCTGGAGGCCACAAAGAAAGCGATTTCTTAATTCGTTAGTTTTGTCGGCGAACTCACAGTTTTGGGCCAGGTCCTGAAGAGCGAGAGAATACTCCAGCACGGTTTCATTCGGCAGTCGATCACGGCGGTGAAAACGGCGAATTTCTCCCAGCACGAGCGGCTTCGCGCGTGCATTCTTCTGCATCAAGGCCACTAGGTCCGCGTACTTCAAGTCGGCAGCTTCCTTCGGCGCCGCGAGCGTGTCCAGCTGCTTAAACGTCGGCATGCCGACGTACGACAGCAGCGTGTGGACCTTCTCCTGGTCATCGACGATTTTGTTACAAGCGAAAATGCTCGTCATTCGCTTGCAATATAGGCCCCAATCCTCTGTTGGATCGTATTCCCGCGGTGTCCCTTTTAGAGCTGACATTTTGATGGCAAAAGTCGGCGTTGAGTACGAAAACGCGAGGAAAACGTGACAATGGAACGTAGGCCTAACGTCGGGACGGCGTGGTCAGCAACGGGCCGAAAAAGCGCTCAAAAAGTTCGAAAAACACGAAAAAACTTGCGTCGCTACTGGATTCATTAGTTGAACGTGGATTTCGGATCCCTATCTCGTCGCCATTTAGTATATATCTTACTAATAACAAATTATGTTGAGGATGGTTGAAATGAAAGGTCAGTCATATTAGGCTAAGAACTAACAAGTGCCGTTTATTCGGGGTCAAGCTACAAGGTGGCGCTGGGGGTACAGCGCCTGAGGCAAAGATAACGTCACTACACAAAACATGCAGTGAAGTCCGAACACAGCAGAGTTTGTGTGGGATATTTCAATTTATCTTCCCACAGTGAGAAACATTACCGTATATCTTCAAATAATGCACCCGCACGCTATTTAAATTTTTTCGCCCTGCGCACAAATAGAGGCCAGTGCGCTATTAGAGGCCCGTGGTGTGTTCTTGTGCTTGATTGCACCGATGCTATTGGATTGTACTTGGATGGTGTTCGATAAGTGACCAGTCGGTAGTAGGAAATTTGCATGAATGTTTATTTGCATAAGAAACATAGGTGGCGCGACACGCAATCTCGCAAAGTCGCGGGAACGCGACGTGCAAGACGCGCGTCACAATTTAACACAGAAAACAAATGAAAGGAATGGAGTGCAAAACACTCTAGCCTGCGGACTATTTAAACCCAGCATCGGTCAATTGGCCAAAGCTGTGTTTTTTTAACGTATCTGCAACGAAAAACACCTAAAAGTGTGACAAATGAAACGTTTTCCATACGTTTCGGGAAAAAACGTATACAAAACGTTTCATTTTTTGTCCTTTTTTGGCACATTTCGAAAATTTTGGGCCTCCAATTATGCACCCGCGCGCAATTGGAGATCTACGCGCTATTAAAGGCCCACGGACAATTCGAAGATGTACGGTAATTGCATTCAAATTGGTTAAACAAAATTTGCTTAAATGTATTAAATTAATCACCTCGTTTTCACGTTAAAATGTCATATCCTGCAAACAAACTGAATTTGTACTAACTGTACTAGCTGTACAATCGTACAAATGGCCGTTTAAATTCGTTTGGCATGCTTCCTGTTTCCTTCTGTTGGAAATAAATTGAACACGATGCGATTCGTAATGTGGAATGTTACAAGTAATTTTATTTAATTCAAACAAAAGGTTAAATACAAGATTATCATATTCGTTGCTGATGGCGCTTTCGTGCGCTTCTCGGTTGAGACCATTGGCGCTTGCTTCCGTGATCTCCCCAAGGTTGAACGACGTTATTAGGTTTGGCCACTTGGAGAGTTGGGTGTACCAGGCTCTCATTGGTTCTCATTTTTATGACGTCAGTCGTCGCCGGGTGTAATATGATCAGCATTGGAACAACGTTTATACTGATACCAAATCCATTTATTCTACAAATTTGTCAGGTATTTTACAAAGTTTGGAATTTGGATTACCAGTAAGTGTTTGTTTAAGCCATCCATGAACTTTCACCATAATATACCATAATAAAATTGGAATAATTTTCAAAAATATTTTTTCTTAACTAAATTGTTTGATTGCACTCATCAATAAATTTTTATTTTTTTTTATTTTATTACTGTTGTATGATTTTTATGATTTTTGAAATCAAACTTGTGTGACACTGATAAATTTGGATAAAAAATAAATGGACAAGGTATGATATTAAATTAAACTGTACAGTCACGTTTTTTTTTGTTATGCAAAAAATTCGATTTGAACAATAATAGAGCATTCTAAAAAATATTTTTACTTCAACAAATCCATGGAATTATTACATAAAATTTTAAATAAATAGAATATCATTTGTATGTGAATTTCCTAACTAAAATTAAAAACCCATAAATGATTCACAAATAAATACAAACAATTCTTAATTAAAAAACAGGTCAAATTATATTTTTGATTTTGCCCATAAACTAGCTTTTTGAACTGTGCCTCTAGATTGTCCAACTGTCCATTGCATGTAATTTGCAATTGTCACACTATTGAACAGATTCTTTCTGCTTTAAAATTGATCATATTTTTTGTTTGCACACAAATTGCAATTTTTTCCTAATCTTCTTATCTTTGGGAAATAAAAAAAAACTAATTTAAAATCTAATTTTGACTTGTCGGTATTTTTATACGCAAAAAACTGCACAGGATGCTATTTTTACACTTTGAATTTTGAATCGGCGCCCACTGACGTCAGAGAAGCGATTGCTACGCCACTAGCTCCGCCCCTTCAATTTTAGGAAGTGAGGTCATTTCGCCGGTAAGACAGAAAATTTTCGACCCGAATTCCTTTCGACCGGGATTATTTTCGACTCGAGGTGAAATGGCCTTTTTTTCGACTGCGATTATTTTCGACCAGGAAAATTTTCGACCAGTAAAATTTTCGACTCGGCATTTTTTCGACTCAAACAGGTAAAATTTTCGACTGGCAAAATTTTCGACCGGGAAGATTTTCGACCGGGAAAATTTTCGACCGGGAAAATTTTTGAGACTTGGTTGCATCCTGGTTGTTTATTTATTTTTTATTACATTTGTAATTTGTTTGGCCAGAATTAATAAATTTGATTTTAATTAAGTATGAATCTTTATTTATTTGAAGTGTCACCGGTTGGACTTCGAACGAGAATGAAAATGAGAATCTGCAGTTCCAGTGGTCTTTATATACCACGTAGCGTGTAGGAATGACTTCGTACGTCGCGGAAACGAATTGCGCTGTAGCGAGCAACCTGCCGCGATCGTCGAGGCGCTGGCAGAAATCGTACGAATAAATAAACTCACTTTAAACTAAGAAAAACATAACATACTTTAATCGATTTCACAGAAGACTGAAATTATTGACAATCAGAATACAATTATATTGCACGAAAACGTGCACTTAATAATAATACATAAGTGGCAAATTGTTCACAAAGTAAAAAGTAATAACAAAAAACCCATTGATGGTCCGGGGCGATTTCCGTACAACGAACTCGTATCGGAAAAATGCTTAAAAACATATTAAAAACAACCGCTCATTAAAATCAACGTTGCCCAAAGAATATTTGTACACTTAACATCATTTTGAAAACATGACAGAATGTTTCAACATCGATAAATCTTAACAAAAACCCCCAAACCAAACGTTAATTACGAACGACCAACGTTTCGGCTGTCACTAAAAACCGATTCAAATTTAAGACCGAAGACGTAAATCTTTCTAGCCAGACGAACGACCAACCTTATCAGTTACGCCTGCCGCAATGACGAATCGACTCATCACACAACGGTTACTTACGGGTAGGAAATTCCAGCAGCACGCTGATGTGTGTCGTAACCTGATTAAAATCAAAATTCTTATCTGCCCATATATTTTGTTCTTTTTTTCATGTCGCAACTCCGTTAAGAACAAGTTATTTTTTCAAACTTTTTTTGCACGGTCACGGCAATGGCAAAACAATCGGCGTTAGTAGCGCACTCGATTTGAAGCACCCACATAAAAGCTTTATTCAAAAAGATTGTTTGATTTGGTTTGATTTGATTTGTCTGTAAAGCAAAATTAAAAATAAAATGGCAGGCAACACCTGCAACCCAATTCGTAGAAGTAGGGATTAAGTAAGGGAGCTGCTCTTTTAATCTGAGAAAGGTCAAAAATTAAAAATTTTGAATTTTTTTAATTTCAATTTAATCAGGATAACACTTTGGAGACATTGCAAAAAATAAAAATCTTTGGAGGAAAGACACAAAAATAAAAAAATAAACTCATTTTTAAGCGAGAAAAACTGAAACTTGGAAAAACTTTGGCGCCACCTGTGTGCCAAAAGAGAAAACCATGACAGATTAACGTTTCCGTTTCACGACTTAAACTGCAAATTTGTTGAAAAAAAGATTGTAAAAATTGAAAAAAAGAAAGAGTAGTTGTTGTTGTTGTTCTTGTTGTTTGTTACCGATTTGTTATACAATTAGAATGCAAATAAAACTGGACCGTAAATAACAAGAAAGTTCGCCTTATTTTCGTTTTTCAAAAAAACTTTATTTATTTAATTTCGTCACCAACGGCAACTTTAGAAAACTTTCTAAAAAAAAAATGGAGTACATTTAACAATTTTCCAAAGTTTTATTGGTTTTTATTTCGTCAATTATTTTTTTCCCACTTGTATGAAATGTGCTTTTTTACTTTTACGCCAAAAAATGCAATTTTGTAATAATAAAATTTAATTTTATGCCAAAATAAAATATTTTTTAAATTTAATTTGCAAATTCAGCTTTTCCATTTTTTGGTGTGACAGTAAATGTAGTTGGAATGTGGTTTCTTCACCGAAAAACAGGGAAAACAAAGGGGTTGAAAATGGGTCAAAGTCACTGGTCACTGATTGGCAGATGTGGGGTGAGTGACCGAGTGACACTACAAGAATTGGAGATAAAAAAAGGTGATTAAAACGGAAAAAATTATTACAAACCATAAAGAAACGTATTGAAACTGAATTATTGGACCAAGCAAACACCAAATCCATAACATTTTCGGCTTCCTGCAATTCCTGGCATAAAACTTTATTTGATTTTTATCAATTAAACTAGAATTAGCTATTTCACCGTGTCGCCATCTATCGCCAGAAGAAAAAGCTTAAAAACGAGCTCGAAATTCAAATATAGTAAGCTATAATTCACTACAAACGACCATAAACAACGAGGAAAAATATTATACTCTCTCCTGATGATAAATATTGCATGGTTTTATTCATTTGATTGAATTTAATTGTCGTCTGCACCGACGATTTTTCAATTTGCCCCTGACCTCTCCATTTTGCACTGGCATTTTTGCTAATTTCAAACAAAAATAAAAAAAAAATAAAAAAAAACACGGTGGTATATCTACTCAGCCATGCGGACCCAACCGCACCTTCTACGGCATCAATCCCTGACCCCCATCCAAAAAAAAAAAAAAAAAAAAAATTGTTTGGTCAATCGCGGATTCTACGGTGGTTCGGCCAAACATCCACGGTCCAATCGAAAAACAAATGTTAAAAAATAAGCACGGTGGTTAACCCACTCACCCATGCCGAGCCAATCCCACCTACTCCGGAATACAAATAGATCCCCGACCCCCGTCGAAACCAACAAAATTAAAAAGATTAATTTACACTGTTTTGGTCGAACTCGGATGTCGAATAATAAACCTAGGGTTACCCCGACGCATACAACATAGTTTTTTCACAAACTCCTTCCACCGCCGTTAATTTTAATCAAAACACGACGAATTTTGTGTAGTAGAAATGCGTACGATGCAGTTCATGCTCGTGATGGCTACGACTACGATCGACGGGTATCGATTTGAGTTGAATTGCCCGTGTAACTGCGCCCAAACCAATAAAAAATTAATGAAAATCGATTAAAATCAATGAACATCAATAAAAAATTAATGTAAAGCAATAAAAAAATAATAAAAACCGATTAAAATCAATGAAAATCAATTAAAAATTAATGAAAAGCAATTAAAAATTAATGAAAAGCAATAAAAAATTAATGAAAATCGATTAAAATCAATGAAAATCAATAAAAAGTTTTTACTTCACGAATAAGTTTTAGTTTTGGTTTTACAATCTTAGTGTTGGATTACAGTTTTAGCAGGGAAAAACCCAGAACTATATCGCCATCTAGTGGCCTAAAAACTAACTAACACAAAAATAACTTTACAATGCTAACAGTTAACTTCATTTCTGTTTGGCCACATCGTGGCTCAAATCGGTCTCGCATTCCACCAAATAGTTGGCATCCAGACTCCACAATTTGCAACTTTTATTGATTTTTTTGGCTTTTATTCGAGTTTGTGACGGTTACACTGTCAAACACTTTGTTAATATAGGACGAACATTTCACCGATAGATGGCGCTGGTACGTTTTAGCGGTAATTTCAAATTTCGACAATTTTTGAGTGAATAAAATATAAATTACTATTTATATTTTATTCCACTGCGACTTTAGACACTTTTAAATACTTTTGGATGTTTAAATATTAGTTGATTTATTTGTCACATAATTCTATTGAATTATGTGCAAACTCTACACCTGGTGAAGTCACCCCCCATCACCCACTGTGAGTTGGACTCCTTTTGGATTATAGTCAAAGGGACTTAATCCAAAATGTGTCCTGCGTATCCAGTTCCTGTAGTGGACCTAGTAGAAGACTATGTCCTGAGTATCCACTTCCTATGATCTGGGATTGGATGGATTTGACTGCCCAGTGATCCCATTGGATCACTGAACAGCTATTCTCCTCACCGAGTATATATCCCCCTGCAAAACGGATATAGCTCGCTCTTGTTCTGTTTTTGTTTGATACTGATATTACTTGAGCACATATTATACTTCTCTGCGTTCCGACAATCCGTTGTAGAAATACTTTGTATTTAGTGTAAGTATCTAGAGTGGGTAGAAGACTCACAGACACACTTCCCGCCTCTTCATGCCAACATTCCGTTGTAGAAATGTAGTAACTAGAGTGGAGAGATTCACAGACACATTTAAGTGTAGTATCTAGAGTGGGGTACAACCCACAGACGCACTCCCTCCAGCTTCATGCCAACATTCCGTTGTAGAGTGCAGAATCTAGAGTGGAGTAAAATTCACAGACGCATTGGTAATGTAGAATCTAGAGTGGAGTATTTATATTTCACAGACGCATTATCAGAGTGATCGACGCGGAGTAATTTCCCGGTTACTCTCCCGCCAGCCAGGACCGAGTGGAGTAATTTCCCGGCGATGGATAACCTTTCCTGCGAGATATTTCGATTCAATTCGTTATTGGTTTGACGGAACATTTAAGTCTAACTTAGATGTTGATTGCACTCGGGGCAAAAATAGCTCGGCGCTATTTTAATATATTTTACTTATTTTCATAGTTTTAGTTAAGTTTGTGACTATAAAATATCATGATCAATTCCATAGAATTAATATGAATATTTATTCTCACATTGTTACATCTCGCAATAATTATTGATTACAATAATTATCTGCGACGCGATGTGTGTGACGATACAGAAAAGTCAACCGCACCTCTCGGATATAACCCACCCAGCCTAACCATTTACACGCCTTTTAGAACCAAACCCCGGACCATTTAGAAGCCAAAGCCATTCATAGATGACATCTTTTACGTCACAGCAATAAGACCGTTACAAATTCTTATTGCATGACTGAAGCCTTCAAATGATATTATTTCAGGGCTTTTGCCAAATAACTGTATAGTTTAACTTATCGTCATTTTAGCCACTTGTAGGCATAGTATTTATATAAGGTTCAAACCGGAATAAATGTTATATGTTTTGAGAAAACATCAGGTTTGCATATTTTACATTTTCACACGGATAGTTCACACTTTAGTTTAGCAATTGCTATCTCCAGAAGGTAATCGTCACACGTGGAGGTTCCACCGAGATAGGTTGCATTTTATTGAAGTGAACTCTGTGATCAAGTGTAAAATTGAAAAATGAATTTTTTGATTATTTTATGTAGATATTATAATTAGAAAATTTCCGATTTTTCTCTATAAATTTACTGTGAAATATTCATTTGTTTTCAAAAAATTCTCATTATCTTTTGGAAATATTTGGAGTCGAATTTTTGGATTATTTTGAAAACTCATTATAATTCCGAATCTCTTACGAAAAAATCTATTTTGATTTTCTCAGAATATTCGGCTATATTCTGAAAAATTGCGAAACCTTGAATTTCGATCAAAAACGAATTTGACTAGAAATTCTGCTGACTAAAAAATAAAAAGTTAAAATATTTTATGTTACTGGTTAAAAACTTGACTAGTTTTCTATTGTTCTGTCAATGTTAGGAATTATGATTTTTTAATCCCTGACAAGGTAAAGAATGTGCCAAAGAGAGCCACTCACGATGCAGCTCGGAGTAGGTCATCCAGATGTGACATTGTTGAGAATTTCGGGTTAGAAATTATCAGAAATTTTTCAACATCACCAATCGCAGCAGACTGTCTTGACAAAGGAGATTTTCCGGAAGCTAGTTTGACAACCAATATTCAGCCACACTTGCTTTTCGACAGTGCGACCATCCAGTTGTGCCTTTGTGACCAGTGCCCGTTTGGACCATTCTTGACCACGCAACAGGACAGTTTTCCCGAAGCCACTTCAGTTTCAGCAGCTAAGGTTGTATTTTTTCAAATTATTTCTTAGTTTAATATTAAGCGTGTTACATTTACGCTAGTTCAGTTAAATTTTATTTTTTTTTTTTTGTACGTGTATTTCTTTGAGTATTATGGCCCGTAGACCTGTAAGAGTTCGTGGAACACGAGGAGATCGTGGAGCACGACGACGTGGTGGTATGTGTGAAACACCAAGAGCAATTGTAGAGTCTGATTTAGAAAGCCAGGGGGAAGAAAATGTTCCTAGAGACGTTTCCAACCCAGGTAGTTCTCAAACGGATCCACTATCCGTCCCGCATGATTTAGAGGTTTACTGTCGCCATTACCAATTGGAAGTGACGCAGTTTTCCTCTCTGTGTGAAGCTCAACAATACACGGTGTCGCGTCCTACTTGGTATAGGTTTAAATAGCGCTAACGTGTAATACTTTACCTGTGATCAATTATGTAAATACCCAAATGAATACCAAATGTATGTAAATAAACAGGTAATTTATTCACCAGGCTTTATGCCTTTAAAATACACTCAGTAATAATTCTAGAGTCGACGTGGTCAGCGTCGAACAAAGGATTTCTCAAGATGGCGTCGTCGATTCCGCGTGGTCGGCGGAACAAAGGCGGCGTCTCGAGTTGTCGTTAATTCGTCACGGATTCGTCTTCACGGACGCGGTGGAATGCTCTTTCGAGTCTTCTATCCGTGCCTGTTGTCTAGGGTTTGTTTAGCGTCGCAGAGGCCTCGTCTAGGAACTTTGGGGTTCCCTACAAAGCACTCGGACACTTACTTCGGCGAATAATCGTCTGGGCGATTATTCTGGGTGATTTCACAAGGGCTATTCTCGTGCTTTCGCAGGAATAGCTCGCAAGTGACTTCGTGAGAGTTACAGTTTGCACTTTACTCAGCGATCCTCGATCAATCCTAACTTGTAGTTGAAGTTGGCCTGACGGTGAGGTAGTTGCTGTGTTCTTGGTGTCGTTTGTGTAAGTTCTAACTTTAGGCGGGAAACACAGCCTTTTATGCAGTGGGGTGAAGGGCCGGCGATCAACCAATGGGGGCTGACCATCAGCCGCTTCCTCCCCCTCGGGGCACACACCTGCCATGGGGAGGTGGAGCCAACTCGGGGGGGAACGACTCTTCAATCACAGTGACTCAGAGGACAAGCATCCGCCCTGGGGGGACACTTATCCAACTGGGTCACCACACGTCCCTCCTCCAGCTTCGATCTCGGATCGGAGCGATCTCAATTTTATCGCTCTCCTCTGCGAAGAGCCGGCAGCACTCCTCTGCATGGGCGGAGGATCACTGGTGGCACTGCCGGGGGCGGCGGTGGTAAATCCGGGGGCAGAGAGGTTGTCAGATCCGCAGGATTCTGTCGCTCGTTGATGAAGTACTGCGGGTGACCGCCGACCGGCTCGCCAATCAGTCCCGTACGTTCGTGGATCCAAATCCGGGTGGATGCCGGGAATCGGTCGGGAACGAGCCGGATCCTTCGCGACTCGGCGCTCGATCCGGGTTTCCGGTGGGCTCGCAAGATTCGGCGATGGAAGACGGCGTCCATGGTAGATCGGGCCTCTCTGTTCAGCCATTTGAGGACCGACTCGCCGTGATCATCGGAGTCAATGATGCGTTGTCGCGTGAACTCCGACATCTGAAGGAAGGGGTATTCCACTCCCAGCCTCAAATAAAGCTGCGCTGCTGGGGGCGGCGGAGGCGATGGAGGAAGTGGAATCTCCATTGGACTCTCCAACGGTGGCGTAGCCGGCTCTGTTGTAAGAGCGGCCAGCTCTGCCGCTGGTGGCGAAGGAGAGGGCAGCGGAGGAGTTCGCGGTCCTCGGTTGGAGCGCTTCGGAATCAATTTGGGTCGATTCGCATACCGCTTCTCCTTTGGGAATACCGGCTTTGGGGTCGGTATGTATGGTTGGACCGCCGCCTCTGGGGGGGCGGTCTCGATGGCCTGTGGGAGGCTCGCTGTCGTTCCCGGTATCTCCGGAGCCTCCCGAATTGTTCGCAACAAGGAAGGGTGGACTCCGGGGTTCCGGTAGCGGAATGCCAACGAACGCATCTTCGAAAACTGCAGGCCTGGGTTCTCCGTATTCCTGGCCAGGTCGAAGCGCAGCGAGGCGGGCTCAGGAGTCCATCCGGCCCATACCTGGTACAACGCCCGAGGAAGGTGAACTCCCTCACGGTCGACGATTGTCCAGGCCGCCATAGCCTGCCGACTGTCCAAGAAGACGCCCAGGGACAGCAGCTGGGCCATGACGTTCGTCACTGCCAAATTCAAACTGCTCCGATGGCAGGGGTGAGCGCGGTCCGGATTGCCACTGAATTGTTGTGACAGCGTCCGCATCTGTTCGATCGCCCAATTGATGTGGTGGGTTTGGGCGGCGTCGGCCTGTCGTATGGCCAACTCGGCAATCGCGGGGTTCTCGTATTCGGCCAGATATTCTTGTAGCTCGCTGAGTGGGGGATAGGCCGCTTCACGCCGGCATCGAGCGTCCATCTCTCGCTGGGCGCACCATTCGGCGTTGCGATAAGGTCGACACACTCGTGGCGTTGGGGGTGACGGTGGACGGCCCAGCCCGGGTAGATTATCGTATCTGACCCGCTTCGGAGCTGGATCCCCCACCGGAATCATCCGGGGAGGGGTCCAAGCGGTCACGGCTGGGTTTGTACCCTCGAGGAGTGGCGGCCATCGCGATTGCACTTGTGGGGGCACAAGCGCGGTGGGCACAGCCGGTGTTGAGCCCGACGGCCGGTTGGCCGCGTATCCTCGGAAGGCGTTCTTCAATGCTACGGCCAGATCCTGTTTTGTAACCGGCCCATCTTTGTCCGACTCATCTGGGGACATTTGCTCTTCCGTCAACTCTCCCAAATCAATCTCTGCTTGGCGCCTGGACGGTCCAGCCGTGGGTCCGAGACTCTGGGGTTCGGACCGTTTCGCGGCGGCCATCTCTCGCTCCTTCTCTAATCCCTTAGCTATCAGGGATTGTGCTCGCAACTTCTGACGTACTTTGCGCTTTCGATTCCTCCGGGTGCTGGCTGCGACGGATCTTCGTTGGGCCGTCCTCTGGGGGACGTCCGTCGGAGAATTCGGTCTCTGGTGTGATGAGACGGTTCGTCGCGACGAGGATTGATCTGACGACTGTGTGGTAATCGCCATGAACAACGAGGATCTTTTCTTTCCTCGATCTTGGTGTGTCTCGGTCCTCGCAGCCCAGTGGGCGGAAGATTCGACTGTTCGCTCAGCCCGCGCGTCGTCTGGCGAGGCAGGCTCGAGCGTTACTACTCGGCGACACTCCGAGCGCACGACAACTCGAGTTCGGGAACTGGAGCTGCTCGAGCGGCTGCGGTAGTCGCGGCTCGTTGACGGGCCGGCCTCTATTGGGGAGACGGCCTGTCTTCTTCGTGCGGGTCCGCGTGGGGCGGACTCCGCCGGACGCTTCGATCTTCTGTGATGGCGGCGACTTCCCAGGATACCAGCGTGGTATAACTGCCACATCTCAGACTGCGTGGCCGTAAAATTCGCCGGCGGTATCCATCTGGGTGTCAGATGATCTTCTTCGATGTCGCGAAGCCATCTACGGATTTCTTCGGGGGAGAAACCGTTTCTCTCGAGAACTCGGGTTACTCCGTGAGTCTCGGTGCGCTTTAAGCGTTTGATCTCGTCGTCCACTATTCTCTGGCGGGCTGCCAAGGTCGGGGCCTCGCTCCACCTATGGGAGGTGTGCAGCTCGGCCACCGTGCCTGGGTAAGCCTCTTCCAGGTACCCGGAGTAAACGGGGCTCGGCGGATCCGCATCGGGTGGGATCCGCGGCCCCACTCGCTCCCTCATCTCCTTCGTCATGCACTTGACCAGCGTTTTTGATCGCTCGAATTTTTCCTCGAGGGTCCTGGAATACATCAATCGGATTTTCCAGGCGCTGGTCTCTGCAGGATAGGCCTGCCGCAGGTAAATCGGCAGGGCTCCGCGAAAGATGTTGTTGGCGGTTGACGCCGTCGGAGGCAGGGCGTCCCACGATTCTAGCGGGTCGACCTGAATAATTTTAGATCACAAGATTAATATAATAAATCCCAGTTAACGATGGGGATCAGAAATATGCTCAAGATCGACGGTGGCAGCAACTCCTTTCTTTTGTTGCGGCCGTCGGTCTTATTTTCTTGTTTCGCAGTTCTGCGATGATCTCCGCCGTCGTAGCGCTGATCCAACACTACTTTTGAACTCAGGTGATCCGCTTTTTTGGAAGGGGTCGCAGGCAAAACCGATCGTTAAATTTTAATTTCTTACGTTAAACTTTTTTATTTTAACTCTAATCGTATTTTAATTTATTACGATGTTTAAATTTAAAAGAAAGAAAAACCTTTAGTTTTGGTTTTGGTTTGCCACGACGCCATTCCGCGAACACTTCCTTTGTTCTAGTTTTTTGGCGGCCTTGACTCCGAGGTGAATCTGGGTCCACTCTCGGGTTTTTAGCCAGCCTTAAATCAACAATAAAACAGAAAGAAATATATCAGTCACAAGTCACGCTCCAATCTGGGTTGGATGCAACAGATTCAAAGAATTATGTGATTTCTCTGGGGAAATCACACTAATTTACCTGCAACGGCGGTTGTTCGTCCCAATTCTCATCTTCTTCTGCATTTACGATTAGGCCGTCGCTCTCGTCTCTCGACGATGCGCTCGGCTCTAATCGTGGGTTGCGTCGATCGGCCATTTCAATTTAGGAAAATGAAGTTTTGTTTGAGAGGTCTTTGTCTTTCTCTTTGGGGGAGAAGCAAAAACACGTCTCGTCGTGTTAAAAACAGTCGGAAACTGGGCCTATCGACGCTGAGAATTGTGGGTCTCGAACGCGTCTCGTATTTTGCGAGATCCGCCGTGCTGGCAATGACGCTACGGGGTCGACCGCGTGGTTTCGTTGTCACGTGGTCGCCCGCTACGTCATAACTTCTCGTCTGTTAGTGGTGACTGCGACAATTCGTTGCGAAGTTTGGACTTAGCCAAATTTTCGCGTCTCAACATGTGCAGCAGCTCTCGTAAGTAAATCTTTTTATTTTACAAGGCCTCCGCTCCATGTTATCACATTTTCTTTTATTTTTAGTTCTTCCCCACGACTTTGCCGTCCCGAATGAACGGATTATTGCTTCGTCGTGGTCGAAGGTTGATTTTCGACGTGCTCGTAGATCGTGACTCTACTTGCTCGTTCATCTCCGATGTGTTGGCATTTTTCTCATTACTAATTTTTTTATTTTCCATTTCAGAAGTACTTTCTTCTGCTTCCTCCCTCTCCGAAATTGCTTGCTCCGGCTGTGCTGGAGCCTCGTCGGCCGGAGATTCGGCGTCGAAGAATTCATCCTCGTCCTCCGCTATATTTTCAGCTTCATTTGTTTTTTGGAACGTGTCGACCACGGTGCCCCCTTGGCCGCTGTGTGTCTGACCTTCCAGCCAGATTTCTTGGGGAAACTCTGGCAGATATGGCCTTAAATCTCGGCCATGTATCGACTGAAAATTTTTGTTGTCCTCTAAGCGGCGTAGTTGGTATGCGTTGCCGCCGTGTTCGGCCACAATTACATAGGGACCGTCCCTCTTGTCGGCTAAACCTGCGGCGATGCCCCTCGCTGCATTGGACAACGTGTGTGCCTCCTTCCACACTAGATCATTCACTTTAAAGTTCGCGAAAGCGAGATCGCCTTCTTTATCTGCGATTCTTTCTCTCATGTTGAAAATATGCGCCATCATATGCTGGTATGTGTCGGATATAGTCTGTTCCAACCGGCACACGTACTCGTGTGGGCTCGATGGGTCTAATACGTTAACAGCTTCGGCAACGCGTGGGTCCCATGGCATCCTTAATTCGCGGGCGAAGTTGAGGTACGCCGGTGAGAATTCGCGTGTTCTTGACACGGTTGAGCGAATGCTGAAAGCGATTTCTCGCAGGTATTCGTCCCATCGATTGTGAATATCGGTGAATACTGTCAGCGCATATTTTATGTCTTTATTTAATCTCTCGACTGGGTTTGTCTGAGGATTATACGTGGAGGTGTTTGATGCATCCATTTTAAATTTTCTACAGAAGTCCTTATATATTCTCGATCGGAATTGGGGGCCGTTATCCGAAATGAGTTTTCTGGGAAACCCAAATCGCATTGCCACGTCGTAAAGGCACTCGACTATGTTTTCAGCCGAGGGCTTCGCGAGGGCGTACAGCTCCGGCCATCGGGTGGCCACGTCCATAATTACGAGAATATACATGTTCTTGTTTCCCGTTGTGGGCTTGGGGCCCATCAAGTCTATGCTTAAGCAGTCAAACGGTGCGTAGGGTCCGAGAGACATGGCGTTTCTGGCCACTTTATCTCGCGGTCTGCACGCTTGGCACCGGGGGCAGTGTCGGATAAATTTCGTTATCTTTTGCCGCGCGCCCGGCCAGAAGAAAAGTTGTTTTACTCGATAAAGGGTCCTCGCCACGCCAGAATGGCTGGCGAGCGGGTGTCCGTGCATCAGCCACAACAGTCGGGTGTGCAGCGATGCCGGCACGACCACTTTAACCGAGTTTCCCGCTCCGCTGAGGTCATCTTGAAACGTCGGGTGGTATTTTACCAGGAGTTCATCATCTATGAGGTAGCTTGTTGCTTCTTTGACGAACTGTTTCCGGCGGTGTGGGTTTGTCATCCCTTCCGGAAATTCGCCGTTCAGCAAATATTGCGTTATAATTTGACATTTTGTGTCTGCTGCCTGGTGTTCGACGAACTCACGTCTCGTGGGTGGAGCGTATTGTGTTTTTTCTTCAATTTTTGCTGTGAAGGCGCGTAGTAGTGTTTTGTGGGTTTCTCCGGGGGGCGGAGATTGAATTTCGGATGTTGAATTGTTTGTCCCAGCTGGCTGGTATGTTCGAGTCCAAAAACCACAAAACGTTCTATCTTCAGGCTCCATCACTGGTAGCTCGTTCGCCTTTCGCAAACGCCATATTCTCCGTGGAGTCGGGCAGTACAAGAGGTGGGTGTCGTCCTCGCCGTCGTCGTCTGGTCCCTGGGGGTCAGAGGCTGGGGCTCTCGAGAGGGCGTCGGCCACATGATTGTACTTCCCGGGGCGGTACGTAATTGTTATATCGCACGCCATTAACTCCAGTTGCCATCGTGCGAGTCGGCCGGAGGGTTCCTTGAGCTTCATCAACCAGCTTAGTGCCTGGTGATCTGTCTGAACCTCGAAGTTCGTGTACTCCAGATAGTCGCGAAATTTCCGAACTGCCCAAATTACGGCTAGGCATTCTAGTTCCGTTGCCGTATAATTTTTCTCCGCGCCCTGTATTTTTCTGCTTATAAACATACAGGGTACTTCTTGCGAGATTCCGTTGTACACGTGGGTCTGCAGAAGGGCTGCACCCAGTCCGATTTTACTCGCGTCGGTGTGCAACACGAACGGTCGGTTTAGGTCCGGCAATGGCATCTTTTCGACGTCAGCCAGCATTTGCTTGATAGTGCTAAATGCGGCCTCGCACTGGACCGTCCACTCAAACTCTTTATCCGTTCGTAAGAGATCCGTTATAGGCGCGGCCACTTCAGCCAGACCAGAGAGTAGTCGGCCGAAGAAATTGACCATGCCCATGAATCTCTGGACACCTTTTATATCTTCGGGGGCGGGGAATCCGTTTATTGCTTTGACTTTTTCGGGGTCAATCGCGATTCCCTCGACTCCTATTCGATATCCTAGGAAGGCAAGCTCTTTCCTGCAAAACTTGCTCTTCCCTGGATGGATGTGGAGTCCTGCCTTGGCTAGGCGAGAGACCACTCTATCGATGTGGTCTATATGTTCTTCGAATGTGTCCGACGTTATTATGATGTCGTCGAGATACGCCCACACGAAGTCGTGCAGCATATCTCCCAACACGCTTTCGATCAGTTTCTGGAACGTGCTCGGGGCGTTTACAAGCCCGAACGGCATCACGTTGAACATTAGTCTTCCTATCGGGGAGTAGAAAGCCGTTTTCAGTTTGTCTTCGGGTTTTAGCTCCACTTGCCAATACCCCTTTGACAGGTCCATGGTGGTTACCCACTTGAACGGGCTCAGTTCCCGGAGGATCGAGTCTATAGACGGCATCTGAATCGGGTCTATAACCGTTATCGCGTTCAGGGGGCGATAATCAATGCATAGTCGAGGTTCCGAGCCTGGACGCATCACCAGGACGATCCGCATGGCGTATTCGCCCAGGGCTTGCGTTACTATGCCCTTGTCGAGCATGTCTTGGCACATTTGCGTCACGATGTCTCTTTTCTGGGGGTTCATCCCCTTGTAAGGCACTCGAATCGGCTTGTCTGTGGTTAAGACTATTTCGTGTGTTGCTTCCGTCGTTCGACCAGGTGTCTTGGTCAGAATTCTTTCATGCTTTCGAAGCACTCGCCTTAGTAGCGATGCCTCGTTAACACGCAGTGCTGCCTCCTCGACCAGGGTGTCCACGACGTTACTCCTCTGTAATTCCAGAGTGAAGGCTGCGAAATCGTAATCTTGGACGAATTTTCGCAATCCTCTTCCGTATTCCTCTTTGTCCTTGGCTTCGTCCAGTAATTTTTGGGGAACTACGGGGACTGACCGTTCTCCCTCGGGACTTATCCAGTTCCATGAACGGGTTATCGGGTTTGGCTGAATTTTCAGTTTCGCCATGATGTCCATCCCTAGGAGGAATACTTTGTCGTGGGATGGCAAGACTATGAAGGGGTGGGACAGGTTCCCCCCCGTCCAGTCGATCATGATGCGAACTACGCCCTTCGGCTTGACGTAGCCGTTGGCGGTGAGCAATTCTACGTTCGCGTTCACTTGTGCCACCTTCTTTCCAATATCCAAGTCTTTTACTATATCTTCGGATATGAATGAACGATCCGCTCCTGAATCCAGTAGACCGAACGATTTTTGGTTTTCTATCTCCACTGGCAGCATACACAGAGTTTCGCAATGTGCTTTCGTGACATTGCAGTGAAATACGCGTAATGTCTGGGGCTCAACCTCCAGATTGAACGGAAGGTCCGTCCAATCCATGTCGACCTCCGGTTTCGTTCTCACTTGCATACTCGTTAACGTCACTTTTTCCTCCTTCTTCGGAACGATCTGTATGCGGTCTTTGATCTGTGCCTCTGCCAAGGCATGACCTGCGGGTCCAGTGTGATATTTCTTCTTTTTAATTTCCGCGGCTGGCGCAGACGAAGCTGAATTTATTTCGGCGACGCCTGCGCTTGGAAGTTTTTTGCCAGATCAGTTCTTAACTCCATCATCATTTTCATCATGGTTTGCATGATGTCCTTTTCTTTGACGGTTTTCTCACATTTATCTGAGTAGTGGCCGTATTCTCCACAGCTGTAACATTTGATGTTACTTTTATCCCCTGTGGGAGTGAATCCCGGTTTTTTCGGGACGAAGGGCGTCGGGAATCGTCTTTTTCCTCCCAATGCTCCTCTCGCTTTTGTTGCTTGCACGTGTGCTCTGAATTGTGTGATTGCCAAGGCCCGGTGTGCATGGTGCAAATAGGGACCTTGATCGTCGCATCCCGTCGATAAGTTTTCGAGG
The DNA here is from genome assembly GCA_949358305.1 of Strigamia acuminata. NCBI lineage: Eukaryota > Metazoa > Arthropoda > Chilopoda > Geophilomorpha > Linotaeniidae > Strigamia > Strigamia acuminata. The sequence continues at coordinate 25,930,963 of OX442314.1, read as the reverse complement.
TGCTCATTTAGGGCTTCCTCGTCGCTCGATGCTGGCTCCTCTTCTTTAGCCGTGGCGAGAGGTGTTGTCTCTTCGACTTTCTCCATCTGGGTGGAGTCCGTCGAGGTCACCTGCATCGCCGTCGCTGCCGGTGCTTTCTTTGGGGCAGCTATCGGGTTGGCTGGAAGAATACTGCCTGCTTTAGGCGTCAGCATTCGTCCGAAGGATGCTTCGGTGAGACTCATTATGCCGCTCAAATATTCACTTGGCCTCATTAATTTTTCTGAGGTCTTGTGGCGTTCGGCGCTCGTCTGCAACCGCTTCTCGTGCGCGTCAGCTTCTTCCGGGGGCAGAGTGGCGTAATACCGCTGTTCTATTTCCAACGTGTTTGTTAGAAGATAGTTACTGACATCTTGGTAATCGCCAGTGCGGGGTGCACGCATGTCTAGCAGAATTCTTTGCGAGTGGGCCGATAATCCTCCGTAAAAGATCATCGTAAAACCAGCGGGGTTTATTTCGTACGGCGCTCTTGCAAACAGGAGTTTCGCTCGGGCGTCGTAGTCGGCTAATGTTTCTCCTGGGGCTTGTCGTAGACCACGTAATTTGTTACTGATCTCGTCTGGAGTCTCGCCGTATCGGAGATCGAAACGGACGAGAAAATCGTCCCAGGTTGGGTTTTTTAGTCCCTGGTACCATTCTCGAGCTGACCCCGTAGTTAGCTCCACTAGCCCGTGGGTTAGCATGTCGGCGACGGTGGCTTTTGTCGCTTTCTTGATACGCATTACTTCGTCCAGGAAGCGGTCTCCGGCCTTCCACGAACCGTCAAATCGCGTTTGAATATAGTGTTGCCAGCGGATGTTACCCGTGGCTTCACTGCTTGGTTCGTTTCGTACGCCATATTTGCGCTTAACCCTCTCTCCAGCGCGATTATGTTCGTCGCCTGGATGGCCTAGATCGATTCCTTCTCTTCTGAAAGAGTTCAGCAGGGCTCGGCCTAGCTCAGACATCGTGTAATGTCGGCCAGATGAGTCCTGAAAGTTCCCTTCCTCTGAACGAGGGTTGGAGCTCCGGGAAGAGCGGTCTGAAGCATTCGGCCGGTTCGACCGGTGCCCATCGCTGTCTTCTTGACTCCTCCCTGTAGACGGTCGACTCGGATGGTCGTCGTCCGACGAATCGGAGGGCTCGGAGGGATCTCCTTGGGGGTGAAACCTCGGCCCTCTCGGTGGGGTCTCTCCGCCAGCCTTCTTCTGTTTCGAGCCTCCGGATGGCGGCGGCTCCCCTCCGTCGTTGTTCTCGTAAAAAGAATGCCATCTGTTTTCCTCGCTTTCGGGGCGTTCCCGATTTTTATTTGCGTTTTTCTTTTCGAGTAACGCGTCGATGGCTGCTCCCGTCTCGGATCTTTTTGAGGGGTGACGGCCCTTTGTTTTTGGGACCGACTCGTCTCTCTTTTGAGATTTCCCCCTTTTCGCCGTTTTTGCCGGCTTTGTTGCACCTTCTCCTGTGTCGGTATCAGAGCCGCTGGGGGGTTCTGGTTTCCGTTTCAGGTTTTCTTCATTTTTCTTCCTGTCCGAGACGTCTTGTGCGTACTCTTTCTGGAACTTTTCTGTCTCCTTCTCCCAGTTTTCGGCTTCCCATCTTTTTTGCTCATCTATTATAGCTTGTTTCTTCGCTTTGTACTCTTCGGTCCATCTGACTCGATCCCACTCTTCTTTCTCTTTCAGAAACTGTTCTTTTCCTTTTCTGGCTTCCTCTTCTCTCAACCTCTCGCGATGTTGTTCTTCCCATTTCTGATGTTGTAGAATGGCCTCTTTTCGCAACATTTGTAGTTTTTCTGTTTTTCTTTGAGCTATTAGCGCTTGAAATTGGTCCTCGTACTCTTGAGCTTCTCGATGTCGCCCTTCTACTGTTGCGTTCCATTCTTTTCGAATTTTAGCTTCTCGTTCTTCCCTCATTTTTTGGACCAGTTTCTCTGTTCTCTCGGTGGTTCTTCTCTCGCGTTGCTCCCTTTCTTCCTCTTCCTTCCAGAGTTCTCGCCGCTCTGCGCTCAGCCTTCGTTGGCGACTAGTCGCTTCTTGTCTGGCTTCCTCGCGGGCCTTCTCTCTGGATTCGTGAAGTGTTCGGTTGGGGTCTGGCGCGAAACCTCCGGTGTCACTGGGCGTTACCTGGGGCATGGGCGTCTCCGCTGCTGGTCTTGCGACCGGCGTCGGGGCTTGTGCCGCACAGATAGCGTCAGTGAGTAGGGTAATCGATTCCCAGACTGACGTTCCTACTGGAATGTCTATCATCGCTTTTAGCTGGGCAGCTTGCTGCGTCAACCGAATTAGGTGAGATACTTCGAAGGAAACAACTGCAGGACTCGCCGTAACTCGGGGGGTTATCGGGGTCCCGCCGTCGTTTTTCCGTGGGGTTTGTTTTACGGACGTCTGAGCCGTTGGTGGCGATGGGTCTGTGCCGATCGTGACCGTTCTTTTCGGAGCTTCATCCGTCTCCTCGGTCATCAATATCGATACTCGTCCTGGTGATACCTCGCGAATTTCTTCTCGATTTTCTATGGCTTCCGGATCGGTATCTTCGAAGGGTTGCATATTCAAGGGAACCCGCTCTCGCTCTGGCCCGTCTAGGGCCGCGAGCGATGCAGCTTGCTCCTCTTTCTGCGCCTTCGCTCTCCTTTTATTCGCTCGGGCTTTCGCCTTTGCGGACATTTCAGGGACGGGACCATCCGACCTTAGGTGGTAGTCGGAGGTCCTTTTTCCCTTCTCGGGCATTCTCTGCTCGGTGTCAGACGTGGATTGCTCATCTTTGTCTGACATTTTCTTTCGGTAATTCTACGGTTTGGGTTATCTTATTGAGAGATCACAAGTTCAGATTTGAGATTTATTTCTAAATCCCGGACAGACCCCCACGTGTCGCGTCCTACTTGGTATAGGTTTAAATAGCGCTAACGTGTAATACTTTACCTGTGATCAATTATGTAAATACCCAAATGAATACCAAATGTATGTAAATAAACAGGTAATTTATTCACCAGGCTTTATGCCTTTAAAATACACTCAGTAATAATTCTAGAGTCGACGTGGTCAGCGTCGAACAAAGGATTTCTCAAGATGGCGTCGTCGATTCCGCGTGGTCGGCGGAACAAAGGCGGCGTCTCGAGTTGTCGTTAATTCGTCACGGATTCGTCTTCACGGACGCGGTGGAATGCTCTTTCGAGTCTTCTATCCGTGCCTGTTGTCTAGGGTTTGTTTAGCGTCGCAGAGGCCTCGTCTAGGAACTTTGGGGTTCCCTACAAAGCACTCGGACACTTACTTCGGCGAATAATCGTCTGGGCGATTATTCTGGGTGATTTCACAAGGGCTATTCTCGTGCTTTCGCAGGAATAGCTCGCAAGTGACTTCGTGAGAGTTACAGTTTGCACTTTACTCAGCGATCCTCGATCAATCCTAACTTGTAGTTGAAGTTGGCCTGACGGTGAGGTAGTTGCTGTGTTCTTGGTGTCGTTTGTGTAAGTTCTAACTTTAGGCGGGAAACACAGCCTTTTATGCAGTGGGGTGAAGGGCCGGCGATCAACCAATGGGGGCTGACCATCAGCCGCTTCCTCCCCCTCGGGGCACACACCTGCCATGGGGAGGTGGAGCCAACTCGGGGGGGAACGACTCTTCAATCACAGTGACTCAGAGGACAAGCATCCGCCCTGGGGGGACACTTATCCAACTGGGTCACCACAACGGCGAATAATCATCACGAGAGAAATCGTGTAATTACTCCCGATGTAGTTGTAACCAACGAACGAAGTGTTTCTGTAGATCGAACTGGCCCTCGTTCACCGGCCACATATCGCTACCAGCAATTACCTGGATGGCGAATGAATGTTGCTCGTGACGACAATGGGCAGTTAAATTCTTCATTATCCGTTCAACCTTCGATTCAGTTACCAGCTAGTTCTTGGCGATCGAATTCGGCCGAAAGAATGGGAAATTCCGGACAAGGAAATATTTCTGCGCCAATTTCCCGAAATTTGCCAAGTGCGACGGCAGTAAATAATAATTTACCCGCTCCCACTGGGAATTTGAATGATTCTTTTCGAGTTCCACAGCCTCGAACTAATCTGTCGGTCCTACCAAGGGGGAGAAATGAAAATTATCAAAATTTTCAATCTCACACCCAATCTGATGGGGATTTTAGGAATTATAGAAATTCCCGCTCTCAGGGTGGACGAGCTCCGCCGAGAAATCAACGATTTCCCAGAGCTCCTGGTGACCCTCGTGACTCCGATCCTAACTCGAGTAGTGACGAATCTCACGCTGGTGGAGGGGGAAATTATAACAATAATTTCCACCGACGTAATAATTCTCGTTCTCCTCCGCCACCTAATAGACGCCAAAATTTTCGAGAAGAACCAAATCCGCCACTCAGAGACCAAGAAAGTCGGTCTACACCCAATTCGAACTCTGCTTCTAATTTGTCAGACGAAAACGTAAAACAAATTATTCAGGGTTTGGTTGGTCAGATTCGAAGCCCGAGTAATCCCAGTCAGAATTTTGGAAAAGGAATCGAGATTCCTATTTTTGACGGGAAACAGACAGAGGTTGCGCGATTCCTTGAAATCGTCAAAGCTGTCGCACTCGGGAAAGGCATTCCTTTAGACGACATGGTACACACTGCTGTACCTGGACGACTATTAGGCCATGCACAACGTTGGTTCCATAAGCAACGCCATACTTTTAACAGTTGGCGAACTTTCGAAGCCTCTTTTCTCGATTGTTTCGACCTCGTTCCACTTACAAGAGAAAGGCGACTTCTTAATGTAAAACAACGAACCGACGAATCACTTTATAGTTTTCTTCTGCGTTATACGCAAGAACAAGGTGAAGTGCCGCCAGGTGATAAAACTGGACGTGCGCAATTATTCGACAATCTAACTCAAGAAAGTTTCACGGCGTTATGTACACAAGGAATGTATGGTAACTTTACAGTAGATGACATTCTACAATATGTAGGAGCAAATCGCTCTAAGTTTGAAAGTTCTCAACTTGCAGCCAAATTGGAGTACGATAATCGAGAGAATCATCCTACTCCCAAACTTCACGAAAAATCTAAGATTTTTCCATCCAAAACCTCACTACGTTTAACGCAAACACAAGATGAAGTTGAAGATGAAGACGAGTCGGAAAATGACGACTCAACTGACGATGGTTCAATGGAGCGATTATTTGCCGCCCAGTATGAAAAAACTACTGGAAAATGCTTTTTCTGTCACGAGCCTGGACATTTTAAAAGAGAATGTCCCGCTCTTGCCAAAAAATTAGCAGGGAAATCAGACTCGTTAAATACAAATAAAAGATTTAACCACTCTGCTCCCAACCCCGAGTTTAAACGACCCAAACAAAATTGGGTTACGTCAGAAACTTTAGACTCCAAATTTACTGACTTCCAGAAAAACATGGTTGACCTGTTAATTAAGCATTTACCAGCAGCCACTGAGTCAGTCACTCCCGATGAGACAAAAAACTGATTCAGGGGGTTGTTCAAGTTGCCCAACCCCCGCCTAACGAGTTGTTTCCTCTCTCGGAATTTTCAAATGATTTATTTTTTCATAAAAAAGAAATTAAAATAAGACATAAGCCTAGTCATCTCACAGTACCTTATGTCGATGATTCGAAGAATAAACCACCATCGTTGGTCATTTCTTACGAAGCAGTGCCTGTCTGTCGGAAAGCTAGTAGTTCCACTGGTGGTGTCGATGAGAATTTAAAAATCATGACAGACCAACTAGAAAATTTGAGTATTTTCAGTGGAAGTTGGAATGCGCCAAAGAAACCGCTTGTACCCAAAGTTTTCAAGTTAAGGAAAATTCTTAAACTTGAAAAATGGAACAAGAAAGAACGAAAAATATTTCTTGGCAAACTTTGCAATAGCAAATTAATTAATGGTGGCAAAGATGATCCGCGTATGAATGTCCAAATTGGAGGTTTAGATTACAACGCACTAATGGACTCTGGAGCCACCCAATGTTTTATTGGAGTACAACTCCTTTCAAACACAGAAATTCCGGTGGAATTCATACAAGAATGTCCCCGCGGAATGCGTGTCTGCGCGGTCGGAATAGATCACCGACCTATCGGTCAAGTTTGTCTTTGTGTCAAATGGGCCGATAAAAGGAGAGTTACACCTATGACCTTCATAATTCTACACAAGAATGTATGTGGGTTGATTTTGGGTCACAATTTTATGCGTAGAACGGGGATAAACCCTAATCCTCGACGGGCTGTGTTCACCTGTGATGACATGCCCGGATGGACAGCGCCATACGAGACCACTGAACTTAACTGTTGTTTAGCAAGCATTAGGACTTTGGGTCTCCAAGGTGAAGGAACTCCCACTTCACCTGATTGGGCAGAAAAACTCGTCGAAGGCTGCAACAGCTCGGCGGAAGAAAAACGGTTACTCGTAAACGTTCTTTTGCAATTAAAAAACGTATTTCGAGATCAATTGGGCTGTACGAAGGTGGCCAAGCACAGCATCAAGTTTAAACCTGGTGCTACTTGGAAACACCAGCCATATAGAATGTACAATCCAGCCAAGAAGGCCATTATGACGGAATTGGTCGAGGAGTTAGAGGCTGATGGGTTAATCGAACCTGCCACTGGCCCTTATATAAGTCACCCCGTCATAGTGGCTAAACCCGGCGGGAAGTATCGATTATGTATCGACTACCGCTGGTTGAATGCGATCACAGAAGTTGATGCAATTCAAATGCCAAGTATTGACCTATTAATTCACCATACTAATCAGGCCAAGTACTTTACATCCATTGATTTAACTAAAGGTTATCATCAAATGGAAATGGAGGAGGAGGATAAGAGCAAAACTGCTTTTTACACTCCAAAAGGCAAATTTCAATTCAAGAGACTGCCATTTGGTCTTTGTAATGCACCTAGCTCTTTTCAACACCTCATGACTACCGTATTGGGTGACTCTTTATATAAACACGCTCTGGTCTACTTAGACGATATAATTATTTTTTCCGACACATGGGAAAATCATTTATTACATATTAAAGACGTACTTGAGAAGTTAGATGCCGCAAATCTAACTATCAATAAAGACAAGTCAAAATTTGGTCGAACATCATTACGATTTTTAGGCCATTTAATTTCCGAGGGATCTCTTCTTCCAGACCCGGACAAAGTCTCGGCTGTAAGGAATTTTCCCAAACCGACTTGTTCTAAAGACATTCAAAGATTTGTAGGACTTGCGAATTTTTTCCGAAAATTCATTCCTAACATCGCAAATATTGCTCGTCCATTGACCAATATTATGCATGATCAAGCAAAGTTTGTGTGGGATGATCCACAAACAACTGCATTCGAAACTATCAAAGATATTTTGTGTGACAAGGACCAAGCCCTTCTCCACATGCCAGATATGAATAAGCCTTTTGTCATTTTGACAGATGCTTCTCATTCAGGTTTAGGTGCAGTACTCTGTCAAGACGTAGAATTATTCTGTGAAAAGAAACAGAAATTAATTATGGTCCCAAAAGCAGTCGCGTACGCCAGTCGAGTGTTACACGGGGCCGAAGTAAGGTATTCTACGCCGGAATTGGAGTGTTTGGCCGTTGTATGGGCAATCGAAAGATTTCGCCCTTATATTGAATACACGACTTTCACTCTCGAGTCCGATGCTAAGGCCCTTAGCTGGTTGATGAGTACGCCGGAACCATCGGGAAGGTTTGGTCGTTGGGCCGTCAAAATACAATGTGGCGCGTTTAAAATTATTTTTAGACGCGGTGCAATGAACCAAGTAGCGGACGCATTATCACGCGCTCCACTGTCTGCACTAGACACTCCGGATTATGATTATATCGAACCAGAGGAGATCACCCATTTCTATCCAACTTGGAATGGAAACAGGTGTGCATCTTTACAAGTGACGGAAACTAAGCGCAAACATTTTCTTGCAAATGTTGGCCTTTGTTTAGACTTTTTCTCAGAATCATATAATCCAGTTAGATTTCATGATTCTGGAGAAAAGGGGGAGGAAGAAGGATGTACGAGAGAAAATTGCAGACATATAGATGTCCACAATTGTAATCACGAAAATGTACACACTGCGCTAACAGATATCCTAAAAGTAGTTCCGCCGACGCGAGACGAAATTATCGAAGCGCAGCTTAAAGATCCAGCATGTAGTAAAATCCTTGTTTACCTAAAAGGAGACGAAAAATTAAAAAATCGTATCACGGATAAACATTGGTTAAATGCGATTCGTGGCTACACTCTCGACGAACCGGAAGAAAATAAAGGTGTTATGCTAATTTATTTTGCTCCGACCGATGAGGAGGAGTTAAACGACTCCGGCAACGGGTTTAAGGCGGTAATTCCACGCTCTCTTGTGAGACGTGCATTATTCGCATGCCATGGCCACCCACTTACAGGACACGCTGGCATGAGTAAAACCCTAGATAGAGCAAAGAAGATGTATTTCTGGCCTAGAATGAGCAAAGACACTCGAAACTACGTTCGCAGTTGCACTCATTGCCAACAATACAAACCTAGTCAACACCAAAAGCATCGGGCAAGCTATACACCCCACAACATGACCAACCCATGGGAGACAATAAGCATTGACCTGATGGGACCAAAGCCAGCTGGTCGTTCACAATTAAAATGGATTTTAGTAATCATTGATAATTGTACAAAATGGATTGAAGTCTTCCCACTAGCAACTGCATCAAGTGAATGCATTGTTAATAAGATGAGCGAAGTTTTCCACCGTTGGGGATATCCAAAAAAGATAATCTCCGACAACGGCAAACAATTCGTGTCAACAATATTTAATGATTTTTGTCGAAAAAATCACGTAGATATTGCTCACATTAGCCCATATCACGCTGCCGCTAATATTACAGAGCGGGCTAACAGGACTTTAAAAATGATGTTAGCTTTATACTCAGACATTCACTCTCACTGGCCAAAATATTTAAATTCTTTTGCCTTTGCGATGCGCACCGCTAAGTCCGAGGCAACAAATTGTTCTCCGATGATTCTTAATACAGGAAGAATCGTTCCTTTGCCATTTGACCCGCGTATTACTAAACACGCCATCAAATTCGACAAAGAGAACCCCGAAGCTTATGTCTATAGTATTTTAGACGTAATTAGACGTGCACACAGCGAAATGCATCGGAAAATTCAATCGAATTACGAAAAGCATGATCGACTACATAAAGACAAATATTATATTTGTCAATTTGCCAAAGGAGATCTCGTGTGGAAAGCCACACATATTTTATCAAATAAAGATAAAGGGATTTCGGCAGGATTCGCTGAGAAACGTGATGGACCTTGGGAAATTACGGCTATTCTCGGCGGAGGTTCCTACACGCTACGGAAGCTCTCCGACAATTCAAAAGCAAAAGCGATCAACATACAGGATTTAATGCCTTATATCCCAAGTTACCCGATTGAGGAATGGACATTAGATCAGAAAGTCGGTACCAACGAGTCACACCCGACTCCAGATTGGATGGCAGGTCAGGTTATTAATTCTTCAGAATTAATAAATGAACCTGTGTCCATAGAAACAGGGGATTTAGTTGAAGAGAAAGAGGAGGAAACTTCTCAGATTTCTTCTAAAGAGGACGAAACTCCTCAAAATCCGTCTAAAAAGAGGAAAAGATTTCCATCTCCCGTTCGACAGTCTAAACGTAGACCCAAGCCGAACACAAAATACGTGACCGATTTTGTACAACTCATAAATTGTTTAACACAAGTCAAGTTGGGTTAGGACACAATATATTGAAAATATTTTATTTTTTAAATAAATATTTCCAATCATATTCACGAAGGATTGTTAAATTTTATTAATAAAAACATTTCACCAATGTAGATAAAATTTAACAAATGTTTGAGTTATTTTTACACGGCCGATTGTATTTAAATTAATCTACGTGTAAACATTTACTTGAAACTATGTTTTCCCCCTTTGGGTTAATAGAAACTTCGAGATGAGTAATTACAAACCAATCAAATTACTCCTCGAAACTCCCCTTAACCCCTGGTTTGAGATTATCACTCACTTGTTCGCCAAGTTTTGTACTGGACTGAAATCAAGGATTATTCTCGACTTTTCGACACTTCAACGGATTTTCGCTGGAATTTAGTGAGTTAAAATCTAGATGATTTTGAACACTTATCGTTTATTTTACTGATTTTTTCATTTGACGAATATCAGTTCAAATTCAGAAATTATCGACACGACGCTGATTATCGAAACCATTTCGTGGCAAAATCACAAGGAACCTTCCCGCGAATTCACTACGTGATTTTCCGGTAAATATTTAAGCAATATTTTGTCAAAATTAATAATATTTTGACATTAATTGACGACATTTATTTTGGTTAAGCGTCCATTACGGCAGACTTAGAATTTGCACGTGCCGCACAACGTCTTTATCGGCCAACGTCGCCGGAACCGAGCAGCCCTCGCAAATACGCGAAGCTAGACGTTAAACTAGCCAAATATACCCTGTTAGGACTGCACCTAGTTAGTAAGTGTTTATTTTATAAAAGATAAAAAATATCGCTTAAATTCCTTTGAAATTGGTGAGCATACATGTGTTAACAAGTCACGTGTATGATACTAACGAACGCCACCAGATGTCGGTGATAGATTTTTACTCGGACGAATTATAGAGTTATTCGTACAGTTAAAAATCATGTATATTGTCAGATACTAAAAATACTGCAAAAATATTTTTTAATATTTTGACAGGTTGTTTAGTTATTATGTCGTTTAGATGTAAAAATTAGGTTTATTTTATTTAATAAACACTAATTTGAATAGTTTTTCAACGATATTGTTTTAAAGGATAAGATGAAATTATCTACCAAGTCAAGAATAATTATTAATGTTAATAATTATTCGACAAATGAAGGAAACCCGCTAACAAAAGGAACTTAAGAATTTAATTGCGAAATTAATCCAGTTGTTGGTCGACAATTAATTTAATTTGAAATTAAATTAATTACCGACAGTTTGATTCGTGTTCTCAAATAAAATTTATATTTTTTGAAGATGCAATGAGTCGCCGAGGTCGTGCTAGCAAGCGACAGTACGTGCATTGGGATCCAGAAGAGTCTGAAGAACCGGATTATCGCTTTGTTAATCCCTCCTCTGACCCCGAGCTCGTCGCCAACTGGGCCCGTGATAACCCGGATCTCGTACCGCCCCGAATTAGGACCGCCATGGGTGTTAGCCCGACCGACTCACGTCCTTCCAGAGGCCGTCAAGCGAGTCAGCGTGTCGTAACCTATGATGCGCCCCACGAGACTCCGAATTGGGATTTTTCTGACGACTCGTCACAATACTCCCGTTCTGCTTCAAGGAGACGGCGCCAAGACGACTTCTCACAAGAAGAAGAATCTTATGAGGAAGCTCCGCCCCAGACTACCAGCAGACCATTTGCTCGACCACGAAATCCTCGCGATACCGCTAGTCGAGGAAAAACCGGCAAGTCCAAAGGACCCACCAAGTCCACGTTGGCATCTTCATCCGAGGCGTTGACCCGCCCAACATCGCAAGCTCGCTCATTATCGGAGCTCAACTTACCGATTTATCGGAAGCAACGGCGAGAACATGTATTTCGCGACATGGAAGCTGCCGCCTTGGGAACCAACATCATGCCGAAGTCGAAACTGATGTTCTGCCCATTGTGCGCAGGATGCGGATGGTTGTCGTCCTTGTTATCCGGCATTCACGCCGTGGTCTGTGTGAACTGTCACGGTGGTAAACGCGTTGCCATATCCAGCATGTGGAATGAAGAAATTCTTCCATTTATCGTCAAGGGGCTAAGTACGCCGACAGCACGCAATTGGGCGATGTGTCGCGAATGTGGCCTCATCCACCAGGGCCCGGAGCAGGCTATTTATGTAGACCCGGCACAAATGTCCAGCACCTCGACTCCACGAGGAGGATTTACGGAGCCACAACGCGAGCCGGAAACCCCCACCCCTGCGATTGATGGAACTTCAGTCGTCTCGGCGGAAAACGAACCAATGTCAGTTGTTGCGTCTGATTCTCCGCCGGTTGCCTCCGATTCTGGTCTGCAAACCGCCGCTTCTCCAGAGGGAACATCGACTAACAACATGATTGTAGCGACTATTCCGCTCCCCGAAGTAAGCGACGCTGCTGAACCGGTCATTTTACTGGTTCACCCATACATGCCAAGACCAAACATGTCGCTCACGGAGCAAACTAAGGCGGAAGTGGAACATTATTTCCCAATTTTATTGGAAGCAGCTAAGCGTATTAGTGTGTCGATTTCAAACGACCAAATTCCAGATTTGAGCGTGCCGCTGGCCGTGATCCAATGGATTTTTCATCCATCCCGGCCGGAATCCTTTCAAACTCGCTCTTTCATTTGGTGTAAGATTTTGCAACAGGTCTCAGCAGCAGCACACCCATTGATTCGTGAGGGATGGCACTCTGGCTTACCCGACCATCACTTGGTTTTTTCCGAGCCAACCAGCGCTAACACCATTCCGTTAGGAGGGCCTGATCCCCTGGAAGTATTCACCGAGGAACAACACAGAATGCTCCTGAATCCCCTGGCCCATGACGTTGAGCCAGATGCAGTACCGGAATTGGTAGCTATGCAACTTAATTCTCCACCCGCAGCCGTCTCGGAAGTTGTTACATCCATGGAAGGATTCATTGAGGATGAAGAGTTGGACTAGAAAGCGTCAACGATGTCGGGATCCGTTACTTTCCCGATATCTTTCCTTTTAGGCAAGACCAGAAGTAACGAGTCCATTTTCTCCATCTCCATTTCTTGACCCGAGTTGAAACAAAGATTTAGTCAGGTTCAGGTGTATTTTATGCCGTTTTTTGTGAATAATTCAAAGATCTTTAATATTTAAACTAACAATTCTGTTAAAATTTGATTACGAGTCAATGTGAGTTTGTTTATATGAATACTAATTTTAATACTTGAATTTTAACGTGTAAAGTGTTATTTTGCAAATCATTATATTTCCAGTGAGAAGTTACGTTTTGTGAAAATAATTGTTAAATTTTATTAATCATTTGTTTGATACAAGAGTTTGGTGTTAGTTTAAGTTATCGCCTTTTCTTGATGCAGTTGTAAGTCCACCTGTAAAGAGAGATTGGAATTATTATTAATAATTGAGAGTTTTATAATCCTAATAAATATTTTTTGAAGCATTTGATTAAGAAATACGCTTTATTTATACTATTAAGATATAAAATAAAGGTTTTTACTTACCAAGGATTACAGCTCCAGTTCCAGAGATGACAGTGTGGTCTTGATCCTCAAGATATTCGGAATAAATAGTATGTTAATACAGGTATTAACATATATTTAAGGGGGACTTGTGACGGTTACACTGTCAAACACTTTGTTAATATAGGACGAACATTTCACCGATAGATGGCGCTGGTACGTTTTAGCGGTAATTTCAAATTTCGACAATTTTTGAGTGAATAAAATATAAATTACTATTTATATTTTATTCCACTGCGACTTTAGACACTTTTAAATACTTTTGGATGTTTAAATATTAGTTGATTTATTTGTCACATAATTCTATTGAATTATGTGCAAACTCTACACCTGGTGAAGTCACCCCCCATCACCCACTGTGAGTTGGACTCCTTTTGGATTATAGTCAAAGGGACTTAATCCAAAATGTGTCCTGCGTATCCAGTTCCTGTAGTGGACCTAGTAGAAGACTATGTCCTGAGTATCCACTTCCTATGATCTGGGATTGGATGGATTTGACTGCCCAGTGATCCCATTGGATCACTGAACAGCTATTCTCCTCACCGAGTATATATCCCCCTGCAAAACGGATATAGCTCGCTCTTGTTCTGTTTTTGTTTGATACTGATATTACTTGAGCACATATTATACTTCTCTGCGTTCCGACAATCCGTTGTAGAAATACTTTGTATTTAGTGTAAGTATCTAGAGTGGGTAGAAGACTCACAGACACACTTCCCGCCTCTTCATGCCAACATTCCGTTGTAGAAATGTAGTAACTAGAGTGGAGAGATTCACAGACACATTTAAGTGTAGTATCTAGAGTGGGGTACAACCCACAGACGCACTCCCTCCAGCTTCATGCCAACATTCCGTTGTAGAGTGCAGAATCTAGAGTGGAGTAAAATTCACAGACGCATTGGTAATGTAGAATCTAGAGTGGAGTATTTATATTTCACAGACGCATTATCAGAGTGATCGACGCGGAGTAATTTCCCGGTTACTCTCCCGCCAGCCAGGACCGAGTGGAGTAATTTCCCGGCGATGGATAACCTTTCCTGCGAGATATTTCGATTCAATTCGTTATTGGTTTGACGGAACATTTAAGTCTAACTTAGATGTTGATTGCACTCGGGGCAAAAATAGCTCGGCGCTATTTTAATATATTTTACTTATTTTCATAGTTTTAGTTAAGTTTGTGACTATAAAATATCATGATCAATTCCATAGAATTAATATGAATATTTATTCTCACATTGTTACATCTCGCAATAATTATTGATTACAATAATTATCTGCGACGCGATGTGTGTGACGATACAGAAAAGTCAACCGCACCTCTCGGATATAACCCACCCAGCCTAACCATTTACACGCCTTTTAGAACCAAACCCCGGACCATTTAGAAGCCAAAGCCATTCATAGATGACATCTTTTACGTCACAGCAATAAGACCGTTACAAATTCTTATTGCATGACTGAAGCCTTCAAATGATATTATTTCAGGGCTTTTGCCAAATAACTGTATAGTTTAACTTATCGTCATTTTAGCCACTTGTAGGCATAGTATTTATATAAGGTTCAAACCGGAATAAATGTTATATGTTTTGAGAAAACATCAGGTTTGCATATTTTACATTTTCACACGGATAGTTCACACTTTAGTTTAGCAATTGCTATCTCCAGAAGGTAATCGTCACAAGTTTTTATTAGTTATTTGTTATTTTCGTGTTTTAATTATATTTATTAGTGTTGGATTGAACAATACACACTGTCATGTACACAATACGTATCTAATGCGTGACAATATTATTGTTGAAGTCGAAAAATGTCCGGTAGAAAAAAATCCTAGTCGAGATGAATCCTGGTCGCAAAGATTACTGGTCGAGTGGATTCCTGGTCGAAAGGAATCCGGTCGAAATATTTACTGGTCGCAAACATTCCTGGTCGAAAAGATTCTCGGTCGAACAAAATCCAGTCGAAAAAAATCCGGTGAGTAAAATCCAGTCGAAAAGAATCCCGGTCGAAAGGGATCCGGGTCGAAAATATTCTACCCTATCATTTCGCCGAAGTGGCCAAACCTAATAACGTCGTTCAACCTTGGAGCTCCCAACGCCTTCGATAAAATATACTGTAGAGTCCCACGCCTTGACTAAATGTTCAAAATCATCCGAAAATTGGACCTTCACTTAAATCTGCACTAGGACATGGAAACTGTGATTATGAGACTTTTACTTTCCTGCAATTTTTCTTTTGTGTTCTGACTGTTGTATATTAATATATGAGTGAAAGTGAGAAAAGAAGCTGTGGAACTTAAGGTAAATACAGCCATTGGCTTGCAAGAATAAAACATTGAAATGCACTGAAATTGATTACATGGTTTATTCAGAAATTCCAAGTTCTAGTAAAAAGCTTTTTTACTCTAAGTAATTGCTTCGTTTGTTCATCCATTACTTGCCCGTGTTTAGTCCTTTTGCATAACATCCGTAACCAAGCATTTTTAGTTTGCAAATATAAGGCGAACAACATTCCGAGCTACTTGCGCAACCTTTACCGTATGCAGTACAACTAGAAAGCAAACGAGTAAAATTAGTGTAAGATAGATTAGTGTGCGGCTGTGACAGTGTAGCACACCCAAACGCTCCCACGCCTTCTGTTCATACATTGAAAAATAAATCTAAACACCCGGTTTGCTTCTCTCCGTGACCAAGCCCATAAGAATAAAATGGTGTGCCAACGTTTATGTTTATAAACTTGGGTTGGATCGGGCTAGTATTTGGTCTGTTCCAAAGCTTTCATAAAAACGGAAGGAATTAACCACTAACTGAGCTGGAACCGATGTGTTTCGTTACTATTTTGAACTCGGACCGAATCGGCAACGAGCCGATGCGATGTCAACGGTTCGGCGCAGTGACGAAACGGCTCGAGAATTTGAATTGATGAAATAGCTTTATACCAATTTACCTGCGCTTAGACATCTCTCCAATGTCCCGTATTTCTTCTGAAAAGAGAATTTCAAAAATATAATAAGTATGCATTGCTACTATGCACAACAAATAAGAGCACAGTGGATATTTTTGTCATTAAATTTTTAAATAAAAAGCAACTTTTATGATTCTCATTCAGACGTCGTTTTTTCGGGCCTCCGACGCAGGTCCCGAACTTTCAAATTTCAAATTTCTAAATTGTGTTTAATAAAGTTATATGGTTTTTCGATTTTGAGCCCCCACTAATGACGACTTTATCCGCAGGACCCGTAAACCTCCAGCTAGCCCGGCCCTGCGCTCATTGAGTTGACATTAATAATTGTATAAGCAAACACTCTGCAATAGTGATGTGATTTTATTCTATTCTGTTTCTGTTCCTTTTAACATCACTACTGAGCTAAAAGACATCACAGGAGCTACAAATTGAATGCATAAATAACTGTGGAACATAAATGTGACAAATTTAGTTAACTGAGATATCTCCACTGTTATAATAATTGCAAAGTTAAAAATCGATTTTAGTTACCTAGTTTCGAGATTGCCGACGGCGTAACATTTTGGGCGAGCAGCATCAAACCAATTGCCATCAGAAGAATAGAACACTTGTTCATATTTGCCTTCAAGATTCAAAAAGTAACAAGAATAATTTAGTGTATACATTCCGAGCAACATTCAAAAATGTAATAAAAAATAAAAGAGATGGTTATTTACCTGTATTTCGAGTTGAAGATCAACGTTGGCACTGAATTTCTGTGTACAATGAGTGTACGGTATATGATGTGCTGCCTATTCCGACGAGTTTAAATAGGATTATTTTTCCACTCGTTAATTGAGCTATAGCTAATCAGTGCAGCATGAAAGTACTTATAAACACATTAACTGAAATCATTACAGGTGTGTTTTAATGCGATTTAGTTTAATGTATTTCTCATTAGAAATACATTACAGTTAATGCAGGTGTGTTTTAATGCCATTTAGTTTAATGTATTTCTCATTAGAAATACACTGTAATGATTTCACTTAATGTATTTATAAGTACTTTCATGCTGCACTGATTAGCTATAGCTCAATTAACGAGTGGAAAAATAATCCTATTTAAACTCGTCGGAATAGGCAGCATATCATATACCGTACACTCATTGTACACAGAAATTCAGTCTGGTAAATACAGGTAAATAACTATCTCTTTTTTTATTACATTTTCGAATGTTGCTCGGAATGTATACACTAAATTATTCTTGTTACTTTTTGAATCTTGAAGGCAAATATGAACAAGTGTTCTATTCTTCTGATGGCAATTGGTTTGATGCTGCTCGCCCAAAATGTTACGCCGTCGGCAATCTCGAAACTAGGTAACTAAAATCGATTTTTAACTTTGCAATTATTATAAATCCGTAGCTACGTACTGTATGTAGCACAAACAGTGGAGATATCTCAGTTAACTAAATTTCTCACATTTATGTTCCACAGTTATTTATGCATTCAATCTGTAGCTCCTGTGATGTCTTTTAGCTCAGTAGTGATGTTAAAAGGAACAGAAACAGAATAGAATAAAATCACTATTGCAGAGTGTTTGCTTATACAATTATTAATGTCAACTCAATGAGCGCAGGGCCGGGCTAGCTGGAGGTTTACGGGTCCTGCGGATAAAGTCGTTATTAGTGGGGCCTCAAAATCGAAAAACCATATAACTTTATTAAACACAATTTAGAAATTTGAAATTTGAAAGTTCGGGACCTGCGTCGGAGGCCCGAAAAAACGACGTCTGAATGAGAATCATAAAAGTTGCTTTTTATTTAAAAATTTAATGACAAAAATATCCACTGTGCTCTTATTTGTTGTGCATTGTAGCAATACATAGCTTACTTATTATATTTTTGAAATTCTTTTTTCAGAAGAAATACGGGACATTGGAGAGATGTCTAAGCGCAGGTAAATTGGTATAAAGCTATTTCATCAATTCAAATTCTCGAGCCGTTTCGTCACTGCGCCGAACCGTTGACATCGCATCGGCTCGTTGCCGATTCGGTCAGAGTTCAAAATAGTAACGAAACACATCGGTTCCAGCTCAGTTAGTGGTTAATTCCTTCCGTTTTTATGAAAGCTTTGGAACAGACCAAATACTAGCCCGATCCAACCCAAGTTTATAAACATAAACGTTGGCACACCATTTTATTCTTATGGGCTTGGTCACGGAGAGAAGCAAACCGGGTGTTTAGATTTATTTTTCAATGTATGAACAGAAGGCGTGGGAGCGTTTGGGTGTGCTACACTGTCACAGCCGCACACTAATCTATCTTACAATAATTTTACTCGTTTGCTTTCTAGTTGTACTGCATACGGTAAAGGTTGCGCAAGTAGCTCGGAATGTTGTTCGCCTTATATT
Organism: Strigamia acuminata; assembly: GCA_949358305.1. NCBI lineage: Eukaryota > Metazoa > Arthropoda > Chilopoda > Geophilomorpha > Linotaeniidae > Strigamia > Strigamia acuminata. The sequence goes on along the minus strand of OX442314.1, from coordinate 25,912,326 downwards.
TGCAAACTAAAAATGCTTGGTTACGGATGTTATGCAAAAGGACTAAACACGGGCAAGTAATGGATGAACAAACGAAGCAATTACTTAGAGCTTGGACGAGCTCGTCCAAGCTTAGAGTAAAAAAGCTTTTTACTAGAACTTGGAATTTCTGAATAAACCATGTAATCAATTTCAGTGCATTTCAATGTTTTTTTCTTGCAAGCCAATGGCTGTATTTACCTTAAGTTCCACAGCTTCTTTTCTCACTTTTACTCAAATATTAATAGACAACAGTCAGAACACAAAAGAAAAATTGCAGGAAAGTAAAAGTCTCATAATCATAGTTTCCATGTCCTAGTGCAGATTTAGGTGAAGGTCCAATTTTCGGATGATTTTGAACGTTTAGTCAAGGCGTGGGACTCTATATTTTATCGAAGGCGTTGGGAGATCACGGAAGCAAGCGCCAATGGTCTCACCGAGAAGCGCACGAAAGCGCCATCAGCAACGAATATGATAATCTTGTATTTAACCTTTTGTTTGAATGAAATAAAATCACTTGTAACATTCCACATTACGAATCGCATCGTGTTCAATTTATTTCCAACAGAAGGAAACAGGAAAACTTTAAAAATTTTTGTCAAGGGGCCTGATTTTTTTTGCGATTGATTGGTTGGTGCGTTTGGAAAAGGGCCTCACGATGGCCTTGGTACATATGTATATACAGAACTTCTGCTAGACTCGGAAGTGCCGCTCTACTTGATTCCTCAGCCAAGAGGGCTCTCCCAAGTCATGTAACTTTAATGTGCTCCGACCAATTACGTCACAACTTGCGACCACTGCAGTATAATCCACTGTGAGTCCGTTTAAAATATGTGCCCATAATTCCGCCTCGTCTATGGGCGCACCGATCGATTTAAGTTTCTTGGCTACTGAAATCATTTGAGCCAGATATTAAGAAATTGTTTCCGTGGAGTTCATTCTAATTCTAATACGTCCAATTTCTACCCGTTTCTGGACTTTGAGTTCGGCCAATTCGCCTTGATTTTCTGCCTTCAGTGCGGTCCAGGCTGCTTTGTCTTATATGGAGACCACAGGAGTGTGTAATCCACATCCACAATTGTTTAATTTAAAAAAAAAGTATTGTTATTATCTGAACAGTCAATATTTTTTTATTTAAATGCATCTCTCTCTCACATTGTTACAAACGTTTACAACACACAGAATTCTTTACTGTGTGTTGAAACACTAATTTTTTATTTTTTGAGTAAAAAGGCCAATTTTATCATTACACTTGGTGAATAGGCTGCTGGACATGTGACATGTGACATCATAACTACTCATAATTCACAATTCATAATCCACTATTCATGATGTCACATGTCACATGTCCAGCAGCCTATTCACCAAGTGTAATGATAAAATTGGCCTTTTTACTCAAAAAATAGAAAAGTAGTGTTACTACTTTCTTGTCCCAACTCGACGGCCATCGCTGAACAGTGTGACTTCGTGCATCGTCATCCGTAGTGGGATAATTGAAACGGTATTTTAACTGTCTGTTAAACTTAATAAAACGATTTCACACTGTGACGATGACGCTCTCCGCTTAAATTAAGCATAACAAGCAAGTCTATCTGTCTGTGTTGAGAAAAGGCTTACCAACCTAAAGGTGTGAACTGGGTAAAATAAGAAGGCATTTGGTTATCAAATCATAACATCTTTATTGATATGTAAATATAATCACCGTAAAGTGATTATATTAATCAATTCGCATAAAATATAGTTACACAATAACTATGCCGACAATTGGCCAAAGGAATTCTCGATTAAACTATACATATAGTTGCCTGTGCGGCGCTATAATAATATCAATCGGCTTCGTCCTGGTAAGATGTCGTCTGAATCGGTTGATTGTTTGGTCCTGGTTCGAATCTATAATGAAGGGGTTAGTATCCGAGTATTTGCGGTTGACGTTATCTGCATCGCCACAAACTTGGGGCGGTTATTGGTTTAAATGGCTTGCGAGAGCCATTTACCAATTGACCTCTTATAAATGTTTTGCGACATTTATAATCGGTTGTGATAAGTCAAATGGTTCTTCATATGAGAGTAAACTGTTGCGAGTTTACAATCATAACTGTTGTGGTTCTGGTACGTGTAATGATGCATTTATTAGAGTATTACTTTTCAGTAAATACTCGTAATAATTCAGCTTACATAAAGTTGGCAATTTAGTTACACATTTACTGGTGAGGTAAATGTTACATGTAGCTAGTCTTCAGTCTTGGTAATTCTTGTAGAAGTATCCATGTTTATGCATAATGGTAAGTTATGACATAAACCAGTTGGGGATTTACTTTGGTTAGACTTTTTCAAGTTTAGTCATTTCAACCCTAAGTTGATGTATTTTCGACACGCTGTTCGGCAGCCGTGGCTTACTACATCTCGCATGCATTGAGGAACACTGTGGATTGAATAAAGTGCCCGACGGTATTCATCACCCATCGCCGAACACAATCTCCTCGCGGCCACACGGCCGTCATCGGGCACCCGGACATGGAGGCATCATAACACCCATCTCCACGTCAAGTGTACGCCGTATGTAGGTTGTCATAGGCCCGCAGTATAAGGGGCATTGACTGCGCAATCAACATGACAACCGAAGTAGTAGAAAGGCTCAAGTAATTCATATGTATCAATATTCAGGACAAGAGCGAGTGACTTCCTGTTGCGAGGAAGTTTATACTCGGGGTGGACAATAGCTTGACCATTGCTCCAATGAGAGCAGTGGTCCCCTGAATCCCTCCAATCACTGGTCAAGGTGATGGGATACTCAGGACACATATTCAGTCCAGGTGGTCAATATAGCTCTCTGCTAGGTCGGGACAGGAACTGGATAGCGAGGAACACTTTTGGATTAAGTCTTTCAACTTAATCCGCGGGGGTCCGAGCTTGGAGCAGGTGCAAGGGGGAGTTAATCCCTAAACCTAGTTTTGGTGATAACTTGGCAAGAGTTGTCACCAATAGTTTTATATCTATACTTTTTTCCATAAATAAAGATAAACTTGTTCCTATTGCTTTGAAATCACATAAAAGTTGCGTTTTATGTGAATTCATATCAAGTAGCAAATTCTATTCGAATTTGCCGCTTATTGACATCAGCGCCATCTGTTGGTGTAATTGTCGTTATATCGAAGGGAAGCATACGTGACCGTCATAACACTCTGATTTAATCCTCATTACGATCTTTAACAGAATTATCTGACTACGCCGTCTCGCCCGATGCCCGGCCGCATCCAAACAACATGGCGCCTGCGTGAACATCGCACAGCATTGACTATAAATATATTTGATTCTTACCTGAGTTGGCAAGTTTTTCAATGAAAAAGGTCAGGATTTTCAATTATTCACGTAATTTGGATATTTATTTATGCTCGGTACACTGAATTCGATTTTAAATTCGTTAATTAGTTGTGTTAAGTCAATAATTTATACTTTATGGATAATTTGCTATTAACAGTCTTTAGGGTCAAGGTAACACTGTAAATTGGGATTAACATAGCATGGCTGAGTGAATGTCGATGACTCAACAATGGATTTAATGGCACTCCAGGTTGCCGCAATACCCCCTAATACACCAATCGCGATCAACTCCCATAAATACACTTTTTCGTGCAAAGACACAGGTCTGAAAATAATTCATAAAGTTTTAATGAAACACCGCACTTATCTGTCGTCATAAATTTCTTACATTGGAGGCCAGTTTGTATGTTTCTGACCGCATAATCTCAAGTAGAATAATGATGGGAAAATGAATGTGAGCATCGTTACTGATGAACCGCCTATTAATGACAATATATTGCCAAAATGCGGAACGCTTAAAGCGACAAAAATTACAAGTAGTACTACACATGTCCGTAGTAAATATCTTCTCCAATTCAAATCTGAAAAAATAATACTGATAAATTTATTCATAAAAAAATAACATGAAATGTTTTTAAATATTGTACTTACAAGCACTTTGAGATATTTTTAGAAATTCTTCTATTTGCTGACTGACTGGGTTTAATGCAATGATAAAAGCGAAAAACATGTGCACAATGAGTAAACTTTGGACAATTTTAGTAGTTACTCCTAATGTCAAGTTTTCAACTATATTAGGACGGACGGCAGATCCAAATACAAAGTAACCCGTCACTGCCACAGGTGTGTAGAGAATTAGTAATACTGAAATTTATGAATAAATTAAGCACAGAATTAATAGATGGTTAAGTGTCAGTAGCTGCAGAATCATAAAAACGGGAAATACAGGGACAAATGTTTTAGACTTAGAGCCGTCGCTTTTATTCGAAACCGCCATTTTTGTCAGCAATCACAATTTCGGTTTTTCGTTTGTTACATTTCTTTAATGTAACAAACGAAGTCTGAACGTCAGGAACAAAGCGTACGTTCGACGTTTGTGAGGTTAACCCTCGGAGGCATGAGGGTAAAATGTGCCGTTCTGGTTTAAGCCATTACGGATTTATGGACAATTTTTAAGTCGATTGGCTAAAGCGCCATTGTTTTTAGTTCGCAACTAATTTTATAGAGGGCGAAATGCCTAAACAATAAAAATAAATAGATTTGAGCCATCTGGAGGTGGTTTTAATTACTACTGGTAAATGCGAAAAGCTGTTCACTGAAGCGCTGTTTACAAATGCAGCAAAGCCCAGCTTAAAAGTTTTGCTGGAGTTTTAAGGGGCAGAAAATTTCCAAGTTGAATATTTAATTAAATAAATGATCAATCACGACAAATTTCACCTGAGATTTAGTTTATTATCACATAAACAAAGTCCCAAATTTTCAGCAAAAAGTTTTCCTATTCAAGAAAGAGCTTGTCCATAAATCCCTATAGCCTTATGCCTCTGAGGGTTAAATACGGAAACAATACCGTACTTTTGCAAAAATACGGTATTCTTGGTGTCTCAGCTGCTGCTACTATTCGAGGGCGACTCTTAATCGGTAAAATACGGTAATTAATGTATGAAGTCGATTTGGTCTCACAAAAACATTGTGTCGTGTACAAGTACGAGTACAGTAAACACCTGTCAGCCTCAAAGTGATAAAACGTAATATTGTCGTGTTTGTGACGTACGAGGACAACAATTGTTCCACTTTAACAACAACTGCATTCTAAAAAGTAGTTTTTTAGTCGTTTGTGTTTTTGTCTTGTGATGTTAAAAAATACAAAATCAAAAATACAAGCACTTTAAAGACGAATTTTTGAATGCAATTACTGGATCATGTTATCATCATTGTTGTTATCTATGATAATATTTGCAAAGTTTCTTTTCTTTTTTCATTTTATCATTTTCAGGCCAACCTGATGTTTAGATGGTCACAATCTACGTGAAATCAAAACGTTAAAGTTCAAACAAGAGTTATTAGTTTAGTGAACTATACTTATGAAAGTGATGAGAATTGACTTTGGGAATTGTTTTCGATCTCTCATGTCGTTTTGAATTGTTGGAAATAATGCTGCACCACCAAATGCAAATAGTATAGTGTAGTTTTTAGTGTCGAAGGTTGGGACAATGATAAGACGCGTGGTTAGGTTTAACAGGAATGACTAACTTTATTCTAATTGCTAACACATTATATACAGGTGCGCTCAACCCTGATTGGTTTACGCCAAGTACGTCATCTGGACGTCGTGGGTGCGCAGGTGAAACGTTCACCTGGCGTGAAGACTGGGCACTCAAAACCAACATATAGTTCCAAATGCAAATACAAAGGTTTGGAAGGTTATCGTTTCAGGCGGTGGTTTTACTTGTGTGTTGTGACTGCTGTCTACTAATATTTGAATGAAAGTGAGCAAACATGCAAGTGCTATTGAACTTAATGCAAATACAGCCATTGGCCTGGAAAAATAAAAATGAAAAAAGGTAATTTTTTTGCTAATATGTACAATAGATACCATTAATCAATTTAAAAATGGCAGATTATATTTTGAATTAAATTTTCTAATGCAACTAATAGTTGCCACTTTTATTTTTACTATACGAGTCCTGACGACTATTACGTCTTCATGGTTACAGACTTGGACCAGCGATTTCCGCCAATTGAGTTGGCTGTGACATTGAACGGAAAACCCGTGAGGATGATAATGGATACAGGATGTGAACAGTCGCTGATGACTCGCGACACGTATAACTTGCTTTGGCCCGATGCGATGACCGCACCAGTCGTGAGGTATGCCCACAACACGTTGCGAACTTACAGCGGCCATCGCGTCGAAGTATACGGGAAAATTGAAGTAGAAATTGTCGAAGCAAATAGGACAGCGGACGTTACATTCCTCGTGGTCGAAAACGGTGGCCCAAGCCTCATTGGACGTAACATCCTTGCGAAGTTGGGGCGCACTTGCGAACCCGCATCACTACACACACCGGTCGCTAAAGCAGTTAATCAATTGGGCCCCGACCACGAACTGGAAGCATTACTGGATGAGTTTGCTGATATTTTCACGCCAGGTCTTGGTCTATACAACGGACCCCCGCTCCATTTGGAGGTGGACGCCACCGTGCCACCCAGGTTTTTTAGACCTAGAGTGGTACCAATGGCTCTTCGAGCCAAGGTGGAAACAGCACTTTTCGAGCTGCAACAGCAGCGTATACTTGTGCCAACGAAGTACAGCAGGTGGGCTACGCCGTTGGTTATCGTCCCAAAGAAAGACGGTAATATCCGCGTTTGTGGGGACTACCGCTCCACTATCAACGCAGCGTTGTACCCACACCCATATCCGCTGCCCAAGATACAGGACATCCTGGCGTCCATTGGCGAGGCAAAGATTTTCTCGAAAGTCGATCTCCAACAAGCGTATCAGCAGCGCCAGTTGGACGACGAATCATCGTATTTAGTAGCGGTTAATACTCACATGGGCCTTTTCCGAGTTACCCGCATGCCGTTTGGTATCATCACGGCAGCGGGGGAATTCCAACGTATGATCGAGGAAGAGTTCAGGGACATCGATGAGGTTAGGCCGTATCAAGACGACATGTTGTTGCCGTCGAAAAATCGAGCTGATCATCTTAATTTGCTTCGCCGTGCATTTTTGCGTTTTCGCAAAATTGGGTTGAGGCTTTGCAAGCCTAAGTGCATTTTTATGGCCGTCGCTGTCGACTTTCTTGGCTTCCGCATAGCGGACGTAGGAATCTCTCCCTTACAAGCTAAAGTCGAGGCGATAATGGCAGCACCGTCACCGACCAGTGTGCACGAGTTGCGTGCATTTCTTGGACTGGTGACATTCTACGCCATGTTTTTACCCAACATGGCTACTATATTGTCACCATTGTATCGCCTTCTCCAGAAAGGTGAGACATGGGTTTGGAGCCAGGCACACGAGTTGGCTTTTATGCGTATAAAACGCGAACTTGTGTCACCAAACGTGTTAATGCCGTTTAACCCGGCTCACCAAATTGTTTTGGCAGTCGACGCGTCACCCGTCGGCGTCGGAGCCGTACTGGCTCATCGCATAAATGGAGCCGAGCGACCCGTCGCTTATGCGTCGAGAACCATGAGTTCTGCTGAACGCAACTACTCCCAGTTAGACCGCGAAGCTCTCTCAGTCATCTTTGGAATCAAAAAGTTCATCATCTATCTAATGGGGTATGCTTTCATCATTATTACGGATCATAAACCCCTTTTGGGATTGTTTGGGCGAAAGAAGCCCATCCCCGAGGTAGTTCCATTACGGATGCTTCGGTGGATGCTGTTTCTCAGCTCGTTTAATTACGAGATTGAGTATCGTAAGGGAATTGAGCATTTGAATGCAGATGCGCTGAGTCGCCTGCCTTTGCAACATGGAGCTGTCTCAGACTTGGAAAGTGTAACAAAAAGCGAAATGCTTTTTATGTCAGCGGGCGAAATGCCAGTCACATGGGACGAACTGAAAACAGAAACAGCTGCCGATGTTGTTTTATTGCAGGTGCTGTTGGAATTGTGCAGCGTGCAGCCCAATGGCAAACACATGCAATTACCGGATCACTTTGCGAGAATCACCGACCAGCTGACAGTGGTAGACGGTGTGATTCTACGCGGACATCGAATAGTCGCCCCGACCGTCCTGCGACAACGTGTTTTAAACCAGTTACACCTTGGACACCCAGGCATCGTGGCCATGAAGCGACTGGCTCGAGCTGCCTACTGGTGGCCGAAAATCGGCAACGAAATCGAGCAACAGGTAGCGACGTGCCCCAACTGCCAACGAGTTCGCGCCCTCCCGACCAAGGAGACCCCCATCTCGTGGCCCACTCCGGTGCGGCCGTGGAGCCGTTTACACGTCGATTTTGCGGATTTGGCCGGCGAGAAGTTTCTCGTATCAGTCGACACCTTTTCCAACTGGATAGAGGCCGCGCGAATGTCAACAACGACAGCAACAGCCACGATTCTTCAATTAATGCGGTGGTTTGCGACCTTCGGGTTGCCCGACGTCGTCGTGTCCGACAACGGATCACCGTTTCAAGCCGACGACATGCGGACGTTTTACCTGAGCAACGGTATCGTGCAGAGATTTTCTCCGCCATATCACGCCCAATCAAACGGGCCGGCCGAACGAGCCGTGCAGACCTTCAAAAACGGAATGAAGAAGTTGACCATCGAGCCAACATTGATCAGGTTGATGAAGTTTTTATTTCACCAACACAACACGCCATCCGCACATACTGGATTAACTCCGGCCGAGCTCATGCTTGGATGGAAAGCCAGGACACACGTCTGCAATTATGACTTACAAGATTTCGGACAACTTAACAAGTCACCCAAATCGGTCCTTCGACGTTGATGACCTTGTTTGGGCCCGTTCACCACTTGGGAAGTGGGAGGAGGGTGTTATCACCCAAAAGATGGGTTTAGTTCGTTACCAGGTCAAGTTATGCATTGACAACATTGAACATGTAAAGCATATAAATCATTTGCGGAAACGTTTCATCAGGCCATCGCCCGACGATGTGCCGACGCTTAGAACACGAAGGAAACCGACGATTGTTACCAATCAACCGACGCCTGGACCAGCGGCAGACGTCGACCAAACATTGACCGAGCTCGACAGGTTGGCGACCCGGTTAACGCGACCCCAGGATACTCCGACGAACGTCGACGCTGTACCTGCACAAGATCCCTGTGGTTCGTTTTGGGACGCTGGGATACGACGATCAAGGCGTCACCTCGGAACAAAAGCTTACCGACCATACCCGATGTCCAGCACGGCAAAGTGGCGTCGACGTGCTCGTAAAGAAATTTAAAATGTATCAAATTTCTGGGGAGATGTTAGATGTTGAATCGGATTAATTGCAAACATTAATTATAAATTCATATTTATTGCGAAATAATCGAAACAAGCATTGTCTTATTGTAATGCAAAAATGAAACGTGTAAACAATGGTAACCATATTATAAAAATTCAGTACTAACAACGAACTCGAAATGTAAACATAAACTGTATCTTCTGCGAACGAACGAACGAATGTAATCACCAAAATTAGTGTTCTTAAACACGAGTGTATAATCAAAAGCAACCGTCAAATTAAATACAAGATTCAATTGTGTTTCAACCTCGTTTGATAATTACTCCGGATTCAACACCAATATTTTGATTTAATTTTTTTTTAGGATTATTAAATTATTAAATATACTACTCAAGTAATGTCTGATTAAATGTCCAAAAAGTCTGTTGAATTTGTTTATTCTTTTCAACGCTAGTGAAATTATATTTAGAGTCATTATTAGAGCATTGTTACATTATTACACCTTTATTATAAGGCTTTTTTTTCACTTTTAATCATTTGCCAGTTGTTTCATCAAACAGACTTTTTGGACATCTATTTTTTCATTTATCGTTGATACTTTGAATAAATTTTATTGAATCGGTCTGAGAATTTAATCAGACATTACTTGAGAGTTATATTTAGTAATCCTAAAAGAAAAATTAAATCAAAATATTGGAAGTTAATTTTTTTCAAATTTTTTGTCATTCCCCAGACTTTTTGGACCCACCTCTATACACGAAACTATTGTCAATTACTTCATTTTTTTCCCGTATGCTCGATATGCTATAGTAGGATAGGGTGAGCCTGATCGTTCCTCATATTCAGGATATCTTTCTTCAATAATAATCCAGCATTTGGCCAGTTTTGAACCGGAAAATCCAGTGTTTACGCAACACAAAAGTATTAATACGATACCTATCCAACCTGAAATTCATTTGCAAGAATATGAAATAGGAATAGACAACACCATGTAATTATTACGTCGAATACCAGAATTTAAAAAATGTTAAATGTTGGCAACACTGCACAGCATATTAGTTTTTATCGTCCAAGCAATGTCCAAACACCTGAGCATCTTCCGTGGGGGTGAGGCGATGATAACTAACTTGGAGAAGAGTTTGTGTGGGATATTTCAATTTATCTTCCCACAGTGAGAAACATTACCGTATATCTTCAAATAATGCACCCGCACGCTATTTAAATTTTTTCGCCCTGCGCACAAATAGAGGCCAGTGCGCTATTAGAGGCCCGTGGTGTGTTCTTGTGCTTGATTGCACCGATGCTATTGGATTGTACTTGGATGGTGTTCGATAAGTGACCAGTCGGTAGTAGGAAATTTGCATGAATGTTTATTTGCATAAGAAACATAGGTGGCGCGACACGCAATCTCGCAAAGTCGCGGGAACGCGACGTGCAAGACGCGCGTCACAATTTAACACAGAAAACAAATGAAAGGAATGGAGTGCAAAACACTCCAGCCTGCGGACTATTTAAACCCAGCATCGGTCAATTGGCCAAAGCTGTGTTTTTTTAACGTATCTGCAACGAAAAACACCTAAAAGTGTGACAAATGAAACGTTTTCCATACGTTTCGGGAAAAAACGTATACAAAACGTTTCATTTTTCGTCCTTTTTTGGCACATTTCGAAAATTTTGGGCCTCCAATTATGCACCCGCGCGCAATTGGAGATCTACGCGCTATTAAAGGCCCACGGACAATTCGAAGATGTACGGTAATTGCATTCAAATTGGTTAAACAAAATTTGCTTAAATGTATTAAATTAATCACCTCGTTTTCACGTTAAAATGTCATATCCTGCAAACAAACTGAATTTGTACTAACTGTACTAGCTGTACAATCGTACAAATGGCCGTTTAAATTCGTTTGGCATGCTTCCTGTTTCCTTCTGTTGGAAATAAATTGAACACGATGCGATTCGTAATGTGGAATGTTACAAGTAATTTTATTTAATTCAAACAAAAGGTTAAATACAAGATTATCATATTCGTTGCTGATGGCGCTTTCGTGCGCTTCTCGGTGAGACCATTGGCGCTTGCTTCCGTGATCTCCCCAAGGTTGAACGACGTTATTAGGTTTGGCCACTTGGAGAGTTGGGTGTACCAGGCTCTCATTGGTTCTCATTTTTATGACGTCAGTCGTCGCCGGGTGTAATATGATCAGCATTGGAACAACGTTTATACTGATACCAAATCCATTTATTCTACAAATTTGTCAGGTATTTTACAAAGTTTGGAATTTGGATTACCGGTAAGTGTTTGTTTAAGCCATCCATGAACTTTCACCATAATATACCATAATAAAATTGGAATAATTTTCAAAAATATTTTTTCTTAACTAAATTGTTTGATTGCACTCATCAATAAATTTTTATTTTTTTTTATTTTATTACTGTTGTATGATTTTTATGATTTTTGAAATCAAACTTGTGTGACACTGATAAATTTGGATAAAAAATAAATGGACAAGGTATGATATTAAATTAAACTGTACAGTCACGTTTTTTTTTGTTATGCAAAAAATTCGATTTGAACAATAATAGAGCATTCTGAAAAATATTTTTACTTCAACAAATCCATGGAATTATTACATAAAATTTTAAATAAATAGAATATCATTTGTATGTGAATTTCCTAACTAAAATTAAAAACCCATAAATGATTCACAAATAAATACAAACAATTCTTAATTAAAAAACAGGTCAAATTATATTTTTGATTTTGCCCATAAACTAGCTTTTTGAACTGTGCCTCTAGATTGTCCAACTGTCCATTGCATGTAATTTGCAATTGTCACACTATTGAACAGATTCTTTCTGCTTTAAAATTGATCATATTTTTTGTTTGCACACAAATTGCAATTTTTTCCTAATCTTCTTATCTTTGGGAAATAAAAAAAAACTAATTTAAAATCTAATTTTGACTTGTCGGTATTTTTATACGCAAAAAACTGCACAGGATGCTATTTTTACACTTTGAATTTTGAATCGGCGCCCACTGACGTCAGAGAAGCGATTGCTACGCCACTAGCTCCGCCCCTTCAATTTTAGGAAGTGAGGTCATTTCGCCGAAGTGGCCAAACCTAATAACGTCGTTCAACCTTGGAGCTCCCAACGCCTTCGATAAAATATACTGTAGAGTCCCACGCCTTGACTAAACGTTCAAAATCATCCGAAAATTGGACCTTCACTTAAATCTGCACTAGGACATGGAAACTGTGATTATGAGACTTTTACTTTCCTGCAATTTTTCTTTTGTGTTCTGACTGTTGTATATTAATATATAAGTGAAAGTGAGAAAAGTGTTAGATTTAATCTATTGTTACAAATTATCAAAGGTTTTAACGTTATCAAATGTGTGAACGTTGCACGCACGTAATGCACGTGCAATTGAATTGTTGTAAAATTTACCGTAAAGTAAAGACGTGTTATTTTATGTTCCCGTTACAACGTGTGTTTTCATTACTTGGACATTCGAAATCTTTGTGGAACCGAATAGGAACCAACAAGTGGTAGCAGAAGGCCGGTTTTTCTTCGAAAAGAAGTATCCACGGCACTCAGACGACATTTTTCGAAGATTCGAGTGAGAACGAAGTGCGCACGTGACGGAATTCGAAAATCGAACGTCGTGAAAAATGGCGGATGCGATTTCGGGCGGTTCGTTGAATCGAATTGATCTTCTTACACCGGAGAACTATTTCATCTGGCAGTTTAAGGTTGGAACTTTATTAGCAGCTAAAAGTTTGAAAAATATGATCACGGACCCAGCGGTGGTGGAACCGGTGGTGGGCTCTGCGGGTTACGCAGATAATCTCGTAAAATATAACACTTGGGTGAAAAACAACAACGAGGCACTCGGCATCATTATTTTGACCGTTTCGAACGAGGAAGCGACGAATTGCATGGGGAAAACCAGTGCAAAAGAAGTTTGGGATGCGTTAAAAGCGCTGTACGCCGGAACGACGGAGGAACGTCAAATCGACGCGGCGGCAGAATTGTGCGAATTACGTATGAGACACGACGAAGCAGTGGACAGCTACTTAAACAGGGCAAAGTCAATTCAATCGAGAGCCAAGGCAGTCGGACGTGACATAAAAGATCGCGAATTGATGATGTACGTGACGCGTGGTCTCGTGACAAGATTTTCCCACATTGCGAGGAATTTTCGATCGAATGCAGCCGCAACAATTGAAGAATTACGACGTGAACTCAAAATGGAGGACCAATGGTCAGCGTTTAATTTGAAAGGAGCAGCGACGGAAAGCGGGACAGTGGCGTTCAAGGCACAAGTCGGAAAAAATTCGGGAGGCAGGAAAACAAAAGGTGGGACAAAATTTGTTTGTTATGAGTGTGGCAAAAGTGGCCATATTGCCAAAGACTGTTGGCAGCGCCATCCAGAGAAGCGCCCCGCGAAAATGGCGCAACGACCAAAGGAGGCGGCAAAAATGGCGCAGGCTGAAGTAGAATTTGCAACAATACAACACGCGCTAGTGGTTGAATTGGAATCGAGCGATCACCTTGACGACTGGATTTTAGATTCAGGAGCTTCTGTGCATATGTCGAGCAAGCGCGAGCTGTTTAAAACGTTTGTTGAGATGGAGACAACAATAACCACAGCCAAGAAAGGTGTGAAGCTTCTAGCAACTGGAAAAGGAAGCATAATTTTGGATTGTCAACTCGACGGAGCAGCAACAATGAAGATTTTGCTGCAAGATGTGCTCTTTGTTCCAGAGCTGAAGGGGAACTTGCTCTCAATTCCGCGCTTGACGGCAAAGAACTACACCGTTCAATTCAGAGGAAACTGGGCGGACATTAATAGTCCAATTGGAGAGACGATTGGAAAGGGAGCGAAGTGTGGCACCATGTATTTATTGCAACTGAAAAAAGAAGAGCAAGCGAATGCGGTTGCCACGACAACTAAACAAACCAAGGAAATATGGCATAAACGATTGTGTCATGCAAACGAACGAACAATCGACAAGATGACCAACAAGGAATTGGTTTACGGGTTGGAATACAACAATGCACCATTGGAGAAATGCACCGCGTGCATACTCGGAAAAATGACGAAGAGCCCGTACAAACGAATAAACGAAAAGCAGTCGGATGATGTTTTGCAACTAATACACATGGATTTGATTGGACCATTCAAGACACCATCAATGGGAGGAAGCAGGTACGCTTTTGTAATTACTGAAGACTTTACCCGCAAGAAATTTGCTTATTTCATGAGCGAGAAATCTCAAACATTTGACTTCTTCAAATCGTTTAAAGCGATGGCGGAAAAACAAACGGGAAATAAATTAAAGCGTATTAGAAGCGACAACGGAGGCGAGTTTGTCAACGAGAATTTTAAACGTTTATGCAACGATGAAGGCATATTGCACGAGCTCACAGTGCCATTCAATGCAGCCAGCAACGGCATTGCGGAGCGTACAAATCGAACGCTCGTAGAGGCGACACGAACATTGCTTTTGGAATCGGGCCTACCGCAAATATTTTGGGCCGAAGCATTTTCAACGTCGATACACGTAAAAAACCGAACTTTGACGAAACCAAATGGTGATTTAGTTCCGGAGGAAATGTGGTTAAAACGCAAGCAATCAATAAAACATCTTCGAGTTTTTGGTTGTGAGGCATTCCTGCACATCCCAGCAGAGAAGAGGCAAAAGCTTGATCAAAAAGCAAAACGCGGAATATTCGTGGGATATTCGACGGATAGAAAGGCGTTTAGGATTTACGTCCCAGCAGAAAAGAAAATACAAGAAGGTAGAACGGTGGAATTTAATGAAGAAATTCGAGGGGCGGACATCTTTAATTTGACAAAACCGGACGAGAATAGGCGTTTTTGTCAAGAATTCGAAGACGAGGCAATTGGAGAAACAAATGCTAACGATGACAACAATGTTCAACAGCCTGCAGTGATTGTTGAAGATGAACAACAAGAGCTGCAACGAGATCAACCAGCGCAGGTTGGCAGGCCTCGAGGAACAACACAAGCCGTGCTCGAGCAGCGACACGCGGAACAAATGGAGCAGCGTGAGCGACAATTGCAACAAGAAGGTGTACGACGATCACAGCGCATCGCAGCACAACATGAAGCAGTGAACGCAGCGGTTGAGGCAGCGAATGCAGCATTCGAAGGCGTTGACGACTTATTTACACCGGAAACATACGAGCAAGCAATAAATTGCGACGAAAAAGAAAAATGGAAAACGGCGATGGATAGTGAAATAGACTCATTGCACGTGAACAATGTTTGGACATTGGTGAAGAAGGAAAAACAAATGACTACGATAAAGAGCAAATGGATTTATCGGATAAAACTCAACGTGGACAGGAGTGTAAATAAATACAAGGCAAGATTGGTGGCAGTGGGGTATTCCCAGAGAGCAGGCATTGATTACACGGAAACTTTCTCGCCAGTTGTAAGAGTCGAATCACTCCGCATCATTTTATCCATGGTGGCCAAACACAAATTGATGACGCGTCAATTTGACATAAAAACAGCTTACCTGTACGGCCTGATTGATGAAACGATTTTCATGGAGCAGCCAGAGGGATATGAACAGAAGGACTTGATTTGCAGACTTGAACGAAGCCTGTACGGCCTGAGACAATCAGGGAGATGTTGGAACGAGAGACTGGACACGGAATTGCAGAAAATTGGCCTGACACCACTAATCAACGACAGGTGTGTGTATATTTACAAGAGAAAAAATGACTTTATTATTCTGGGGGTGTACGTAGATGACATTTTGGCAGCGTTTACTAGTCAAAAGATATTGGACCGGATTCTAAAGAAGATAAAACGAGTTTTTGAAATTGTTGACTTGGGGGAAGTGCATTTTCTTTTGGGAATGGAAATTTCGATAATGGACAACGGAATTCTAATTGGTCAACAAAAATACATAAACGATGTTTTGA
Source organism: Strigamia acuminata (assembly GCA_949358305.1). NCBI lineage: Eukaryota > Metazoa > Arthropoda > Chilopoda > Geophilomorpha > Linotaeniidae > Strigamia > Strigamia acuminata. The sequence goes on along the minus strand of OX442314.1, from coordinate 25,896,101 downwards.
AGAGATACGAGCTGATGGACGGAGTCACTGCAAACACACCAATGGCTACTGGACAAGACTTAGATGATTTTGAGAAATCGAAAAGAGTCGACCAGCAACTTTATCAGCAAATGATAGGATCGCTGATGCACGTGATGATAATATCACGACCGGACATATCATTCGCAATAAGTGCGTTGTCAGCATATTCAAGAGATCCGCGCCAATTACACTTCAGAGCGGTCAAACGAGTGATGCGATATCTGAAGAAGACGATTGAGATGCGATTGTTTTTCTCAAATGAGGAGGGGAAATTACAAGGATTTGCGGACGCAAGCTGGAACGTCACCCAAGATGCAAAATCACATACAGGGATGATAGTAAAAATTGGATCAACAACAATAACGTGGAAAACCAAAAAACAACGATTAGTCGCGATGTCATCGACAGAAAGCGAGATTTTGGCCATCTGCGAAATGCTGAAATCCATAAAATGGGCGCGAGACTTTTTGAGTGAAGTGGGCGAAGGAAGCTGTGTGCAGAGAAAAGTACCAATCTTCACGGACAGTCAACCAGCAATGCAGATTTTGTGCGGTTCGAACCAGTTTGGAAGAACTAAACATATGAACCGACACTTGATGTTCATAAGGGACGAGATAAAACTTGGCAACATTGAATTAATCCATTTACCAACAGGTGACATGATTGCTGATTTCCTGACGAAGGCGGTCGCGAAAGACAAATTCATGGAGGGACGCGACGGCGTGAGTCTGAGAGGAGAAGTTAAGATAAACGAGGACGAAGAGAAGAACGAAGACGAAGACAAATAGTTTTAAGTTCGAAATAATATTTTATTCATGTTTTTTGTTTTTGTTTTCGAATTTCATTGAATGTTAGTTTTAGTTTTTCTTAATTCATTTTAAAACTTATAAAAATTTGTAAGGAGGGTTTGTTAGATTTAATCTATTGTTACAAATTATCAAAGGTTTTAACGTTATCAAATGTGTGAACGTTGCACGCACGTAATGCACGTGCAATTGAATTGTTGTAAAATTTACCGTAAAGTAAAGACGTGTTATTTTATGTTCCCGTTACAACGTGTGTTTTCATTACTTGGACATTCGAAATCTTTGTGGAACCGAATAGGAACCAACAAAAAGAAGCTGTGGAACTTAAGGTAAATACAGCCATTGGCTTGCAAGAAAAAAACATTGAAATGCACTGAAATTGATTACATGGTTTATTCAGAAATTCCAAGTTCTAGTAAAAAGCTTTTTTACTCTAAGTAATTGCTTCGTTTGTTCATCCATTACTTGCCCGTGTTTAGTCCTTTTGCATAACATCCGTAACCAAGCATTTTTAGTTTGCAAATATAAGGCGAACAACATTCCGAGCTACTTGCGCAACCCTTACCGTATGCAGTACAACTAGAAAGCAAACGAGTAAAATTAGTGTAAGATAGATTAGTGTGCGGCTGTGACAGTGTAGCACACCCAAACGCTCCCACGCCTTCTGTTCATACATTGAAAAATAAATCTAAACACCCGGTTTGCTTCTCTCCGTGACCAAGCCCATAAGAATAAAATGGTGTGCCAACGTTTATGTTTATAAACTTGGGTTGGATCGGGCTAGTATTTGGTCTGTTCTAAAGCTTTCATAAAAACGGAAGGAATTAACCACTAACTGAGCTGGAACCGATGTGTTTCGTTACTATTTTGAACTCGGACCGAATCGGCAACGAGCCGATGCGATGTCAACGGTTCGGCGCAGTGACGAAACGGCTCGAGAATTTGTATTGATGAAATAGCTTTATACCAATTTACCTGCGCTTAGACATCTCTCCAATGTCCCGTATTTCTTCTGAAAAGAGAATTTCAAAAATATAATAAGTAAGCTATGTATTGCTACAATGCACAACAAATAAGAGCACAGTGGATATTTTTGTCATTAAATTTTTAAATAAAAAGCAACTTTTATGATTCTCATTCAGACGTCGTTTTTTCGGGCCTCCGACGCAGGTCCCGAACTTTCAAATTTCAAATTTCTAAATTGTGTTTAATAAAGTTATATGGTTTTTCGATTTTGAGCCCCCACTAATGACGACTTTATCCGCAGGACCCGTAAACCTCCAGCTAGCCCGGCCCTGCGCTCATTGAGTTGACATTAATAATTGTATAAGCAAACACTCTGCAATAGTGATGTGATTTTATTCTATTCTGTTTCTGTTCCTTTTAACATCACTACTGAGCTAAAAGACATCACAGGAGCTACAAATTGAATGCATAAATAACTGTGGAACATAAATGTGACAAATTTAGTTAACTGAGATATCTCCACTGTTATAATAATTGCAAAGTTAAAAATCGATTTTAGTTACCTAGTTTCGAGATTGCCGACGGCGTAACATTTTGGGCGAGCAGCATCAAACCAATTGCCATGAGAAGAATAGAACACTTGTTCATATTTGCCTTCAAGATTCAAAAAGTAACAAGAATAATTTAGTGTATACATTCCGAGCAACATTCAAAAATGTAATAAAAAATAAAAGAGATGGTTATTTACCTGTATTTCGAGTTGAAGATCAACGTTGGCACTGAATTTCTGTGTACAATGAGTGTACGGTATATGATGTGCTGCCTATTCCGACGAGTTTAAATAGGATTATTCTTCCACTCGTTAATTGAGCTATAGCTAATCAGTGCAGCATGAAAGTACTTATAAACACATTAACTGAAATCATTACAGGTGTGTTTTAATGCGATTTAGTTTAATGTATTTCTCATTAGAAATACATTACAGTTAATGCAGGTGTGTTTTAATGCCATTTAGTTTAATGTATTTCTCATTAGAAATACACTGTAATGATTTCACTTAATGTATTTATAAGTACTTTCATGCTGCACTGATTAGCTATAGCTCAATTAACGAGTGGAAAAATAATCCTATTTAAACTCGTCGGAATAGGCAGCATATCATATACCGTACACTCATTGTACACAGAAATTCAGTCTTCAACTCGAAATACAGGTAAATAACTATCTCTTTTTTTATTACATTTTCGAATGTTGCTCGGAATGTATACACTAAATTATTCTTGTTACTTTTTGAATCTTGAAGGCAAATATGAACAAGTGTTCTATTCTTCTGATGGCAATTGGTTTGATGCTGCTCGCCCAAAATGTTACGCCGTCGGCAATCTCGAAACTAGGTAACTAAAATCGATTTTTAACTTTGCAATTATTATAAATCCGTAGCTACGTACTGTATGTAGCACAAACAGTGGAGATATCTCAGTTAACTAAATTTGTCACATTTATGTTCCACAATTATTTATGCATTCAATCTGTAGCTCCTGTGATGTCTTTTAGCTCAGTAGTGATGTTAAAAGGAACAGAAACAGAATAGAATAAAATCACTATTGCAGAGTGTTTGCTTATACAATTATTAATGTCAACTCAATGAGCGCAGGGCCGGGTAGCTGGAGGTTTACGGGTCCTGCGGATAAAGTCGTCATTAGTGGGGGCTCAAAATCGAAAAACCATATAACTTTATTATACACAATTTAGAAATTTGAAATTTGAAAGTTCGGGACCTGCGTCGGAGGCCCGAAAAAACGACGTCTGAATGAAAATCATAAAAGTTGCTTTTTATTTAAAAATTTAATGACAAAAATATCCACTGTGCTCTTATTTGTTGTGCATTGTAGCAATACATAGCTTACTTATTATATTTTTGAAATTCTCTTTTCAGAAGAAATACGGGACATTGGAGAGATGTCTAAGCGCAGGTAAATTGGTATAAAGCTATTTCATCAATTCAAATTCTCGAGCCGTTTCGTCATTGCGCCGAACCGTTGACATCGCATCGGCTCGTTGCCGATTCGGTCCGAGTTCAAAATAGTAACGAAACACATCGGTTCCAGCTCAGTTAGTGGTTAATTCCTTCGGTTTTTATGAAAGCTTTGGAACAGACCAAATACTAGCCCGATCCAACCCAAGTTTATAAACATAAACGTTGGCACACCATTTTATTCTTATGGGCTTGGTCACGGAGAGAAGCAAACCGGGTGTTTAGATTTATTTTTCAATGTATGAACAGAAGGCGTGGGAGCGTTTGGGTGTGCTACACTGTCACAGCCGCACACTAATCTATCTTACAATAATTTTACTCGTTTGCTTTCTAGTTGTACTGCATACGGTAAAGGTTGCGCAAGTAGCTCGGAATGTTGTTCGCCTTATATTTGCAAACTAAAAATGCTTGGTTACGGATGTTATGCAAAAGGACTAAACACGGGCAAGTAATGGATGAACAAACGAAGCAATTACTTAGAGTAAAAAAGCTTTTTACTAGAACTTGGAATTTCTGAATAAACCATGTAATCAATTTCAGTGCATTTCAATGTTTTATTCTTGCAAGCCAATGGCTGTATTTATCTTAAGTTCCACAGCTTCTTTTCTCACTTTCACTCAAATATTAATAGACAACAGTCAGAACACAAAAGAAAAATTGCAGGAAAGTAAAAGTCTCATAATCACAGTTTCCATGTGTGGAAACTGGCGGTTTCCAAAGTGAACCAGTTTAATTATGTTTTTTTACCACCGTGGCGCAAGTGGAAAAGTTCACTTGTGACCCGGATTTATATTCTTGGAATTTAAGGATTAGCTTAATCCTCTTGTTTTATATATCTAAAATTTTGAATAAAAATTCACTGTTTTTTCAAATGTAATACTGTCTACACACGTTTCTTTGAGTCTACAACAAACTTCCATCCGAATTTGACTCCATCCGTCGTTTTAACAAGTTTTAGAAGTGTTTCATTTATACAAGTTGCTCGTGCAACGTCTCATGGTGCCGAAACCCGGGAAACATTTTTGAAAACGAACCAGAACGCGAAAATGGACGATTTGGCAAGAAGTCGTGCACAAAGGGAAACACAAAGAAGAAGCGTGCGTGCGCTTTTTGAGAGACTGAAGAAAGAAATGGCCGAGGATCCCCTCAACGAGGTACGATTATTATGCATACAAGCCCAACTAATCACAAAACGTTTGAAAATCGAAATGCCATCCGTGAAACGAGTAGAAGATGTGGCGGCCCTACGGAGACTATGATTTTTGCGACCTGCATATTAAAAGCCTCGAAAACCTCGGAGTACCGGCGGAAACCTTTGGCCCATTGTTATGCCCAATACTCGCGCGTGCTGTGCCAACCAGCATACAACATGATTTTGCACGTCCACGAGGAGATGCACCTTGGGTTGTTAAAGAATTTTTGGACTTTTTTAGATTCGAAGTAGCGATGCGCGAACGTACGGAAGCCGCAGATAAAACCAGTAAACCACAGCAAGAATCAACGGAAGTCCCGAATAACAAAAAGGAAGAGGTGAAGAAAACAAATTATAAGTCTAATCATCCAAGTTCCGCTTCAGCTCTATCCAACATTGTCTACAAATGCACGTTTTGCGAGAAAACAGAACACAAGAGTCCAGACTGTCCGCTGTCCGTAGAAAAGCGAAAAGAAGCGTGTTTCAAGGCCCGACGTTGTTATCGATGCCTAAAGGAGAATCACCAAGCGCGTCAGTGTAACACGAGATTTAAATGTAGGAAATGCGAACAAAAACATCACACGTATTTATGCGATAAAACCGACGAAGAAAAACCAAAAGACACCGTCACGTCATCTGTACAAGAATCAACACCTGCGGAAACCGTGATGTTCCTGCAGGTCGTCGTTTTAGAAGCCAACGGAAGCAACAAGAAAAGAAAAGTCCAGTGTTTTTTGGATGGGGGATCACAAAGAAGTTTCATCACAGAAAAACTGTCGTGCGAATTACAACTGGAAAAAACTGGAGAACAATCCCTCGCCCTCTTGACTTTCGGATCCACTGAACCAACAATTACAAAAAGAAAAAAGGTGAAATTGAGCTTGAATAACTGTGAAAATAGAAATTGTAGTTTAGAGATCGAAGCCCTCGAATCACCTTGGATAACGCCGACCCTACATGGAAAACCAGATGAGCAGGTGATGGAAAAGTTAAGAAAATTCGATATTAAACTAACTCACGATAGCAACATTCAACGAGACGATGGGGTGTCCATTTTGATCGGCGTCGACAACTTTTGGCGCATGACAACGGGAAAACAGCAGCGTATCGACGAGAATTTGATGGCGATCGAAACCATCTTTGGTTGGACACTGCACGGATCAGCTGGGAAGACAGAAACAACAATGTCATCTTTGGTGCGGGTAAATAAAGTGATTGTTGCCGATAATACAAACGAACTTTTAGAGAAATTTTGGAACTTGGAGTCGATTGGGATTCGTCACGAGACTATGGAACCGGGAATCGATGAGTTGGACACGTTGAAACGCTTCAAAGACCAGATTGAGTGGGTGGATGACCATTACGAAGTGGGATTCCCGTGGAAGATCGACCGCAAAGAATTGAGCGACAATCGAGATGTCGCAAAAAAGCGTTTGTGGAGTTTAATTAACCGTTTCCGAAAAAATCCCAAATTGTATTTAGACTATAAAAAAGTGATCGACGAACAGCTGATTTCTGGGATTGTGGAGAAAGTATCAAAGGATTCGAAACCAAACAACCCGTATTATATTCCCCATCGACCGGTAATTGATGAGACTCGAGCCACAACAAAGTTACGAATTGTTTACGATGCGTCGTCGCACGCAAAAGGATGTTTATCGCTAAACGACTGTCTGAGTAAGGGCCCAAATATGTTACCTCATCTAATAAACATTGTTTTGAAGTTCCGAACTGGCAAATACGGCGCAATCGGCGATATCGAAAAAGCCTTCCATCGAATACATCTCAAGATGGACGAACGAGACGTCACACGATTTTATTGGATCGAGGACGGGTGGAACGGTGAAGAGTCGGTAAAACTAATTGAATTGCGTCAAACTCGAGTTCCATTTGGGACAGGACCCAGTCCATTTTTACTAAATGCAACAGTAAAAGAACACGTCGACAAGTTTGAAGACCAATACCCGGACACATGCGACAAGCTGAAGGAAGACTTGTATGTAGACGATTTTGTAACAAGTATTGACAATTCGAACAAGTTAATTCAAATTTATGATGAGAGTCGTGAGATTTTGCAAGCCGCGAACATGAAATTAACCAAGTGGAAGTCGAATGATGTGAAATTACAAGAGAAAATTATACGAGATGACCCAGATTGTGACGTGACAGTTTTTCAAAAGAAAACTAAGGTTTTGGGGGTAGTTTGGGATATTGAGTTAGATAAATTGGGATTAGACATTAGTGCATTGATTAACGAGATTAACTTGACCAAATACGCCAAGAGATTTATTGTAAAAATTACCGCCATGATTTTTGACCCGTTGGGAATGGCAAACCCTTTTGTAGTAACTGCAAAAATAATTTTCCAAGAACTATGGAAGTTAAATGTTGGGTGGGATGACGTCATTCCAGAACATGTGAAGTTAAACTGGGAAAATTGGTATGTTCAGATACCATACCTCGAAAATTTAAATTTAGAGCGCAAATTATTAAATTGGGGAGGAAATTGTAAGAAAAGGATTCACATTTTCTGTGATGCCAGTCCGAGAGCGTACGGCGTAGTAGCCTACACTCGAATACTGGACGTAACAACAAGTGCTATTAATGTTGATTTTATTATTTCCAAGTGTAGAGTGGCGCCTGTAAAGGAACTCACATTGCCAAAGCTGGAACTGATGGGCGCGCTACTAGCAACAAGACTGATTCCAACATTAAAAACGACTCTTGGATGTGAGGATTTCACAATTTGGACCGATTCCAAGATAGTTTTACACTGGATCCGCGACACCAAGAACCGACCAGCGACGTTCGTGTATAATCGTGTACGGGAAATACATCAAGAGATGATTGGCGCCACTGCCCAGGGAAGGACAACCCAGCCGACCTGGTTACGAGGGGAGTAAACGTGAAACAACTTACAGAAGAATCGTTTTGGTTGAAGGGACCGACATGGCTGGCGGACATCGAATCGAGGTCGCCAAATGAGGACGTGAACGTGAATCCAATCATCGAGGACGACGACAGGGAAGTGAATATGACATTAATAACTGTTGCAGAACCAGACATCGATTACACTCGATTTAATACGTGGAAGAAGCTGAAACGAGTTACAGCTCGAGTTTTTAGATATATTACGAATCTAAAGACGAAAAATAGGAATGGAGAACCGTTGAGAAACGAGGAACTCGAGCAGAACGAACGATATTGGCTGAAATACTTACAACAAGTGGGATTCCAGAGAGAAATTAGATGTTTGACCGACCAAAAACCAATTGAAAAATCATCATCAATTTTGAAGTTGGCGCCAATATTAGACGAAAATGGATTGTTGAGAGCCACACATCGATGGGGACTTGTCGAACTTGACCGCAATACACGCGAACCCTTTTTATTACCAAACGAACATTTTATAACGAAATTGATTGTTTTAGGCGAACACGAACGAGCTTTACACAGTGGATTGGCCGACACATTGAGTGGACTTCGAGAGAGATTCTGGATCGCCCGTGCGAGAAAAACAATCAAGGGAATCATCCACAAGTGTGTTCGCTGTCGAAAAATACAAGGACGTTTGGCCAAAGAAAAGTGGGGATTGCTGCCCATTGATCGTGTTACGCCGAGTGAGCCGTTCGAAATATGTGGAGTCGATTTTGCTGGTCCTCTCTACACCAAATTGGGTAACAAAGTGTATATTGCCCTGTTTACATGTGCGGTGACGCGTGCAGTCCATCTAGAATTGCTCTCCAACCTAAGTACCGACAAGTTTATTGACTGCATGAAACGGTTTATTTGTCGACGAGGGATTCCCAAGACTATATATTCCGACAATGCTAAGACTTTTAAAAGAGCAGACAAGGAGATTAATTTGTTTTTGAAGTATTTACCAGAAGAACAGTTTCAAGGATTTATTACGGAAAAACGGATAACATGGAAATATATTGTGGAGACCGCACCGTGGTGGGGCGGCTTTTGGGAGCGCATGGTGCATTCCGTGAAGTTGGCGCTAAAGAAAACGATCGGGAAAAACTCACTCGATTATGAAGGACTCGTAACCATACTAGCAGAAGCTGAAGCTGTTGTGAACTCCAGACCATTAACTTATGTTTATGACACTCCTCATGAAGAATTACCCCTTTCCCCCTCTCATTTTCTCTTAGGAAAACGCATTTCATTTCTGCCGACCGCGCCGAAATATTCCACCAATCCGGGATCAAAAGATGACATCTTAAGAGCGTGGAAATACCGACAAACGCTTATTCAACGATTTTGGGACCGTTGGACGAAGGAATACTTAATCGAATTACGCCAACACCGAGGCGTCACCAGTCGGACGAAATTTAACGTGGGAGATATCGTGATCATCGAGGACCAAAACCGGCCGCGACTTACGTGGAAGCTCGGACGCATCACCTCCGTGAAGGAGGGTCGTGACGGCTTGATTCGCTCCTGCGAAATCCAGATGTCCAACGGGACACGTCTTCGAAGACCCATCCAGAGACTGTGCAACCTTGAAGTGGAAACCGAAGTTCCAGTCCGCCGGGACGGGGGGACTGTGGAAACTGGCGGTTTCCAAAGTGAACCAGTTTAATTATGTTTTTTTACCACCGTGGCGCAAGTGGAAAAGTTCACTTGTGACCCGGATTTATATTCTTGGAATTTAAGGATTAGCTTAATCCTCTTGTTTTATATATCTAAAATTTTGAATAAAAATTCACTGTTTTTTCAAATGTAATACTGTCTACACACGTTTCTTTGAGTCTACAACAAACTTCCATCCGAATCCGACTCCATCCGTCGTTTTAACAAGTTTTAGAAGTGTTTCATTTATACAAGTTGCTCGTGCAACGTCTCACCATGTCCTAGTGCAGATTTAGGTGAAGGTCCAATTTTCGAATGATTTTGAACGTTTAGTCAAGGCGTGGGACTCTACAGTATATTTTATCGAAGGCGTTGGGAGATCACGGAAGCAAGCGCCAATGGTCTCACCGAGAAGCGCACGAAAGCGCCATCAGCAACGAATATGATAATCTTGTATTTAACCTTTTGTTTGAATGAAATAAAATCACTTGTAACATTCCACATTACGAATCGCATCGTGTGCAATTTATTTCCAACAGAAGGAAACAGGAAGGCTTTAAAATTTTTTGTCAAGGGGCCTGATTTTTTTATGCGATTGATTGGTTGGTGCGTTTGGAAAAGGGCTTCACGATGGCCTTGGTACATATATATATACAGAACTTCTGCTAGACTCGGAAGTGCCGCTCTACTTGATTCCTCAGCCAAGAGGGCTCTCCCAAGTCATGGAACTTTAATGTGCTCCGACCAATTACGTCACAACTTGCGACCACTGCAGTATAATCCACTGTGAGTCCGTTTAAAATATGTGTCCATAATTTCGCCTCGTCTATGGGCGCACCGATCGATTTAAGTTTCTTGGCTACTGAAATCATTTGAGCCAGATATTAAGAAATTGTTTCCGTGGAGTTCATTCTAATTCTAATACGTCCAATTTCTACCCGTTTCTGGACTTTGAGTTCGGCCAATTCGTCTTGATTTTCTGCCTTCAGTGCGGTCCAGGCTGCTTTGTCTTATATCCTTATGGCGCGCATGCGGATTTCGCGGAGTGCGAAAGGGACCCTATATTTAACATTACGGCGGCCTATACCTTGACCCCCTGTTCGCAGTCTCGTGGCGGATTCTGCGGATTTCACCTATTCGTACAATCCGCACGATCGCGCGTGTTTTATCATTCTTGGCAAACCGCTTTTTGAAAAAGCGTTGTAACGCATCCTCAACTTTACAAATCTCGCTTAGCGCGATCGCGCTATAACGCTTCTTCGTGTCCAACAAAAACAGCCGATTAAAAACGAAACTTCGGGTTTCGCTAAAACGCGATTTTGATATCGGGAAGGGCACGTGACCACGTGGGTAAAAATAGAATCGAGTTTCGTGAAAACCTAATTTGGAGAAACGGCGTGGTGGTTTTGCGAAATATATCACATGTCACGTGATCGGACGTTGGGTCTCGTACATAAACGTTCGTGCCTGGTCAAACCAGAGTCTTTAAAAAATATAAATGCATTTCCCGATCATAGGATTAATTTCGCGCCGTGTGCTCCAGTCATTAATTAGGTTATCTTCGTTGCAACTCGTCATAATAAAATTTTTACAGAAAATCAATCGTTTTGTATTTTATTTTCATCTTCCGGGGGTCTCGCGCCGTCGTAGTGGACGAGAGTTTTCCCGAACACGTTCGACGGGCTTCACGAACGCTTTCAGATCGAATGCGGAACTCGGGCCCGCCGCTCGGTCGAGCGGCGCAGTACCCGCCGAGTGGCGTGGTAGCCGGGTTCTCGCGTATGGCGTATGCGTCTTCACTAAAGAAACGCCTCTCTCGGTCTCAGACTGGCCTTCGGGCCGGTCAAAAAATAAATAAATAAATAAACGAGTCGGAAAATAGAACGCATCCGTCCCGGCGAATAAAAGCGGTTGGGGTCGCTGAACGGTGGCAGTGGTGGCGGCGGCAACCCCGACGACTCGTCCCAAAAAATAAGCTCTCGTATCGGCACCCGTTCGTTTATTTAAATGTGCGCGCGGTCGCGTGCATTCTACCCGTGTCCGATGTAGCGATCGATACGGGATAAAAAAAATATCACCCGAAAAAGAAAGACGATTAAAATTTTAATTCTCCGGTCGTGGCACTGACTTTGCGGCTCGTGCTTTAACCGTTAATTAGGTTATCTTCGTCGTAATTCGTTGGAATAAAAATTTTATAGAAAATCAGCCGTTATGCATTTTATTTTCATCTTCCGGGGGTCTCGTGCCGTCGTAGTAGGCGTTAGTTTCAATCATCGCGTTCTACGGATTTTGAGGGGATCCTCAGATCGAGACCAAAGTGAGAGGGCCGTCGCCCCTGTCTCGTGCGCCGCTCGATCCCCGTTTGATGACAAGATGGCATTCGCCTCTCCCACCCGAGGATCGGTCGGTGGTGCGGTATTTATGCTTGTGCTCCAAATGGGTGGTCGACAGGTCCCCAATCGGTCTCGGGCTCAGACTGGCCTTCGGGCCGGTCAAAATAACAAATAAATGAATAAATCGGAAATAGAACGCTCCCGTCCCGGCGAGACTAGGGGCGGGTGGCGTCGTTGAGCGGCGGCAGCGGCGGCGGTAGCCCCGACGACTCGCCCCGAAAATAAGCTCCCGCACCGGCATTTCTTCGTCCGTCTAAACCTCGCAGCGCGCGTGCGGTCGCGTGCATTCTACCCGTGTCCGGCGTGGCGATCGGTGCGGAGTAAAAAAAAATCACCCGAAAAAGAAAAACGGTTAAAATTTTAATTCCCCCGTCGTAGAACTGGTTTCGCGGCTCGCCTTCCAACCGTTAATCATTTTATCTTCGTTGTGGCAGATTCGAATAAAAGTTTTACAAAATAACAGTCGTTTTACATTTTTAAATCATTTCCCGGGGACCATGTACCGTCGCAGTCGACGCGAGTCCCGGTCATCGCATCCAATAGACTTTGCGGACGTTTTTCAGATCGAGACTCGAGTACATGCGCGCCTCTATCCGACCATCGGTCGATGGTGCGGTATGCGCGCTTCTCCGTCCGATCGTCGGCCGATGGTGCGGTAGGACTTCTACCCGCCCAAAATGATCTAAGCGGTCTCGGTCTCAGACTGGCCTTCGGGCCGGTCAAAATAATAAATAAATGAAGAAACAAATAAATCGGAAATAGAACGCGCCCGTCCCGACGAGAATAGGGGCAAATGGTGTCGTTGAGCGGCGACGGCAGCGGCAGCCCCGACGGCTCGCCCCGAAAATAAGCTCCCGCACCGGCATTTCTTCGTCCGTCTAAACCTCGCAGCGCGCGTGCGGTTGCGTGCATTCTACCCGTGTCCGACGTGGCGATCGGTGCGGAGTAAAAAAAAATCACACGAAAAAAGAAAGACGATTAAAATTTTAATTCTTCGGTCGTGGGACCGACTTTGCGGTCCGTGCTTTAACCGTTAATTAGGTTATCTTCGTCGCAACTCGTCATAATAAAATTTTTACAGAAAATTAATCGTTTCGTATTTTATTTTCACTTTCCGGGAGTCTCGCGTCGTCGCAGTCGACGCGAGTCTCACCCAACGCGTTCTGCGGGTTCGGCGAGCGTTTTCAGATCGGGGCGGACCGTCTCGTATAGTACCGGGCGCGCCTCCCCAACTGACCGGTCGATGGTTGTATAGTTTAAAATTTCCTCGACCGAGTAAACGGTCGATGCTTCAGCGTCCGGTCGATGATGTGGCATTTGTGCGCGTTCATCCCGTGTCTCTCAGACTGGCCTTCGGGCCGGTCAAAATAAATAAATAAATAAATAAATAAATAAATAAATAAATAAATTGGCCGTAAAATTGGGGCAACTGGGGTCGCTGAGCGGCGGCGGTGGCGGCAGCAACGACAGCCCCAACGACTCGCCCCGAAAATAAGTTTCCGCGCCGGCATCCGTTCGTTCGTTCGTTCGTTTAAACGTGCGCGCGGTCGCGTGCATCCTACTCGTGTCTGACGTGGCGATCGGTACGGAGTAAAAAAAATCACCCGAAAAAGAAAGACTGTTAACCTTATGGCGCGCATGCGGATTTCGCAGAGTGCGAAAGGGACCCTATATTTAACATTACGGCGGCCTATACCTTGACCCCCTGTTCGCAGTCTCGTGGCGGATTCTGCGGATTTCACCTATTCGTACAATCCGCACGATCGCGCGTGTTTTATCATTCTTGGCAAACCGCTTTTTGAAAACGCGTTGTAACGCATCCTCAACTTTACAAATCTCGCTTAGCGCGATCGCGCTATAACGCTTCTTCGTGTCCAACAAAAACAGCCGATTAAAAACGAAACTTCGGGTTTCGCTAAAACGCGATTTTGATATCGGGAAGGGCACGTGACCACGTGGGTAAAAATAGAATCGAGTTTCGTGAAAACCTAATTTGGAGAAACGGCGTGGTGGTTTTGCGAAATATGTCACATGTCACGTGATCGGACGTTGGATCTCGTACATAAACGTTCGTGCCTGGTCAAACCAGAGTCTTTAAAAAATATAAATGCATTTCCCGATCATAGGATTAATTTCGCGCCGTGTGCTCCAGTCATTAATTAGGTTATCTTCGTTGCAACTCGTCATAATAAAATTTTTACAGAAAATCAATCGTTTCGTATTTTATTTTCACTTTCCGGGAGTCTCGCGTCGTCGTAGTCGACGCGAGTCTCACCGAACGCGTTCTGCGGGTTCGGCGAGCGTTTTCAGATCGGGGCGGACCGTCTCGTATAGTACCGGGCGCGCCTCCCCAACTGACCGGTCGATGGTTATATAGTTTAAAATTTCCTCGACCGAGTAAACGGTCGATGCTTCAGCGTCCGGTCGATGATGTGGCATTTGTGCGCGTTCATCCCGTGTCTCTCAGACTGGCCTTCGGGCCGGTCAAAATAAATAAATAAATAAATAAATAAATAAATAAATAAATAAATTGGCCGTAAAATTGGGGCAACTGGGGTCGCTGAGCGGCGGCGGTGGCGGCAGCAACGACAGCCCCGACGACTCGCCCCGAAAATAAGTTTCCGCGTCGGCATCCGTTCGTTCGTTCGTTCGTTTAAACGTGCGCGCGGTCGCGTGCATCCTACTCGTGTCTGACGTGGCGATCGGTACGGAGTAAAAAAAAATCACCCGAAAAAGGAAAGACGATTAAAATTTTAATTCTCCGGTCGTGGCACCGACTTTGCGGTCCGTGCTTTAACCGATAATTAGGTTATCTTCGTCGTAATTCGTTGGAATAAAAATTTTATAGAAAATGAGCCGTTTCGTATTTTATTTTCATCTTCCGGGGGTCTCGCGCCGTCGTTGTGGACGGGAGTCTTCCCGAACACGTTCGATGGGTTTTGCCAACACTTTCAGATCGAACTCGGGACTCGGGCCCGCCGCTCGGTCGAGCGGCGCACAGTACCCGCCGAGCGGCGCGGTATCCGATATAAAAACACCCTTGCTTCGCCACGGTCTCAGACTGGCCTTCGGGCCGGTCAAAATAATAAATAAATAAATAAATAAATAAGTCCGAAAATGGAACGTATCCGTCCCGACGAATAGATGCGGTTGGGGTCGTTGAGCGACGGCGGCGGCAGCGGCAGCCTTGACGACTCGCCCCGAAAATAAGTTTCCGCGTCGGCATCCGTTCGTTCGTTCGTTCGTTTAAACGTGCGCGCGGTCGCGTGCATCCTACTCGTGTCTGACGTGGCGATCGGTACGGAGTAAAAAATATCACCCGAAAAAGAAAGACGATTAAATTTTTAATTCTCCGGTCGTGGCACCGACTCTGCGGTTCGTACTTTAACCGTTAATTAGATTATCTTCGTCGTAATTTACCGGGAAAAAAAATTTGTAGGGAATCCGTTGTTTTGTATTTTATTGTCATCTTCCGGGGGTCTCGCGCCGTCCCAGTCGATGGGAGTCTTTCTCAACACGTTCGATGGGTTTTGCCAACACTTTCAGATCGCCAGCGGAACTCGGGCCCGCCGCTCGGTCGAGCGGCTCAGTACCCGCCGGGCGGCGTGGTAGCCGGGTTCTCGCTTCCAGTGGCTGTAGGCGTCCTTCTTGAACGCCTTCCTCGCTCTCTCGGTCTCAGACTGGCCTTCGGGCCGGTCAAAATAATAAATAAATGAAGAAACAAATAAATCGGAAATAGAACGCGCCCGTCCCGACGAGAATAGGGGCAAATGGTGTCGTTGAGCGGCGACGGCGGCGGCAACCCCGACGACTCGTCCCAAAAATAAGCTCCCACATCGACACTCATCCGTTAGTCTAAACCTCTTGACGTGCATTCTACTCGCGTCCGACAGATTCGGTTCGTTGTGGGCATAGAAAACATCCGCACACCGATACGGCATGTTTCGACGTCGATGCGCGACCGCGAAGCCGAGTCCCCGGCGACGTACATACTCGCACAAGCGCGTTCGCGCGCGCGATATTGCGTGTGATGCGATGCCGATGAGCTCGACACGGTCTTTCGACGCGGGCGTCGATAATAATGTCCGTCAACGTGGATAAATGCCCGCAGAGTGCTTTGTGTTTATGGCAACGCACCGGGACGCAATTAACCAACCACTTACGAAAATTCAAAACATAATTGTTTAACAAAAGGAAACTCGTATAATGTTGAAACGATAAAGAAAACGCAAAATTTAGATTCAAATTCAGATTCGAATTGGGTAAGATTAGGTCAGGTTAGACCCACAAACTCTGGGGGAGCGACACGAAAATGAAAAGGGCGCACCTATCGCTTATAGATGTCTGGCGATCGACAATGGGTGGACGATTAAAGTTTAAATTTCGGATCGTGGTATCGGTTTCGCGGTTCGTATTCCAATAGTTAATCACATTATCTTTGTACCAAACGACCGATACAAAAGTTTTGTAAAATATCCGCCGTTTTATATTTTAATTTCACCTTCCAGTTGCCACGCGCTGTCGTAGTTGGTGCGAATCTCCATCAACGCATTCGACGGGCTTCGAGAGTGATTCCAGTAATCCAGACCAATCCTGGCCCTCGCGGAAATCCGGAGGGTTTTGGTTTTCCGCGATTGTTTTACTCACTTCTGTGGTTTTTCTACTGTATGAGTTAATAGATGTTCTTTTGAACGTCTCTCTCTGTACAGAATACGGGGCAGCTGGCGCCGACAAGCACCGGCAGCCCCAAACAATTTGTTCAAAAATAAGCTTCTGCAAGATGTTTCGTAAAAAAACCCGACGGGATTCCCATTTTTAACATTATGGTGTTTTTTTTTTTTATTGCCACCAAAGCGCGCTACCACCGCAAATTTTCCCGCGTTTGCCATGTACGCGCCGAAAACCACAGGCAATGAACTTTTCCACAAACTGAAAAACAAAATATATGGGTAAGCGCACATGGGCGAATGAAACAAGATTAGCCCAGTTTCGGAATTTATTGGGTCGACGTTTTGTATTCACGCGTGACGGGGGCACCACATGTGGAAAACGCGCGAATCACGCGCGTCTACGCACATTGGAAACTTAGTATTAACGTTCGTTTCGAGTTAAATAAAAACGACGACCGTGACGAGGACCACAAAGACGGCGATAGCAGGATTCGTCGGAACAACGAGGATTGCCAACGAGAGAGACCCGTTCATTCGCCAACGCTCCATAGTTCAAACTTAAATCGTTCTCGGACTGCCACCAGATGTCACATCAGCCGCTCACGACATACACACACTTTGGTTCGGCAGCTTATATCAAACGCGCGCGTTTCATCTTCCGTCTGATCCTCACTACCACCTCGTGTTCGTTGGTAAGTAAGTTTGATGCTTTGTGTGATTTCTCGGTCAATGGACCACGCCCACGACCACAATCACCTCCCTCTCTCTCTCTCTCTCTCTCTCTCTCTCTCCAATTTACTTTCAGTTGTTTACTCGTCTCACAAACAAAAGGAAAATGGCGGAAGCACCACAAGAGGAGGGTGGCGGCAGGTCATACTCCTGCGCTCTATGCGATGATAAACACCCCGATAGTAAGAAACGGTTATTTATTTACTTATTATTTTATATCTTTTGTTCTATATCTTTTATTTATTTTATATACATAAATATTTTTTAATTTTATTTTAATTTTTTTCTTCTTCTTCTTCTCCCCCGCCCCATGTGCCTCAGGACCGAACGGATTCTTCTGCGTCGACGTCTTTCGCCATCAGCGACAGCGACACAACATCCACAAGGACGTGAAAAATTTCTCGCGCGAGCTCGTCTGTCTGGCATCGGTGAGTGTCCGATTATCCTCTTCACTCACACACTAGTTAACTAATTCGTATTTTTATTTTTTCCCCTTTCTTCTTAGGCGTTGAAACGAGTGCACCGACTCAACGGGCGACGCTGTCCGTTTTGTGCGGCGACGCCCTCTCCCGGGGATCTCGTCACTCATTGGGCGGAGGCACACGATTACCAAGCGCCCGCCGGAAACGATGGAGGTGGCGTCAATGGACATTAGTTTTTATTTAATTTTATTTTTTCCCCATAATTTGCACTGTCCAACTCTTCTTCATTTGCTTTTATTTGTTCTTTACTTTTTATTATTTATCTATTTATTTAATTTTTTTTTTTTTTTTAATAAAAAAGAAAACAAACAAAAAAAAATCCACATTAATCATTGTTATTGTTATCATTATTACAAATACACGGTCAATTTTTTATTATCCCGCGTCTTCTTTGCCAGCCTCTCGATTCTCTTTCTGAGACTCGTCGCCGTCTCCTTCGTCTTTTTCTGATGTGACTCTTACCACACCCACATGGACTAACGCGCTCACCACTGAATGCGACAAAAGAACGTCTCCATCTGGAAGCATCTCGACTCTCATGGGGACGTTTCTGTTGCCTTCATTCTTTCGTTCCTCCTCCTTCGTCGCTCTTTGGACTATAAGATCCACCGTCTTCAACCTGCCCGTCGGCGCACGCGGGATGGAAGCGGCGGACGACTGGAAAAGGAAAGAAAACAAATAAAAAAATAAAAAATAAACGAAAAAATGAACAAATAGTGAGAATCTCAACGTGATACCCCTTTTTTTCAGATTTCACTTCCATTTGTCCAATTTTCATTACGAAGTACATTACATTACGTTTCGGTCACGGCTTCCGTCAGATGGCGCTCTGGTTTACTTAAATTTTGCCGTAAATTGCTTTTTTCGCCTTTGTAACTATATTTGATCCAAAAACTAATGACGCCATCGTTTTCAGCGCCAAATTACACGTAGGAAACCTCATTTAATCATTAAAATTGTTCAGTTTTAAAAATCAGTCTTTTTCAAATTTCCCACCAAATTTGCCACGCGGTCGCCGACTTCGGTGGATCGTAACGGTACTTTTTCTTGACCAAATTGAAAAATAAAAGATACAGGCAGGTGCAGATTTGGATTTCCAGTCGAATGAGACTGATTTCAAAATTTATAAACCTCATTTCGAGATAGAAAACAACATTTTTCAGTTTGCGACGAAGATTTCTGCCTCCATTATAGCTTACGGGATCCGCCGAGTGGCGCTGTTTTCCATTACATTTCGCCGTAATTTAGCATTTTCTTCTTTTTAACTATATTTAATGCCAATTTCATATTTATAATTGGAAAATAGACCAAAAACTGCACCAGAAAAGTCTACTTTCCAATCGTCCGATTAATTTTTTAATTCATTTTTTTGGGATATTACACAAACCGGAAGTACCGGAAGTAGAAACATTACATACAGGTCACGTGACCGGACGTCGAAGACGGACAGACAGAGCCGTTTCATTATTAGACTTTCTAAACACAAGGTTTAGAAGTCTAAAAAATAGAAATGCATTTCCCGATCGTAGAATTAATTTTGTGCCACGTGCTCCAATCATTAATTAAATTATCTTCGCCGCAACTCACTGCCATAAAAGTTTTATAGAAAACCAATCGTTTCATATTTTATTTCCATCTCCCGGTGGTCTGGCGCCGTCATAGTCGACGGAAGTCTCTCCGAACACGTTCAACGGGCTTCACGAACGCTTTCAGATCGAATGCGGAACTCGGGCCCGCCGCTTGGTCGAGCGGCGCAGTACCCGCCGAGCGGCGTGGTAGCCGGGTTCTCGCGTATGGCGATAGGGGGTCCTTTCTAAACAAACACCTCTCTCGGTCTCAGACTGGCCTTCGGGTCGGTCAAAATAATAAATAAATGAATCGGAAATAGAACGCACCCGTTCTCGCTCGGTCTACCGGCGAATGGGAGCAGTTGGGGCCGTTGAGCGGCGACGACAGCAGCCCTAACGACTCGTCCCGAAAATAAGTTTCCGCACCGACATCCGTTCACTTATTTAAACCCCATGACGCGCGCGTGGTTGCCTGCATTTTTCGGCTCGTTTCGACACGTTTCGACGTCGACGCGCGACCGTGAGCAAAGTCCTCAGCAACATATGGACATGAGTGTGTCTTTGCTCGCGATCTACGCGTTTGAGCGCGTTACGACGCGCGATAATGCACGTGATGCGATGGGGGTGAGCGCGACACGGGCTTTTGGCGCGGGCGTCGGTAATGATGTCCGTCAACGTGGATGAATGTCCGCGAAGTGTTTGGTGTTTATGGCAACGCACCAGGACGCAATTAACAACCAACAAGAATTAAAAATATAACTGTTTAACAAAAAGAAACTCCTATAATGTTGAAACAATAAAGAAAACGCAAAATTCAGATTCAAATTTAGATTTGAATTAGGTCAGATTAGGCCAGGTTGTAGATCCACAGACTCTCGAGACGACAACAAGAAAATAAAAAGGATGCGTTTATCGTTTGTAGGTAGAATCTCGCGCCGAGTTAAATAAAAGTCTTTAAAAAATAGAAATCGATTTCCCGGTCGTAGAATTAATTTTGTGTCATGTGATCCAGTCATTAATTAGATTTTCGTGGTAGATGTTGCGTGAAACAAGATCGTGAACGTCTCAATTGGTTTACGATTTAAATTTCATCTCGCAATACACGCTGCACCAACGTAGTCGACGCGAGTTTATATCACTGCACTCGATGGGTTTTGTGAGCATTTTTAGACCAATCGATCGTACAGCTTGTTTGCTAGTTTCCTTTCGAGGTCAGCGGTTAACTCTTTGCATTCTATGATGCTGTTGGTTCCAACGGCGATACGCGTCTCCCGCCTGCCTCTCGGTCTCAGACTGGCCTTCGGGCCGGTCAAAAAAAAAGAAAAAAATTAATAAATAGATAAATAAGTCGGGAACAAAACGCATCCATCCCGACGAATAGTGACAGTTGGGCTCGTTGAGCGGTGGCGAAGGCGGCGGCAACCCCGACGACTCGTCCCAAAAATAAGCTCCCACATCGACACTCATCCGTTCGCGTGTGCACGTGTGTGTCTGTGTGTGGCATTTTACAACGGAGTGGCATCGACGTGTCCATTGGTTGACTCGAGTTCCAACCGTCCCCAACGCCTCGTAAAAATCGACACCGATTTTATGACTTTGAACGACTTTATCGCTAACATTTCCATCTGATTCCCCGTAACGACGTTTTGACCATTGCTCCCCCCACACTCCAATTCAAAATTTAATAAGAAATTGTCAAACTTTTCAAATTCTATGATAAAAGTTGAGTGTTTTTATTGTTTACAAAATAAAAACGAAAAATAAAAAAATAAAATAAAAAAAGATTCAAAATCGACTCGTCACATCGCCGATTACGCGCCTGGTCGTGGGTCACTGAGGAAGAGATCAAATTGAATAAACTAAATGAACAAACTGATGGACGAGCGGACAAATTGAAACGTTGAACCGAATTAATTACCTCGACGCCGGACGCCCTGGCAACGTCGGTTCGGTGGCCGCGAAACGCGCTAGCATCCTGGCGCGCCCGCGGGATTGACTTGAAAAATAGAAAATAAAATAAAATAAATATAAATAAATAAATCAATTCGAATCAAACCAACCAATCGGTCAAACAAAACAAAACAAAAACAAAAACAAAACGTTGAATCGAATTAACTCACATCGGCATCGGACGTCCCGGTCCCATCAACTGGGCGCCCGCGAAGCGAAGAAACAGTAAGGAACGTCCGCGAGGATGGCTTAAAAAATAAATAAATAAA
The DNA here is from genome assembly GCA_949358305.1 of Strigamia acuminata. Lineage (NCBI taxonomy): Eukaryota > Metazoa > Arthropoda > Chilopoda > Geophilomorpha > Linotaeniidae > Strigamia > Strigamia acuminata. The sequence continues at coordinate 25,874,442 of OX442314.1, read as the reverse complement.
TAAATAAATAAATAAATAAATGAATAAATAAATCAAACGAGACGTTTGACCGGATTACATCGGTTCCGGAGTCGCGCGCTGGAATGGCGCAACCCGCATGATGGGTCGAATGTGACCGGGTTCGGTCCACTGCCACGATGGCGACTGGGGCGGATCAATTGGCTGACAACTGAATAAACAAAGAAATAAAGAAATGAAGAAACGGATAAACGAACGATCGAAACCGGTCGGTCGAATCTCTCACCTTGCATCATCGCCGTCGTTGTTGTGGTCGTTGGTTTTCTCGGTTTTGTTCATCGTCTGGAACATAGAAATTAAATTAAAGTCGAATGCAAAGGAAAATAAAATAACGGCTAAGAAAAAATAAAAAATTGCAAGTCACGAGTCTGTCAAATGAGCGAGCGAGCGGTGCCCGACCGAACCAATGCAGGCGTTCGTGTTTGCACGCGCGTGTTAATTGATACGTTGTCGAGAGAGGCGTAGAGGTAATCGAGGGTTGTTTTTTTTTTCAATTTGTCGATCGATTGACTGATAAATGTGACGGTAGAACGGTCAACTACTCACTTTTTGGAAGATGGAAACACGACGTCGTCTGTCCCGCGCGTGATCACTATCGATGCATAGAGCGACACCAAGTGACATAATCCGGAAACATGGCGGCTGTCTGTCTCCATCCTCTCGGCACACGGTTCCACGCGGCGGGTATCTCCGTCCACTCGACCAATCGTCGTATTCGTTGTTATCCTTTTTCCTTTTTTTTTTCTTTTTTTTTTCTTTCTTTTTTTTTCTTTTTTTCTTTTTTAGGCGAGTAAATAAAACTGACTGAAATAAAAATTCCCATCCGTCCACCCATTTCGTTTTGTTTTTTAACGTGACGATTCTGAGTAATTACGTCACACCGTGTACCCCAACCATTAATCAGATTATCACGATAGATGTCGCGTGAAATGAGATTGTGAACGCTTAAACTGGTCTACGGTTTAAATTCCATTACGCGATGCACGGCGCGCCATCGTAAATGACGCGAATTTCGGTCACTGCATCCGATGGATCTACTAACACCTTCAGACCAACCGGGACTGATTCGAGCCCTCGCGGAAATCCGGGGGGTTTCGGTCACAAAAGTCTGCATTCGGGTTGCGCAACCACTCTATTGTTCAGCCGTTGGTCAACCGGGGCAGTTGGCACCGACGAGCGTCGACAGTCCCAACAAATTCTTCCAAAATAAACTCTCACATCGACATCACAACGTTCCGCCCGGTACAAACAAACAAACAGTTATGAAAAACACTTGGTTTATCTATTTATTTATTTATTTGTCCGTTCGTTTCCACACACTCTCTTTGCACATGACAGATTCGGCATCTGGTCGTAGAAAATTTCAATATTTTGATGCAACACGTTCTGGTGTCAGTGCGCGATCGTGAGCGAAGTCCTCGACAATGTGCTCGCATGAGCGTGTCTTTGTTTGCCATGCACACGCGTGAACGCGTTCCCACGCGCGATAATATGCGAGGTGCGATGTATGTAAGCGCGACATGGATTTTTGACACCGGCATCGATAATAATGTTCACCAACGTGGATAAATGTCCGAAGGTGTCCGGTGCTTATGGCAACGCACCGGGACGCAGTTAAATAGCAAGTAGAATTAAAAATATAATTGTTTAATAAAAGGAAACTCTCATAATGTTGAAACGATAAAGCAAACGCAGAATTCAGATCCAAACTCAGATTCGAATTAGGTCAGATTAGGCCAGGTTATAGATCCACAAACTCCCGAGACGCGACAAGAAAATGAAAAGGACGCGTTTATCACTTACAGGTGCCTGGCGATCGACAACGAGCGGACGATTAAAGTTTAAATTTCGGATCTTGGAACCGGTTCCGCGGTTCGTATTCCAATGATTAACGAGATTATCTTCGTAGCAACCGACTGGAACAAAAGTTTCGTAAAATATCCGCCGTTTCATATTTTAATTTTACCTTCCAGAGTTGACGTCCCGTCGGAGTCGACGCGAGTTCTAATCACCGCGTCCGCTGCATTTTGCGAAAGCCTTCAGACCGAGAGCAGAGCGAGGGGCCGTCGTCGCTCGGTCGAGCGGCACAGTACCCACCGAGTGGCGCGGTACCCGAGTTCTTCTGGCGCCAGTGCCTATATGTGTCACATTTGCACGCCCCTCTCGGTCTCAGACTGGCCTTCGGGTCGGTCAAAATAATAAATAAATGAATCGGAAATAGAACGCACCCGTTCTCGCTCGGTCTACCGGCGAATGGGAGCAGTTGGGGCCGTTGAGCGGCGACGACAGCAGCCCTAACGACTCGTCCCGAAAATAAGTTTCCGCACCGACATCCGTTCGCTTATTTAAACCCCATGACGCGCGCGTGGTTGCCTGCATTTTTCGGCTTGTTTCGACACGTTTCGACGTCGACGCGCGACCGTGAGCAAAGTCCTCAGCAACATATGGACATGAGTGTGTCTTTGCTCGCGATCTACGACGCGCGATAATGCACGTGATGCGATGGGGGTGAGCGCGACACGGGCTTTTGGCGCGGGCGTCGGTAATGATGTCCGTCAACGTGGATATATGTCCACAAAGTGTCCGGTGTTTATGGCAACGCACCAGGGCGCAATTAACTACCAACGAGAATTGAAAATGTAATTGTTTAATAAAAGGAAACTCTCATAATGTTGAAACGATAAAGCAAACGCAGAATTCAGATCCAAACTCAGATTCGAATTAGGTCAGATTAGGCCAGGTTATAGATCCACAAACTCCCGAGACGCGACAAGAAAATGAAAAGGACGCGTTTATCACTTACAGGTGCCTGGCGATCGACAACGAGCGGACGATTAAAGTTTAAATTTCGGATCTTGGAACCGGTTCCGCGGTTCGTATTCCAATGATTAACGAGATTATCTTCGTAGCAACCGACTGGAACATAAGTTTCGTAAAATATCTGCCGTTTCATATTTTAATTTTACCTTCCAGAGTTGACGTCCCGTCGGAGTCGACGCGAGTTCTAATCACCGCTTCCGCTGCATTTTGCGAAAGCCTTCAGACCGAGAGCAGAGCGAGGGGCCGTCGTCGCTCGGTCGAGCGGCACAGTACCCACCGAGTGGCGCGGTACCCGAGTTCTTCTGACGCCAGTGCCGATAGGTGTCCCTTTTGCACGCCCCTCTCGGTCTCAGACTGGCCTTCTGGTCAGTCACAATAACAAATCAAAAATAAGCTACACAACTGACAAAAGTTATGATTAAAATGCTGATTAAAAATGTAATAATATTGTTGCCAAATAACTGACGACTATAAATAAATTTTCCACATTGAAATTGTCCGTAAAATCCGAAGTAAAATTCATCGGAGGAAATTATACCTGTGCACCTCGCTGCGCGGTATCTGCGCATGCGCATTTACGATTTAACGCAAACTTTAAATTAATCCCAGAATCCATCATTGTTCGCAATTGTGATTGCGTCTGGAATTGTGTGCTATTTTAATTGTAAATTTTAATATTTCAATAATCTCAAATCAAACTGAAAAAAAAAAAAAAAAAAATATTCATTTTATTAAATTCTGATTGTCGCCCCTCTCGACCACGTTGCGTTCATTATCACGCATTAGGGCGCGCTCAAACGCGCGTACCATTAGAGGCGACGCGTTTGCGTTGGTGCACTGATGTGCGCTTCTCTCGCGGGTGGGCGCAAAGAAATGGAGAGGAAAAGAGAAAACGTAAAGAAGAGAATGGAAAGAATCCTCTCTTTATTTTTTTTTATTTCTTTATTTCTTTATTTATTTTTTTTCTTAATTTCTAATTTGTGTCACCGAGTGTCGCGTCGTATTCTCGCGTCTTTGCAGCGAGCGACGGGCTAAAGCTTTCCTACCATACCGCGCTTTGCTTCGCGCACTTGTACGCATTGGTTCATTCGCTATATCGAGTTTCGTTTGCACGGTAAGCAAACCTAGTCAATTTTCAAAATAGAAAAAGGGGAAGAATCTCCAACAATTTGACCGACTCGTCAATTAAACCGACCGACCAACTAACTAAATGAACCAGAACGGGTCGATGCGCGAGCACGGGCGGGAATCCCCGTGGTTACACCACTATCACCGCCATTTTGTTCTCGATCTCTATCCAATTTTAGTTTTGCAGTCGGACTCACGATTTTGTCAGTTTTTCGTTTTTCATTTATTCGTTTAAATTCTTTCTCTTTTTCCTCGATGGTAGACGCAACAAGACGAGATGTCGACGTCGGCCATCGAGGATCGACCACGAGGCAATATCCAGTTAATAGTGGGCCCGATGTTTGCAGGGAAAACAACTGAACTCTTGAGGCGCCTAGAAGGAGAAGAAGCGTTGTTATTGAAGCCCAAAATCGACAACCGCCACATTCCCGGAGAAATCGTCGCTCGTGACGGAAAATCGAGAGCGGCGCGCGCCGTCGAAAACCTCGCGGAAGCCCGAAGACAATCCGAAAATTTCGGGATTATCGGGATTGACGAGGGCCAGTTTTTCGAGGACTTGGTACAATTCTGTCAAGAAATGGCAGAGAAAGGAAAGACTGTGGTAATCGCGGCCCTTGATGGGGATTTCAAGTTGAACCCGTTCGGTCAAGTCTGCGATTTGCTCCCGAAATCAGAGCACATCGTGAAGCTGAAGGCAACGTGCTACCGGTGTCGAGGGGAAGCCGCGTTCACGAAGCGGACGTCGGGCGAAGAAGACGTCGTGGTGATAGGGGGTGCCGAGAAATACGCCCCCACGTGTCGCGCGTGTTTCGCAAATTGTTCACCAATCGGCTAACAAACCGGTCGTGTCGTTTTTAACACCGATAGATTCATTCGAATTAAATTTTTTTTTTTTGCGATCAAATAAACCCAATCAATCGTGGCCACTTATCTCGAATTCAATTTTAATTTAAATTATAAACTACAAATAAACAAAATACAATAAAAAATGAAAAATTACGCCGATGGCGCTACGTTCGATAACGATGTCCCACTAAGAGGAGGAAAAAAAAATATATGTATATATATATATATATATCAAACAAACAAACAAACAAACAAAAAAAAAAAAAGAATGATAAAAAGAATAATTAATTAACTAACTGGACAGGTAGATATAGCGCGACGAACTGGTGGCGGTCGCGGGTGACTGGTGACTGGTAACTGGTGACGAATGGGTTGCAACCACCAAACTGGTAGCAAGTTGTGCAGAATTGAAACACATAGTTTCGGGTGGATCTTGGGATATCCGACCACCCATGCGTCGAAGGTGGCGATCGCGACAAACCCCTTAAAAATAAAATAAAAATAAAATAAAATAAAATAAAAAGTGTCAAATAAATAAAACCAATCGATCGACCAACCACTCTCACCTCGTGCCCGGGCGCATTTCACCCCAAATGATGGGATTATTCACGTTCTTTTTCCCAAATGACAATCGCGATGGGCCCCTTAAAAATAAAATAAAAATGAAATGAAATAAAATAAAATGTGTCGAATAAATAAAACCAATCGATCGACCAACCACTCTCACCTCGTGCCCGGGCGCACTTCACCCCAGATGACGTTCTTTCCATTCTCCATCTGAAATGTAAAAATTAGATTACCGTAAATTAAATACAAACGAGAATTGAACAGCAAAACACAATCAATGAAAAGGAAAGGAAGGTGAATAAAACCACAGATCAATCAAACAATGATAAACCGAATTATTCTCTTTTCATTTCTGGCAAGCGAGAATATGGCGACGAATTCCGCGCCTCTCCACGCTTCCACTCGTTTAGACACAAGCGGACGAATGGTCGGATTGTTGAAACAATTGTTGTCGTTGTCAATTGGTTGATTGGTAGATAGATAGATAGATAGATAGATAGATAGATTGATAAATAGATAAACGGCATAAATACTTTCAACTTGCTCAGCAGCGAAGCACGTGGCGCGGAATCAGCGGTCAGGTATGGCGGATTTCGATAACGACGCTTGGTGATCGGAGTTACAAAAAAATAAAAATTTGAAAGCATCGTGAAACAAATAGATGAATAAACAAATAAACATAAATATATAAATAAACAAATAAATAAATAAAATAGACAAAAATAAACAAACAACGTCGCATCACGCGCGGGATTCCATGGTTGTCGCCAGATGCCGCGTCGAATCACTCGCGCGCTCGCCATCAGTAGTGTGGACCCCGTGTCGCGAACAAGTGGAACGATTAGAGGTAAGTTAACCATTTTCCCGGTAAACACTCGTCAGTTGGCGTTTTTACACGCGGTTCGCGGCCCTGGACTGCATTGCTTTTTGCGGCAGGTGAGCGTCGGGACCGCGGTGCCGTTTTAAAACCGAGACGGTATCGTGTACCAGGGCCACGGTACTTTGAAAAACTCGTGTAACGCGAACCGACTTTGTCGTACAACGAGAAAATACAAGATTCTCATTTTTTCTCGGTTTTGCTTTCATTTGATTAATTCTTATGTTACGTTTCAATGCAATTTATCTCATTTCAGAAAACTACAAGACACGAATAAAAAGAAGATTTTTTCGTCTGTTTCTTATTGCATGGCGGGTTAAGCCTATATATAAGATTTTTCTCATTTAATTAGAATTAAACAAAAAAAAAAAAAAAAAAAAAAAAAAAAAAAATCTTCTTTTTATATGTGTCTCGCAGACTTCTGAAATAAGATAAATTGTATTGAAACCAAAGGTAAGAATTAACCAAATGGAAGTAAAACCGAGAAAATACGAGAACTTCGTATTTTCTCGTGTTTTCTCGCATTGTTCCGCGGTAGGCATCAAATGTACCACGTCCAACACGTACATGTACGCGCGTAGACTTGCGCGAACAATATGTGCGCGGATGTTTTATTCGACGTCCCACGTTTTGGTTCTTTTTGTTGCGATTTTAATTTTTATCTTTTTTTTCACATCGAAGAAAATATGGAAAAAGGAAAGAGAGGAGAAAAGCCGTCCACAAAGTCGCACCTGTCACCCGTCGTCCTTTTGGAACGCATCGACTTCATGGAGGCGTGGAGCCACACGCCAAACCTGAGCGCCGCCAGTAGTTCCGTGCATGATGCACGCGAGCGAAAAACTAATGATCCCACGAAGATCAAGGGGGTATGTGTCCCATTCCGATATTTACTCTTTTGTCTTTTTTATTTGACCTTTTTTTTTTTTTTTTATTTTTTTTTTTATATTTATTCGTTCTTTTCTCTCTTTCTCCAGTCGCTCGGTCGAAGACAGACGAAGGTCCAGGAGACGGCAATGGCGGCGACGGAGGAAAGGGTCGAAAAAATGATGGAGGGACTAGAGGAGAGAATTGAGGAGTTGATAGACAGGACGGAACAAAGACTCAAGAAAATGGTGAAGGCGACGATGGAGGAATTTGAGAAAACATTTGAAGAAGCAGAGGAAAAATGGTGGAAGGCGATGGAGGGAACGATGGGTTGGATAGAGGATGTCGTTGACGACGATGATGATGACGAAGGCGCTGAAGAGGCAATTGGTGGTTCCGATCTTTCGATGGAATTATAAGAGGAGACGGTTTATTCCCACTCTCGTTTGTTTGTTTGTTTGATTTAGTTTTTGTTTTGGTTTTTAATTTTATTTATTCATTTATTTTTTTTTTTTTTTTCAATTGTCAAAGATGTGACACAACTCTTATGGGACAAAAACAACAATCCACCATCTCATTGTCTCGTATTGTTTGTTCATATTGCGTATATTTTGTTTCTCATTGTAAAAAAAACATCTCATCGGGTGATTAAATATACGTCTTTATTTTATTTATTTTATTTATTTATCTGTTTCTCTTCTTTTCTATATTTTAGCACAATTTATAATCGACCCAGAGTGGTCGAGTGGGCAGGACTACCTGCCGCATGGAGCCGTGGACTCTGGGTTCGAGTGTCGCTTCCGCGATCTTACGTTTGCTTTGTGCAGAAAAAAGGAAAGAAAGAGACTGACTGACTGCTGGGCGACAATGATGATGGTATAAACTATTAGTCGTACCCTCTCGCAAGGTCCGAGAAATTCAACCCTTCTTTATTTTGTTTTAATTTTTATCCTATCTATTTAAAACAATTACCGTCAGAGTGCGCTACCGTCGGAGATTTTTTCGTGATTGCCGTGCGCGCGAGAAAAATTGCAACCGACAAACTTTTCCACATTGAAATTGGAAAACAAAATATATGGGGAGATCCACGTAGACAAGTAAATCAAGATTAACTTGGTTTCGGAATTTATAGGACACCTTTTAACGCGGGAAACGCAAAAATCCGCATCGAATGGACACTTTGGCGTCCATCGAAGGGCACGGCTTACGTCGGGTGGCGTGGCGGTTCTGGGAAATTGCATTACAGGCCACGTGACCAGGTACAAAGTCCTGCGCACAAACGCTCGAGCGGAGTTGAATAAAAGTCCTTGAAATATATAAATCGATTTATCGACAGTGGGACTAATTCCACGACGAGTGCCCCAACGATTAATTAGATTATCGAATTGGGTGCCGTCTGAGTCGAAGATCGCGAACGCCCCGATCGGTTTACCATTTTAATTTCAACTCGCAGTACACGTTGCACCATCGTAGACGATGTGAGTTTGTATAATCGCGTTTGACGGGTTTGCAGACACTTTGAAGCCGTTCGTTCCGGGCCCTCGCGGAAATCCGAGGGTTTCGGTAAAATTTCAAGAAATTTCTGTCAAATTTTCCTGAATCGATTTGAAACGGTATTTCCCACCCACGGGTGTTCTGCTCCACCACGAACATTCCGGCGACCATTGCGGCGACCATTGCGGCAACGAGCGCCTCACCTACGGTGAATGCGGGGCAGCTGGCACCGACGAGTGTCGGCAGCCCCAACAACTTGTTCCAAAATAAGCCCACAGACAGACACACCTATAAAGCGTGTTTATTTCAAACAATTGTGCAAAAACACCCATTTAATTGTTTATTTATTTGTTCCTCGTGATACGCGCGTGGCCTGTGCGTTGACGACGTGTTCGCGATTTCACGACGGAATTCGTGGATCCGTTCGTCGGGATTGGACTTTTGGGTGTCGGGTGAAAACGACCGACCGGGGACGAAATTCGAGGCGGAGAAGGGAGAAGGGAGCAAACAAGCGCGCGCGCAAGACGCCAAACGGAGTAAAAAAAATATCCAAAGAAGATGACTAAACTTTACTTTACTTTACTTAATTTTCGAATACTATGAGCACCCGGGATTCCATACTAAGGTCGAAATGACTAAAGTCAAAATCCTGTTTCGACCTAATTCGTTTCGACCCAGGTATCCCATCTAGTCTAAAATAAAAACAAACTCGCTGTTCACTTAAATATCTATATTTAAAGTTTTTACAGTTTCTACAGTTTGCAGAATGTTATAAAAAAAAAAAAAAAAATAAATAAATAAATAAATAAATAAAAATAAAAATAAAAACAAATAAACAAATAAAACGGAATAAAACAAAACGATGAAACAACGATACATTGAAGCGACGATTATATGGTGGAATAACGCCGAAAAAGTTACGCGAAAACGACAGTTATTTATTTGTATAACATTTTTTTCCCACATTTTTTACCCCATTTACACATAGAATTGCCATTTATTGACACTTGTACATTTTATCTGGATATTCGACAAAGTACAAATTCATCCATGGAACAAATCCATACTCGAATGGGATGGTGACGCCAAGTTTATCGTCTTTGAAGAATCGATCAAACCGCGCGGAAGATAAATTCGAGTCCCAAAGGAAACGCGTCCCCAAGACGAGAGTTCTTTCTTTCGTCACGACGATGAAGTTGGTTTCGGTGCCTCGATTCACCCACTCGACGTCCATCTTGATCTGTCCAATTATTTGGAAATGGTCACCAACGACGTTTTTTAGGTACCGGTGTCTATCGTCGTCGTCGTCTAGTTCGCGGATACTGTCCCGAGGGTAGCCCGTTTCTTCGAATAAACGTTCGTCGATGGCGCAGAAGCGCGACCACTCGATTACCAGGGCATTACGCGCGAGATTCCCTATCTTCACCTTGAGCAAGGCATGTTCGTTCGTGGGTTCAAGCGGTTTCGGCTGAATAAGAGAAGTTTTAGATTAAAAATTATACGAAACAATTCGTATCTGTTCCTGGAATTACCTGGAACATGGTTCAATGTTGCGAGGAACTTCAATGTTGCGAGGAACGCCAACGAGACGCGGAAAACAGTTTTGTATCGTGTCTGAACTTGATTTGGATGCAAATGAGACACGGGTTACGTCAGATGGCGTGGCGGTTGTGAGAAATTACGTCACACAGGCGCTCGCGCGGAGTTAAATAAAAATCCTCGAAATATATTAATTGATTTATCGACGGTGGAACCGATTCCACGTCGAGCGTCCCAACGATTAATTAGATTATAGAACTGGGTGTTGTCCGAAACGAAGATCGCGAACGCTCCGATCGGTTTACGATTTAAATTTCAACTCGCGGTACACGTTGCACCATCGTAGGCGATGCGAGTTTGTATAATCGCGTTCGACGAGTTTGCAGACACTTTGAATTCGTTCGCTTCGAGCCATCATGGAGATCCGAGGGTTTCGGTCACAATTTCCTGAATCGATTTGATACGGTTGTTCTGCTCCGCCACGAACACTCCCTGGTTCGTCAAAAAACACTCCAAAGTGGGTTCGTCGGAGAACACGGGGCAGTTGGCGACCGATGCGCGCCGACAGCCCCGACAAATTGTTCCAAAATAAATCCAAGCTCCCACAACGTTGTTTTCGATACGCGCGTTCCTACACGCGATGACGCGCGTGATGCGATGCGGGTGAGTGTGACACGGGTTTTCGAATTGGGCGTCGACGATGATGTTTGTCAACGTGGATAAACGTCCGCAAAGTGCCCGGAACGCAGTTAATTACCGACGAGAATTGAAAATGTAATTGTTTTTGATAAAAAGAAACCCTCGTAACGTTGAAACGATAAAGAGAACGCAAAATTCGGATTCGAATTCAGGTTCGATCCGCGAACTGTCGAGGCGCGACATGCCAAGCGTGGAGGGGAGCGTTTATCGCTCATAGGTGCCCGATGATCGGAGATGGGTGGGTGATGGGTGGGTGATCGGTACCAGACAGACACAAAACAGAATAAAATCTACCCCCGTACTTCGGTCGTCACTAAGATTACCTTCGCAGTGACCGACTAGAATAAGAGTTTTGCAAAATATCCGTCGTTTCATATTTTAATTTTGTCTTTCCGGCGTCTCGCGCCATCGCTTTCGACGTGAGTTTGTGTCATTGCGTTCGGTGGATTTGCAAGCGCCTCTAGGTCGATCGAGACCAGACACGCTTACTTCAGAGTAGGGACCACTCCACCACAAACATTCCGAGGGTATTGGCGCGCAAAAAGGACGGGGTCCTATCTTCTCGCCACGCAGAATACGGGCAGCCAGCATTGGCAGCCCCCAATAACTTGTTCCAAAATAAGATCGAGTTGATTAGATTCCTTCACTCATCCCGTAAATACCGTAAATTTCGTAAATGTCACAATACGTGGTGAAAATGATGCGTCACGTGTCTTATCGCGCATTGGGTCACATTTAAACGCACGTATCGTTAAGGGTGTCGCGTTCATGGTGGTACATTGGTGCCGGGATGTTCAGATACGCGCTCCCGTACGCTTCCACAGCGTTGGTATTGTTTGGTTATAGCGATTGTTTGTTCCAAATAATTGTGCAAAAACACTAGTTTAATTGTTTATATATTTAATCCTCGGGAGATGCTGTGCGACCTATACGCCGACCCCAAGCTCGTGATTTTGCTGCGGATTTCGTGGATCTGTCCGGGCTTTTGGGCGCCGGACAAAAAAAAAGTTCGATTGGAAATGGGTCCCCGGACGAAGAAAAGAGAAAGGAGTAGACACGCGCGCGTGGGACACCCTGTGGAATAAAAAATACCCATGGAAGACAATGAAAGTTTAATCCCACAATCGTCGAATCGGTTTCGTGGTTTGCGCTCCAACTGTTAATTAGATTATCGTCGTTGGGACCGATTGAAACAAATGTTTTGTGAAAAATTTGCAGTTTCAGATTTTAACTTTATCTATCTATCTCCCAGACTTCTTGCCCCATCGCTGTCTACGCTGTCTACGCGAGCCAGCCAGACGACAATAATATGAGTCCTGAGGTCCGAGAGCGAGTCTGCATGTCCCAGGGGACGGCATGCGAGTAGCCACTCGTGCGCCCCTTGCCATTGCCAGACATGCTTTCGCCAAAGTATGAACCGTGACAACTATATTAAAACAATGTTTATTCGATCGAAAGAATCTATACAACAATTATGAGTACACTTGTCAATTTATTTATCTATTTATTTGATAGAATCTTGGTTGTGGTCACTGTCGGTCACATCGTAACCATCGTCTTCAGGGCCCATCACCCCTTCTCCCTACCACTCCTTTTCATCGCCGTTATCATCGAGTCCTTCGTAACCACAGCCATCTTCCTCCTCCATCATGTCCACCATGTCCATCTCCATTTCCTTCACCTCCGCCTGCACCGCCTCTAGCTTCTTCCCCACCGACTTTAACACGCACAACGTCTTCGTCTTCTTTTCCCGCCATCTCGCCGCTTTCTCCATTCGCTCCGCAACCACTTTGTCCAGTTGCTCCGCCAACACCTTCTCCATTCGCTTCGCCATAACCTTCTCCACCACATTCTCCGCCACATTCTCCGCCACATTCTTCACCACATTCTTCACCACATTCTCCATTTTTTCTGTTATCACCGCCTCGACCCTTGTTGCCAATCTCTCTTCCCGCAGCACCGAAGGTGAAGACGGCGGCGGCAATGATGTCTCTCTTCGCGACTGGAAAGGGAAAGGGAGAAAAAAAAAAAGAGAATAAGCAAATAAATAAAACCCAAGACGTGGCGCGTACCCTCTTGATCAGCGTCAGTTTACTCCTTTTCTGCCTGCCTGGACGCTTGGACAAAGCGGGATCGAGCGGTACCGACGCGATAGCGGCAGTCGACGACGGCGATGTGGTTCTAGTCCGCGTCGCACGGAGAACGGGCGCCGAGATGGACGATGTCTCCCCTTCCCCTTTCACCTTCCATGTTCCTGTCATCATGGTCTCTGAAAAAGAAAAAAACGCGATAGATAAAATCAAAAGAAAAAGAAAAAAAAAAACAAAAAAAAAAAACCAAATGGGTTATTAAATTGAGCTTCATTTTCTGTTAGCAACAATAACCAAACAAACAAATTTTTTCTGCGCGCGCGCTTACGGATACAATACGTGCATAATTGGGCGGGAATAATTGACAAATGATACCACAAAACACTTGGCTCATTCGCTCGTTCACTCGCTCGCTCACTCACGTTTAACGAAACGAAACTAAACACGCAACTGCAAACGCAAACTGTCTTTGCCCGGCTCTAGCCCGATTTAAAAATGGCGACAATTGAAACGAAGCTTCGTGCTTCACTGCAACGTGGTGTCGACGAGAGCGAGGGCGAGAGCGAGAGTGAGAGCGAGAGAAAGCGAGTGAGTGGGTGAGTAAGTAAGTAATCAAGTGGAGCATGCGTGGACTGGCGACGATATTTCCGCAGTCGTTCAATTTGGCGTGGGTTTACAACTCCGCTTATTTGGTCGCTGATCGAGTCGGCACGCACTTTAAACATGTCGACGGCAAACAATACACGCGGGAAAAAAAATAACGCTAAGTTGTACGTAAGAAGAGTCTTCATTATGAATAAATGCAAAGGACCGAACCCCGAATATTCGAGTGTCCACACAACCTATCGTCCACCGGGTCTCGGTGTCCGGGTAGAAAGAGGGAGGGGACGTACGCGCGCGTACCGGACATTGCCACTCGGAACAAAAAATGTGCATAATAGGGAAAACGATCAAAGTTTAATTTCCTGATCTTGGAGTCGGTTCCGCGATTTGTGTTCCGACCAATAATTAGATTATCCTCGCAGCGACCTACTGGAACAAAGATTTTGTGGAAAATCCGCCGTTTTATATATTTTTTTTTCTTTTCCGGTTGTCTCGCACCATGTAATCGACGCGAGTTTTTGAGATTGCGCTCGACCGGACTTTGCGAACATTCTCAGAGCGAGCGTTCCGGGCCCTCGCGGATATCCGGAGGGTTCCGGTGTGCGGCATCGGTTTGATTGCGCTCGTTTTATTCTGCGTCGTCACTGGCCAGACGCGAATGGTCGGAGGGTCGCGTTCGCGACAAATAGGGGCAGTTGGCGCCGACGAGCGCCGGCAGCCCCGACACATTGTTTCAAATAAAGCTCCTGTCGAGTTGATTCGATTCGATTCGTATCGTGTTAATTTATCTCTGCGATCTACGCGGTGGAAACAATGCCCCGCTCTTCTACCCCGTATTGCGCGCCTCATCGCGCATTAGATCGCATTTAAACGCGCGTACAATTAAGGGTGACGCGATCACGCCGCTAAATCGACGCACACTTTACTCACGGATGCGCACCGGCACTGAAACGTCCAGAAACAAGCTTCTACACGTTTCTACGGCGTCGGCATTGTTTATTTATTTGTTTATTCGTTTACTTATTTATTAATTCATCTATTCAGACCTCGTGGTGTGCAAATTGCGGAAAGGTCCACTCATTTTTAGCGTTACGGCGGCCTGTGTATTGGTCCCGTGTTCGCAATTCTGACTTGAACGCAGCCAGTCGACCGAGACCCGACGTCAAATTCGATAGCAACGCGTCGGAATGCAAATAACTATCGACGAAAATTAAAAGTATAATTGTTTAATAAAAGGAAACTGACGTAATGTTGAAACGCTAAAAAATACGTAAAATTAAGATTCAAATTCGGGTTCGATCCAGGTCAGATTAAGTCAGATCAGATCAGATCCACGAACTCTCGAGGCGCGACATGTTTATCGCTTAAAGATACCTGGCGATCGACGATGGGCGGACGACTGGAGTTCGATTTCCCGACCATGGGATCAGTTTCGCGGTTTGTGCTCCATTGTTTAATGAGATTATCTTCGTTGGGGTCGATCCCAACAAAAAAATTGAAAATAAATTACATTTTACATTTTAGAACTGGCTTCCGGACGCCTCGCACCATCCCCGGCGACGCAGTTGTTGTCGTTGGATTCGACCGACTCTGCGGACATTTTCAAACCCAGACCAGACACACTTGTTTCGAACAAGGAGCCATCAAGCGCTGAGCGCTTAAACGGACCTGTTTCGTCCTTTTTGTGTCTCAATACCCTCGGGGTGTTCGTGGTGGAGTAGATGTCATTTATGCGTTGTAAAAAGTGTTTTCTCTATTGCATCGGCATACGGGCATACGGGCATACGGGGCAGCTGGTGACGGCAGCCCCCAATAAATTTGTTCCAAAAATAAGTTCCCGTCGAGTCGTGTCGATTTCTCTTTCTCTCTCTCTCTGGTCCGCCGTGATCGCGCTTCATTGCGCTAAATTGCCGCCAGAACGCGCTACCGTCGCATCAGGCGAACATTTTTGGCGTCCATTAAAGGACGCGGATTACGGGTCACGTGAACGGGCGTCAAATCCCGCGCGCAAACGATCGTGTCGAGTTAAATAAAAGAATAGAAATCGGTGACAAGTGTTGCGCGAAACGAGGCCACGAACGCCTCTATTGGTTTACGATTTTATTTTCATCCCATTGTACTCGACGCGCCAGCGTAGGAGAAGTGAGTTTTCGTCACTACGTTCGATGGATTTACAAACAAACAGACAAACAAACAAACAAACGGTTTCAGACCGTTCCGGGTCCTCGCGGATATCCGGAGGGTTCCGGTGGTGGATTTGTCTCATCACTTTTAATCTATCCTGTGTTGTCATCGGCCAAACCAGTGCCGGTTTGCACGGTACAAAGGGTCGTGCAAAGGGTCGCATTCGCGGCAAATAGGGGCAGCTGGTGTCGACGGACGAGCGCCGGCAGCCCCGACAAATTGTTCCAAAAAAAGCTCCTGTCGGGTTGATTCGATTCGATTCGACTCGTGTTAATTTATCCCTGCGACCCGCCCCCGTAAATGTCGTAATACGCGGTGGAAACGATGCCCGCTCTTCTACCCCGCATTGCGCGCCTCGTCGCGCACTAGGCCGCGTTCAAACGCGCGTACTATTAACGGGTGACGCGATCTCGCCGGTAAGTCGACATGCGCTTTACTCACGAATGCGCGTCGGCACCGAAACGTTCGGAAACATGCTTCCGCAGTGTCGGCATTGTTCATTTATTAAATTATTTGTTTATTCATTTATTTAAACTCCGTGGTTGATTGATGGGCGTGTGGATTTCGCGATTTGCGTTGGCCCTGTGTTCACAGTTTTGATTGATTTGAACGCAGCCAATCGAACGAGACCCGACATCAATCTCGATAGCGACGCGTCGGAACGCAAAGAACTGCTCACCGAGAATTGAAAGTGTAATTGTAAAACAAATAATCAACAAATAATCAATGTGGAACAATCATCGTGTAATATTTTATTAATAAATTGTATTTTGAAAAAAAAAACAACAACAACAACAACAACAACAACTAATTTATCTTTCGATGCGAGTAAATTACAAACTTTGTCTTTGAGTTTTAGTCACCCCAAAAGTTGAATCAAATTTTCAATTTAATTATTAATTCTATCTATCCGTCTGCCTGTCTTCTCCTTGCAGCACCCCGGGTCCGCAGCGATGGAACGCGCGCCGTCGATGAGCGTGTACGTGCTGAGCGGCCCATTGCCCGGCATCGCAACGGAGCATTTCGAGCGACCAGACTCAGTGTCGTCGTAGAGGAGACACAGACTGCACGTCCTTCTCGTTGACGCACCAGGAGCTGATACCATCGTCCACTAGGAGGCAACACGCCACGTCTAGGTTGCAATTAATCAATCAATCAATCAATCAGTTTAACAAAATCCTGCAATCATAAAACGTCTGGTTAAAATTCAAATATTTATACATTTTCTGATTATATTTCACCCATCCAACAACTCGTTTCGTTCCAGGTGTCGCGAAACACTCGATTTTATATCTAGTCGGTCACTTGTTTTTCTTCCACCTGAAATTCAAGATAAATTAATTCAATTCGTTCAAACCAAATAAATCAACTCGTATTAAAAAGATTCGATCCGCACTATTTCACTCGGTTTAACATCGTTAACCTGTATGAAAAATAGAAATAAAGTCATAAATCAGTTTTTTTCTACATGCACCGGTAGTTTCGATGGATGAACGGTCCTTCAGCAATGTTGTGCGAAAAACGATGCACGCAAATTCGTTGAATTTCCTCCAGATTCCGTAACACCAATTCGAGTGGCCTTATATGTATGCGCGCGCGAGTATGTATGTGTGTGTGTCAACACGCGAGAACGACGCGAGGACTCCGTGTGACATCTGTCGCGAGCAACCGAGAATGACACGTAGCAAACCGTCTGCACATCGTGTTTCCTGCAAAAATGAGAACGATCTGTTTTTAATACGCTGTCAGAAGTATGTGACGTGAAAAGAACTCATCTAATTGCCCTTCCTTTCCTATTTTCCACTCTCTGTCGCTTCGTTGTCGACAAATGCGTCCTCGTTGTCCCTTTCTATTTCCAATATAATCGTGAGAGGACCGTGGTGCGTCCTATTCTCTTCCCGATGGACCCGCGCTAATGTCCTAGAAAAAATGTACACTCTTCAGTTTATTTCCTCGGGATTTATTTGAACTCAGGCATCCGAATTTTACTCACCTGTTGTGCTTGTTTTCGCGGCTTTTTTTCCTCCCGGGCTCCGTCCTAGTTTGTCGACTCGCGCGACTCGACTCACTCACTCCGCACGGTTATACGCGCCCGTCGAATCTCTGCTGGAGATACTAATGTTTGCAAAAATTTAAAGCAAAGCTCGCACGTTCTTCTTACCTTCCTGCTTGGTTTAGACGTCTCGCGTTATGTTATTTGTCTCCATCCGCTGACGCTTATTTCTCGTCGTTTCCAACGGCGGCCATTGCTTTCGTTGCGAATCTTCTCTGTTTTCGGGTTTTATCAATTCCCGTCCCGAACTGCTCCCGTCAACATCGCTTTTAGACAGTTTATGCCCGTTTAGACTATCGATTCGAATAAACGTCCATTAGTTCCTATCAGTTAATCGAAGCTAGTTAGGTCGTTTTCACGACCCGATGTCACTCAAACGGATTTATTAGCGCCTCTCTACCGTTTTTTGCCCGTTTCAATCGAGTTTTAGTGTTACCCACTTCTCCCGATGTTCTTCGTCTTTGAAGAATTTACTTATTGTTTACTCTATTCGTCGATAATAAACAGTCAAACTTAAACACCGCCCAGTCTCTCGTCGCACGCCGGACCAACCGGATGTTACACCTGCATTATTAAAATAGATAAATAAATAAATAAATAAATAAATAAATAAATAAATAAATAAACAACGCCATCTATTGGGCGTGAATGCAACACACGATTCCACGGGGTTCCCATTGAATTTATTTACGTGGCCGCGCGTAGATAGTAAATAAATGAATAAATAGATAAATAAATAAATAAATAAATACATATATAATATATATTATATATACGCAATGTTCTCTCCATTCGAGTAAACTTGTACTTTTATTGCCCTTTTGCACATGTGGCGTTGCCTCCGGTCAACGTTTTTGACCCACGATAAAAACTCCAAAATAAACAAATAAGTAAAGGGGACAAAAACCCGAACTTGTTGGTTTGTTTAAACGCGACTGGAGTGAAGTGGGCATCACAGCACCCCGCTCACGATCGCGTGCTCGAAATTATAACGGAGCCCAAAATATTATCGTCTGACCCAAAATTGTTTCGTTTTTAATTAAAAAACGATCACATAGCCGACTCCAAAACCAAAACATCGTAGCTCTTAAAAACGGATGTAAATCGGAGACTTTGAATCAAAATCATTCGCGGAATCGCCAACAGGTGTCGCGTCAACAAACTGGTAGCGAGCATACATGAACTGGAAATGGAAGCGGGAAGTTTATGCTCGGTCGCGTCTCCGCAGGTAAATTTGGGCGGCTTTTACGAATTTTTGCGATATTTTTGTCAATGAATCGCGTCCGTGGTCGTACGTGTGCACACGTGTGGTCGTCGAACAACGCGCATGGATTTTTTGTGTTTGGTCGCGGGAGTGTACGTGAGTGAGCGTTTGCGGTGTAACGTGGATGATTTTTACCCGATCGACGGCGAACGAGGTTTATTAAAATTAGACGAATGTATACATTTTTTATTTATTGATTTATACACGATTCATCGATTCATATGCACACGTGTATACCGTATTGGTCCACTCGTTGCCACGCACCGTCGTCGAGCACGGATTTGTGGTCGTTTTCAAATCGCGCGTTTAGAGCGGAATATGCCGACACAAACGAAAAATGTTTTTATTTTTATTTTTATTTTTTATTTTCTCTCCCTTACAGACATCCGACGCAAACAAAGAGACGGAAGGTGGGAAGATGGAAAATGAAAAATTAGAAACCGAGGAGGGGTCAACCGAAGTTGCAACCACGATGACGGTGAGTGGAAAAATTGTCTCACGATGTGACGGTGACGACCACAACTCCCATTTAACAATGGTACCGGGAAGAGATCGCAATAAATAAACAGTGAATACAATACGAGATAAATACAAGACAGTTTATTGTTGGTAAACAATAATATCAAGGCTAAATTATACATAGGACTAATGCCGACATTTGGCAAGTTAAATCAGCTATTAAACTATACAAAGAATTGGCCAACTGGCCCTAGAATAATATCACTACGGGTCTGGAATATGGGAGCGGTTTCCCCATCGCTCGACCTGATTATAGATGTCATCTTAAGCCGGATGGCTGTGTCCTGGAGTCCGATACGGCTTCGCTGGTTTCCTTGGTTCGCTGTGTAAACTATCGCACGTCGATAAATCGAATGATCTGAGCATTGCGGTTGACTTTGTCTGCACCGCCACAACTTTGGGAGGATATTGGTGTAAGTAAATGTATTCATTTACTTATCAATATTCCACTTATGAATTATATTTAATTCATATCGTTGTGAATTCTTATTTAGATATTTCGGGAATAAGTTGTCGTCAACTTATCGGTTATATTGAGTTCAATATGAGATTAAGTCTTCTGACTTGATTTTGGTCCAACTGGTTGTCGAGTTTAAGTTTTGCTGTTATAAATAAAATGAAGATTAAGCTTCCCGTCGCAACACACAATTGCCATCGATTAGAATATACGCCTTGCCATGCAGAACGGTATCAAGCGTCCCCGGCGTCGCAGCACGGTCGTCCATCGAGTGGTTGACGGTACCACGTACACAGGGGTCGATAGCTCGCGGCTCCGCACAGCAGTTTTATCTCTCGCGGTACTAATAATAGACCGACTGCTTTGGCATCGAATACCATGAGAATCAGCTTGCCAAACACTTGGTGCTACTCGTGGTTACTGTAAAACAGACTGCTTTGGCACCATCAGGTGAAGGAACCGATTCTCAACAATACCGATGCTACTCGTGGTAACGGAATACGTTCATACCGAAAAAGACAACTTGGTCCTGTCCGGAGGATACTGAATTGCACAACGGCGGGTTCTCCTTCGGCGTCGCAACCGTAAACTGTAACATTTATGCAACATAATGATCCCAGCACTTCGACTTCAATTGCCGGCGGTGGCATGATTCTGTAGAATCATGCAACGGTTCTTTGCGAATAAATCAACAAAGAACCAAAAGGTTTTTTTACGTGAACAACGAATCATATTTCTTAAGTAACAATACCAAACAGAAAATAATCAAACAGAGCTGCAGAATGGCCGGTTGTTTGGGTTTATATAACCTGACTGGATTAAGGATTAATCCAGTTATCCAATTGGAACATGGGTTCCACGAATCCCTCCAATCCCGTATCACCGGAAGTGGATACGGAGGAACAATGTGCTAATTCTCACCACAACCGGAACTGGATACCCAGGACCGGAAATGGATCCACCAATCAGATCTATTGGTTGATCGATTGATCACCAAATGTCCTGTCCCGCAGAAAATGGAAGTTACATTGTATTTAACATCACAAGACATTAATATATCTTTATATTAATGTTCACAAAGCTTCGTTTCATTCTAGTAAATATAGTTTTATATTTATTTACATGTTTTATATTCATATCTTGAATTTGCCGCTAAATCGTAATCGCGCCATCTTGTGGCAACATTGCGCATTGACAAATGCGGTTTTAGCAGACGACTCTTCGTGATTCGGCCGGAATCCTTTGATATCAAGTAGGAATGAGTGTTTATTCTTAATAAACGAACATCTTTGTATTTGAAACATCATAAATAACTTTATTCCAGACATTTATCAGTTTTACACAGAATATCTTCGAGATATCATGATAATGGCGCAACAGCGCTTCTTTCTAAGAAAATAGGCATTTATAGCCATTGTAAACCGTCACACATCCCCCTTAATAACACAATTATATAAAATTTTATAGAGTTTTCGTTATTCTCCTAATTAGCATAAATGCTATTTTCGGACTTGATGTATCTTGGAGATACCGTGACTTCCAATTTCGAATTTGAGCTTACATAAACTAACTTGAATTATCTAAGTTCTGATTTTCTGCCGAAATAATCTTTTCTAATAGCCTAAATTCAAGTCCAGAATTTATTTCCAAGTCTTCTTTTTGAAGAAACTTTCGTCATACATAAAATCATCATTTGTGTTATCACAAAATATTTATTTCATATGCCTAGTCAGATGTATCGCTATAAATATACAATAAATAGCTTTTAGATGATAAGAGTTGACAATTAAGAAATCATAATTGTCCCCCTTAATTGTCATGACCGGAGTCACTTGGTATTCTTTGTACAATTGACTAATTTAATTAAACTAGTTGTCTTAATAATGTAGCATTACTTTTCAAAATTTTGTTAATTCTAACTTTTATATTTTGTCCCCCTTTTCTTTAGAAGAGAGGTCATGATTTTTAGAAGAGGATTTTCTGTTTACACTATAATCGGGGAATCTTTGTGTATCATATCATGTTAATCAACATGATTCTTTGCTAAATATTGAGCTCGCATATTTGCAAATTTCCGAGATCTCTCAGCCTGCTGTACTGATTTCTTTCGACGTTTTTTCTTTGGGCAGTTACACACAGTGTACTCACTTGGCAGTGTAAATGACCGTGACGACCCAACTTTTTGTTTTAGGTCATCTCTGGAAAACCATACATGAATGGGACCCTCATTGGAAAACCATACGTGGAAAGGACCCATATTTGGAATTGTGAAATCCCGCAACAAACGAGGGGATCTATATTTGACTCTAAGTCGTGGAACTGATGATTGGAAACCTGGGTTTTCAGTCAGTTTTTGAACATGTTGGTTTGTACTTGAAGTTTCTTCATCACCAGCTGGACTTGGTGACCGAAAACGCTTTTTTGAAGTTCTTAATTCCTCTCGTTGAGATGAATTATTCTGGATATTGCAGGGTTGCTTTCCAGACGCAAATTGTTGTATCTCCGTCAGATTGACGACTGGGACGGGTTTTAGTCGTTGGTTACGGTATTGATTTCGAAATACGAATTGTTGCGCTTCGTTTATATTTTTAAATTCAGCTGAATTTAACTGGTATTGTTTACAATACTGTTCGAATTTGATACCGGATCTCCCGTGGGTTAGTCAAAAAACTTTCTTTTTTAGGTTTAAAATCATTCTCATTATCGTGTTGGTAATACTTTTTCAAGGGAAAAGTTTGCTTGACCTTTTTTCGATTTGAAATGGGCGTTAGGTAGAATTGTCTTGGCTGGGGACTCTTCTTGGTAGACAAATCATACGTCCGCAAACATGAGTTTGTGATCGGCGATCGGGCACGTTGTTGTACGTTATTTGACTGCAAATGTTTGTTTGGAGTCCGAATATCTTTCCTTTGCGTTGATATTGGTGGCCCAAAACTTTTGTTTACGGTTCCCAATTCTTTTGATAGCGGTAGGTTAATCGACAGATTAAGGCTAGCCACATATCGTTGTGCTTCAGCTGGATTAGCATATCGAACTGAAATTAGCTGATCTCGATTGTAAACGAGTTTTAATTTGTTCTGAACAACCGACTGGTTAGTTAACGAACTCTCTGGACGAGAATTATTAGGTTTATAATTCTCTTCCCCCTTATCTACCGAATTAGGTGGTTTAAACTTTTCTAACTTAGATCCCCTACTGGATGTTTGAAACATAGTATGAGAATCTTGATTCACTAAGTTTCGGCTGTATGTTTGTGGATTCCGTACTGGATCTTGATGTGAAGATTGAGATTGGGTACGATCTCGCCAGTTCCTAGCTTTTACATAGTCTGAAGCTTCGATTATATTTTTAAACTTGGTTTTATCCAGTCCATGACGATTACAATACAGAGTAAAATGATCGGGAATCTTTTCTGTTTGATCGCCAAGTGGTACAGAACTTAAATTTAAGTTTGTCTGCTTATTATTTCCTTTTGGATCGATCATATTCAATGGTTTTTGAGCCATAAAAAAATTCAAAATCTGACGATTTTAATTCTTTAATTTATAAAGAAGACGAATATAATACACTTTTCAACAAGAAACACTTCTAAACTTTACTTTTGACAAAATAAAATTAAACTTCGCGTTTGTTTGACACGTGTTAGCTTTTGCAGGTTACACGGCACACAAAATTCGAATCGTGACTGAAATCGGGACGGCGTGGTCAAGATGACTCTGGAACACGTCTTCTGGTCTGGTCTGGATGCGAATGATCAGTATCTGATCTGGTCCTCCTTTAATAGCAGGGGGCTGGGGATCCCTAGATCTCCCAACTTCTGATTGGCGGATGTTAGTGTCGGCCAATGGTATAAAGGACGTTACATCTATTTAGTAGTTCTCTACTAAGTCCGTTCCCTTCGAGATTCAATTTTACCGATAAAATAAAATTCCTTCGGGAAGACATTCGTAAAATATTGTATTTTTCAAATGAAAATAAAATAAACTTACTTCAATCTTCTTGAACTTTGGGATTTTTACCAATCCAAATAATTAAATAACTTTTCTTCAAAAAATATTTTTCTTTGATTATTCCGTTTAGTGTGTAATATCATTACAACCACAGTTTTAATAAAGTTTTCTCAAACTCTCAATTTTTCTTATTCTTATTCAATTATCGTTCAAATAATCATTCCTTTGTAATTGAAATCTATTTTCGATTCCCAACATTGTGTATTCATTTCCAATAGGAAGAATAATTTGACCAAGTCTTTACTTTTTCGGGTTTAAATTCCATTTTTCGAGTGTGAAAAAATAAATTTTCACCATCCATCTCCCCCTTTTTTAACAAATTTTTTTAACAAATAAAAATTCGTTAAAATTCTTTAAATTTGTTTTGCGAGAAAAATTATCTAATTCTCTAATCTTCCAAAAGAAAATATTCGAAATTTTACTTTAAACGATAAAGTTATTGGTACAAATGTGTACTTGTTTTTCGGGAGAAAACTATTCGACAATCCTTTAGACTTTTGGGTAAAAATTATTCATCAAATCTTTCTTTTTTGATGACAATTGCTTTGATTTTTCGAAAGAAAATATCTAGCTAAATTCCACTTTTCCTGAGCGGACAATTGTTTTCACAATTAGTTATTCCTTTGCGATATTTACGAAGGACGTGTCTTTGATTATTCGTTTTAATAATTTTCGTCCCCCTTATCTCTAATAACGAGATGTTTTTGCAGAGATCTTTTATCTTTTGAATGAAAGAATATTTAAATCTCAATTGTCGTAAATACCTTCATCTGCTGCAGCATTTCCTCAATTTGAACTTTTCAAATGAAAAGACAAATCTGGAGAACTTTCACTGTCAAACTTCTATTCCTATCGCGCCAAAATTCGTAATTCACTGGTTTGGAATTCCGTATAACACGTGACACAATAACAGTATCGATGTCACAATTAAGCAGTTTACTACTCGGTCCGCGCGAGGACATGTAAATTACTTTTTTCCGATAAAAATAATTTTTCTTTGAAAAATATTTGAAATTGATTTTTCACAACTACTTTTGAATGAAATAAAATGAAGTTATTCCAACTTTTCGTTAATTGCTCACACATAACATTCCCTTTACTGTGGGATTTGCATCGAAATTCCATTTTTAAAGAACCTTTCTTTTACTTATCGCAAATAAAACATATTCAATCGTTTTTCTGATTAAACTTTAACACGTAAATTACGAACGAAATATATGATGACATTCCATTAACCTTTAGGAAAATTGACTAAATTCTTAATTTTTAGAGAAAAATAATGTATCTAGAATCTTTCCTTTTCCGAATAAAATCTATGTTCAAAATAGAAGATAAATCTTGTGCAATTCTTAGTTTTTTCGAATGGAAAAATACAACTTTTCATCAGCGGTGATTTATTTGATTTTTCCGAAAGAAAAATAATTACTTTGAAACTTATTTTCTTCGTTTAAATCAGCTATCTGATTTTAAAGCTTCAATCCAATCAAAAAATATTCGCTCCGTAAATATTTCATGTGGCAAAGTTCATAGCCACAAATGGATTTGTTATTCCGGTTTTAAGAAATCATGTGGGAAAATGTCCGATTAGATTACTAAAAATATTCGTTGTTTTTCAAACAGCTAAATTTCATTTAGAAATTCTCAAAATTTGGGAGACCCAAATATCGTTGGAAACTTAAAACACTGTTAAATTTCCGAAAGGAAAGATTGAATGAAATCCTTTTACTTTTCCGAGGGAAAGCGTTTATCGTGATTCGTAACTTTCAATGTAAAAAATACTATTCTATGTGGTCGGCAACTTCATTCGCCGCCATTTTATATTTTCTTAATTTCCATTGTCCCGAAGGAAAAAATGTACTTTTTGTGAAAATAGTTAATTCCTTCAAATAAAGGTAATATTCATTTCGATTTGCAAATCTTTTCTGCGAAATGGAGTGTGTTGTTTTTCTCCAACAACTAAATTATCTTTGGTACCGATGGCAGTGGAAAAATTAGTTCGCGACACTTAAATAAATCTCTACGAACCTTCTGTAACATTTCTCCGCTGTCTTTTATCTGTTGTCCGCCATAATTTCCAAGCATTCGTTCGCACCTTGCGTTGAAGGTTTGAGTAGCTTCCCTGCTGCGTTTGATACGGAGATCGACGCGTATTGCTATGGCGCGTGGTCGCTGGCTATCGGTGTCGACGTACAGTTACAAGAAACTTAATTTCTTGTAAATATTTCCAAATAGTTGCGGTGTTTTCTTCGTTTTAACTTTTCAGGTGGAAAGATAAATTCGTAAGAAGTCCGCCTTCTAAACTTGTATGTTTTTAGCTTTTCGAAATAAAACAAACTTCGAAAAAAAATATCTGTATTCTTATTTCACTCGAAACTTTTTTGATTTCTTATTTAAAATACTTCGTATTCCTTAAATTGTCGAACGAAAATAGTAAAGAGAGTTCACTAAACGTTTCCATTTCGTCAGTTTAACTTTTCACATGAAAATATAAACTGAAAATCTATTTGTCTGTTTTAACTAAAATTTTTTAGTTAATATCGGATTCAAGATTCGCTTTTGCAATTCGATCGAATTAATTTGCAACCTATTTCAGTGATCGTGTGATAGGTCTATAACTTCCGAAATTCCTAGTTAAAGGACTGTTTTGGTGTTTCTCAAGAAAATAAACATGGTTTGAAACTTGTCTGTTTTTTAACTAAATCTTTTAGTTAAATATTTATCTCAAAATTCACTTTTACAATTCTATCGAATTTAATTGCAACCTAATCTCGGTGGGACCTCCACGTGTGAGATTAGGTGGTAGTCTTTGAAATCCCTAAAATCTTCAAACGAAAATAATGAAGGAAAATCTACTACGTATTTCTATTTCATCAGTTTAACTTCTTCACATGGAAATATAAACTGAAAATTTAATCTGTCTATTTTTAACTTAAATCTTTTAGTTAAATATTTATCTCCAATATTCACTGTTGCAATTCAATCGAATTTAATTGCAACCTAATCTCGGTGGGACCTCCACGTGTGACGGTGACGACCACAACTCCCATTTAACAATGGTACCGGGAAGAGATCGCAATAAATAAACAGTGAATACAATACGAGATAAATACAAGACAGTTTATTGTTGGTAAACAATAATATCAAGGCTAAATTATACATAGGACTAATGCCGACATTTGGCAAGTTAAATCAGCTATTAAACTATACAAAGAATTGGCCAACTGGCCCTAGAATAATATCACTACGGGTCTGGAATATGGGAGCGGTTTCCCCATCGCTCGACCTGATTATAGATGTCATCTTAAGCCGGATGGCTGTGTCCTGGAGTCCGATACGGCTTCGCTGGTTTCCTTGGTTCGCTGTGTAAACTATCGCACGTCGATAAATCGAATGATCTGAGCATTGCGGTTGACTTTGTCTGCACCGCCACAACTTTGGGAGGATATTGGTGTAAGTAAATGTATTCATTTACTTATCAATATTCCACTTATGAATTATATTTAATTCATATCGTTGTGAATTCTTATTTAGATATTTCGGGAATAAGTTGTCGTCAACTTATCGGTTATATTGAGTTCAATATGAGATTAAGTCTTCTGACTTGATTTTGGTCCAACTGGTTGTCGAGTTTAAGTTTTGCTGTTATAAATAAAATGAAGATTAAGCTTCCCGTCGCAACACACAATTGCCATCGATTAGAATATACGCCTTGCCATGCAGAACGGTATCAAGCGTCCCCGGCGTCGCAGCACGGTCGTCCATCGAGTGGTTGACGGTACCACGTACACAGGGGTCGATAGCTCGCGGCTCCGCACAGCAGTTTTATCTCTCGCGGTACTAATAATAGACCGACTGCTTTGGCATCGAATACCATGAGAATCAGCTTGCCAAACACTTGGTGCTACTCGTGGTTACTGTAAAACAGACTGCTTTGGCACCATCAGGTGAAGGAACCGATTCTCAACAATACCGATGCTACTCGTGGTAACGGAATACGTTCATACCGAAAAAGACAACTTGGTCCTGTCCGGAGGATACTGAATTGCACAACGGCGGGTTCTCCTTCGGCGTCGCAACCGTAAACTGTAACATTTATGCAACATAATGATCCCAGCACTTCGACTTCAATTGCCGGCGGTGGCATGATTCTGTAGAATCATGCAACGGTTCTTTGCGAATAAATCAACAAAGAACCAAAAGGTTTTTTTACGTGAACAACGAATCATATTTCTTAAGTAACAATACCAAACAGAAAATAATCAAACAGAGCTGCAGAATGGCCGGTTGTTTGGGTTTATATAACCTGACTGGATTAAGGATTAATCCAGTTATCCAATTGGAACATGGGTTCCACGAATCCCTCCAATCCCGTATCACCGGAAGTGGATACGGAGGAACAATGTGCTAATTCTCACCACAACCGGAACTGGATACCCAGGACCGGAAATGGATCCACCAATCAGATCTATTGGTTGATCGATTGATCACCAAATGTCCTGTCCCGCAGAAAATGGAAGTTACATTGTATTTAACATCACAAGACATTAATATATCTTTATATTAATGTTCACAAAGCTTCGTTTCATTCTAGTAAATATAGTTTTATATTTATTTACATGTTTTATATTCATATCTTGAATTTGCCGCTAAATCGTAATCGCGCCATCTTGTGGCAACATTGCGCATTGACAAATGCGGTTTTAGCAGACGACTCTTCGTGATTCGGCCGGAATCCTTTGATATCAAGTAGGAATGAGTGTTTATTCTTAATAAACGAACATCTTTGTATTTGAAACATCATAAATAACTTTATTCCAGACATTTATCAGTTTTACACAGAATATCTTCGAGATATCATGATAATGGCGCAACAGCGCTTCTTTCTAAGAAAATAGGCATTTATAGCCATTGTAAACCGTCACAACGATTAACAATATTATTATTATTATTATTATTGATGAAAAATAGATAAACAAACACATAAATAAATAAATATTTCTGCCTAATTCGCGAAATAAAAATAGAAAATAATTTATTTATTTCCGCGCGGACATTAAAAATTGATTCATATCACGTGTAAAAATTTCATTTTTTTAAATTTAATTTTTTTGTCCCATTTATGCGCGATCTCTTATCTGTGCCAATTTTAAGCAATGACAAACGGTCCCGATTCTCCAACCATTTAACAGCATCGAATGCCAATTGCAAAGTAGTGATCAAATTTTTCTTCCGACAATTAAATCTGAGATCCGTGGAGAGGGGCCACGTCGGGATAGGAATAAATTCTAATATCCGCGTGGAAATGGGCACGGTCCGGGGTACGGACCCGCTATTTTCCATTTTTCTAAACTTTCTTTGTTTTATTTTATTTTATTTATTTATTTTTTAAACGCTGATTTATTCATACACATTCGTATCGTTCCAGGACACGGAACCGCACGTGGACGAGAGGTTGGTCACTGTGGAAGCGTCGACGGCGGTGAGTGAAAGAATTGGCCCATAATCAAAATTAATTTTGCGAGGATAAGCTTTCGTTGCTGGTTCTGGCGCGATCGACGCAATTGTGACCCATTCTCCCATGTTTGTGCGCGCGAAAATACGCGAACACGCGCGTCCAATTTTTTGTCGTTTGACGCCCCGCGTCTCGATTTGTTTTACGTGTCCGCTCCCTTCCCTCCCCCCCCCATCCCCCCCCCCCCTTTTTTTCTTTCTTTTAATTGATTTTTCTTTTTCTTTTTCTATTTTTATTCATTTTTTTATTTTTATTTTTATTTTTTGTTTTTATTTTTATTTTTTTATTTATTATATTTGCTCGTTTTTAATCAGGCCACAATGGACACATCTCGACGACGTCCAGTGGAGTCGATTCTGGACGACTCGCAATCGCAACCAACAGAGCCGATGCTGGAGGAATCCCAAGACACGGAATTCAGCGAGTCTCAACCCTCCGAGTCCAGGGTGGTGTTGTACCACGAAAGGCTGGTGGAGAGGGTGGTGGAGAGGCGGGTGGATAGGCTGATAGAGAGGCGGGCAATAATGGAGGCCATCGTTGGAGATGCAGGGACGGTGAGTGAATTAGAATTAGAAAAATAGAAATTATACACCGTATATCTCCAAATAGTGCATCCACACGCTATCTGGGGACAAATTTTCTCATGTGTACGATCAGAGGCCCGCGCGCGTTATTCGTGAACTAAAATTGTCCCACCGAAGACACGTGTACAAATCGAGGATACCGTTTATCTGTAAATAGCGCACCCGTGCGCTATTTAAAAATAAATGGTCCCGCGCGCTATTAAAGACCCGCAGAGTAATCACAGATATACTGTATACAGTATATGCATTTTTTTTTCTGTTTTGTTTCTTTTTCTTTTCAATCCGTTTGAATATTCATATTTGTTTGTTTCCTGTCAGGCCGCGTCCGAAGTCATGTCGACCGTCTTGTTTCGAGTCGCACAATGCATCGCGTCGTCTTCCGGGGCACCGGACCATGAACCCGCAACTGCAACGGTAGGCTAAAGAATCAAAGTCGAGTTTACAAGAGTGTTCTTGACTCTCATGTTTCCGACACGATCGGCGCAGACGAAATGTGAAAACGACCAACCAACGCGCGTCATCTCGAGTTAGGCGCGCACATCAAATGCGTGCTCTTTACCGACACATTTAACGTCAGGGTCTATTTAAATTTAATTCATTTATTGGTTAATTTTTTCCTTTTCTTTTTTTTTACTACAAGTTAGTCATTTTAATTGTGGGCGTCTTTTTGGCCCCCTTTTTTTATTTTTATTTATTTATTTATTTATTTATTTATTTTTTAATTATGCACACGTTTGTAATTATATTTACTCGTTTCTTACCAGGACGGACCCAACGACGACGGTGCCTTGGACCTATCCCAAAGCACGGGGCATTCCGTGTGGTCATCGAGCCTGCCACAAACGTGAGTTCCACGCGCTCTTCGGGTCTTGCACGCAACGTCTCACAATTTATTTATTTATTTTTTTTTTTTAGAGAAACGGATGGGACGGCGGATGAGATTGTGGGGGGGGTTGTGGATGAGATCGTGGAGGAGGTGGGGAAGGCGAGGGCGGCGGAAGAGACTGTGTCGGAGACGGAGAAGAAGAAGGCGGTGGAAGAGACTGTGTCGGGGACGGAGAAGGAGAAGGCGATGGAAGAGACTGTGTCGGGGAAGGAGGTGGAAAAGGAGATGGCGGTGGAAGAGACTGTGTCGGAGACGGAGAAGGAGAAGGCGGTGGAAGAGACTGTGTCGGAGACGGAGAAGGAGAAGGCGGTGGAAGAGACTGTGTCGGGGACGGAGAAGGAGAAGGCGGTGGAAGAGACTGTGTCGGGGAAGGAGGTGGAAAAGGAGATGGCGGTGGAAGAGACTGTGTCGGAGACGGAGAAGGAGAAGGCGGTGGAAGAGACTGTGTCGGGGAAGGAGGTGGAAAAGGAGAAGGCGGTGGAAGAGACGGTGGTGGAAGAGACAGTGGAGGAGATGGGAATAGTGTGGCCGGAGATGGAGGTGGAGTTGGAAAAGGAGAAGGAGACGTGGAAGGAAACGGCGGTGGAAGAGGCAGTGGAGGAGAAGGAAAAGGAGAAGGAGACGGCGACGGCACCGAAGAAGAGGACGTGTGTGAGGAAAGGGGGTGCGAAAAAGAAACGGAAGACCGTTGAGAAGGTGGAAAAGGAAGTATTCGAGGTAACGTAGTAACTGACCATTTTATTTTGACAATCAACGTGATCGCGTTCCAATTTGAAATTGAAAAGCGATCACGTTGATTTGACGTAAATTAATAATTCCCGCGCGCGCACTATAATTTAACCTGCAAATTTAATTTGCCGCGCGCGCATTGAGCGGATTGATCGTATGAATCCGACCCGCGCACAAACTTGGATTCGACGTGCAATATCGTATATTTATTTGCCCGTCTGTTTGTTCGTTTATTCATTTATTTATTTTTTTTTTTTCTCCAGTCGTTGCCCAGCACATCAGGGTGCACTTGGACGATGCCAAGCGTTGTGACGGTCCCGTCGTCACCAGACCTGTCACCGCCGCGGTCGCCACCACTTCAACCAACGGCGACATTAGGCAAAATGCCTTTAATGTGCCCCGTCGTGAGGTTGGAACGGCTGCAATTGCCGATCCTCACACCAATGCCACGTCCTATCGTGTCGGCGCCGTGCCCGGTTATGTCGACGCCGTGTTTCACCGTGCCACCATCTGCGCCCATCGCCCCCCCGCCGCCGCAAGAACAGCAACTGGCGCGTGTCATCGCCAAGCCGCGAAGATCCGCGTCGAAGCGGCCCGCATCACCGTCATGGGAACCCGCGTCGAAAAGGTCGGAGACTCGAGTCACGCGGTCGACGGAAAAGGTAACCTGTCTGGTCTATTTGTCTTTGATCGTTTGTTCAATCGTTCCTTCCATTTCTTTCAGATACGAAAGGCATCTGCATCCCAGGGCTCGGTGGTGCCGTCTGGCAGGGCAGGACCGAGTGGGCTTCCGTCCAACCTTCCGTCCAACTTTTCGATGGAGTTGGATCGACGGTTTGGAGAATTTCAGGAATGGGTGCTCCGGAAGGTGGGGGAGGTGGAGACGGGGGCGGTGCCAACACGGCAACGACGCCAGGGTGGAGGGAAAGGAAAGAAGGGAGAAAAACTCCGGACAGAGGGCGGGAAGTCGTTCTATTGTGCTCTGTGCGCCAAACAACCGGGTAATGAGAAACATACATTTGTTTATTTGTTTGTTTATTTTTTGTCTAATTTTTATTTTTTTTTTTATTTTTTTTTTTTTCCTTTCCTCTCCCGCGTACCTTAGGGGTGTCGAAATACGGGCGTTTTAGCGAGGACGCGTACCGCCATTGGCGCCAACATCACCACCTAGACGCAGTTAAGCGCGAGGATGAAATCTCCAAGAGAGTCAGGAAGCATCTGCGGGACTATTCGCGTAGACCCGATCTCCTGTTGCCGGTGGGTATTTAATCAATTAGTCGATTCGTTTTATTTATTTATTTATTTATTTATTTATTTATTTTTTCCTCTGTTTCCTAGAAGTTGAAAAAAATACACAAGGCCCTGAAACGGTGCCCATTCTGCATTGCGAGGCCTGTGGTTGACCGACTAGAGGACCACTGGTTGGTCAAACACAGATATCGCATTGCATGGGCACCGGGGATGGGAGAGGGAGAGGGAGAGCGCGTCGGAGACAACGACGACGACGACGACGACAACGACGGTGATTCGGCGTCACGTTCATCATCTTTTCAACGAGGCGATGCGCAGGAAGAGGAACGGGTGTTGCGATCGAGGGTGGTTCCCGTTGCGGAAGGGGGCAGCGAACCCAACAACGATCCCAACTATTGGGACGCTAGCCACGAAATGAAAATCTTTCGCGACGGGAGCATGCGGTTCTCCATCCATTCGCTTACTATCCTGCTCTTTACGATACGGGCTCAGGTTCAGGCGGAACAAGTATATATATTTTTATTTTTATTTTTATTTTTATTTATTTATTTATGTATATATTTTTTTTATTTTTTATTTTTTTTTAGTATTGGGACGATCCCGACATCAAGACCCACTTACTCCGGATGCTGGGGATGTTAAACCAATGGAACGACATGTTGGTGAGTGAATCTACCGCGCGCGTCTACGTCGACACTTTTCAGATATTGATTTTCCCGTTTTATTTGCAGAATAAAGATTTCTCGTTCGGTGATGAGGTGCTGATGAAGGAGAGGTTTGTTGTCGTCGACGAGCCCGAGAACGACGGGTGTGAAGAAAAGAGACGCCGGGAAGAAGAGCGTGAAACAGGCGAAAGGTGTGAAGAGGAAAAAGAAGACGACGAAGATTACAGAAACTCTGAATTTGAGGACGATGCGGAAAGTGATGAGGACGAAGACGAAGAAAAGAAACTGGCGAGGAAGGAGAAAGAGAAACGGGCAAGGAGCAAGAGAAAGAGGAAAGGAAAGGGAAAGTCGAGCGCCGGAAAGAAAAAGTGAATTCGCCTAATCTGCTCCTCAAATGTACGAATACATGTTTCAAATTTAATTTTAATTTATTTCACTCCTTTAAAACTCGTTCTTTTTTTTACAGACAAATGGGCACGTCGGTGTTTGATAGCGACGCAATCGTGTTGTTCGTTGTTCGAGCGCATCATTTTTCGGCACCCCCAATCACAACGATGTCTTCTCTCGCACACGTGGAATGTGGCAGCCTCGTCCACGTCGAGTCTGGTTCGAGTGGACTCTGACAAAACAGCGAAGCTACTCGAATTCTCGACGTCAGTGTGTTTGGTGTCGTCGTTGTTTCGGTCACACGAGTGGCGCCCTCTTCACGTCCGCGCGGAGAAACGCTAAAAATTGCGGACAGCGTTCCAAAACAATCAACGGTCATTCACAGCGAATTACTAATCTGACAATAATTTCGGTGTTCTTGGTGTTGTTTTTGATTACGGTGTTGTTCTTTTTAACAATCAAGCATGGTTCTGCGTTTAAAACACACCGATTTTATTTCTTTTTGTGCTTGTTTGTTTTTTTTTTTTTTTTTTTTTTTAATTTTATTAGATTTCAAACAGTTTTCCGGATCGAAACTATTTTTTTTTTTTTGCTTATATTTAATACTTCTGATAAAAAATAATAATTTATATTTTTCTGAGTTTACAACTTGCAGTTTTATTTTAGTTTTGGTGTGATAGCATTTAATATTTGCGTGTTTGTTTGTTTGTTTGAATCTCGATTAGTCTGGTATAAAAGATGTTATGTTATGTTTGTTTATTTAATGCTGAATTTTAACAATATTGATTTAAAAAAATAATCGATAGATAATTTAACATGTGCATGTTAATTACAAACGAGTTTTAATGATTAAATATGATTTGAAAAATTAAAAATGATTTATTCACAAAAAAATAAAGAAATATATATATATATATAAAAACAAGTTGTTTACAAAAAAAAAGGAAAAAAAAAAAATTAAAAATTAACATGGAAAATGGAAAATTACAAATGAGTGAACATGGAAAATTTAAAATTTAAAAATTGAGACAATTTTTTTTTTTTTTTTTTTTTTTTTTTTTTAAATTAATTAAATAAAATTGAAGTGGCGAGTTGTCATCTCGGCCGCGAACAGAGTTGCCCGTCGCACCTCCTCGGCTGCTTCAAATGAGGCTACGGCGGCATCGAGAGCCTCTTCAATGCCGGCCACGACGTTGTGGTCAGTGCCGTTGGCCGACGCGGCGACCCTTGCCACCGCCGCCACCGACTCCCGTGTCGCTCTAATCGACTGCGACAGAGT